>OX465094.1:53474779-54074779 GCA_949987625.1 Chalcis sispes | reverse complement strand
AATTAGGCTCGAATGAGGAGGTCATTGCCGAAACTGAAGCCTATTTTGAAGCAAAGGATAAATCCTTCTATAAACATGGTATAGAAATGTTGGAAACGCGTTGGAAAGATTGTATCACTCTAAAAGGAGATTATATTGATGAATAAAAATGATTTTTGAAAAAAAATGTTGTTTTCGTTGTTAGTCTCGGGACTTATTGAACGATGTGTTATGAAGAGTGTACCAACATAACAAAACAACATTTAGGCTAGTAGCAACACCCTCTCTTATCGAACCGCAAAATTTATTGAACAGCCTGGTAAGTTTTGCTACCTTCGTTTTCGTGAAGAAAATGGAAAAACAGGAATATCGCATCCTGATCAAACATTGTTTTTTGATTGGATCCTGAACAATCAATGAAACAGTTAAAGAAATGTTATCCCACATCTGCTCCTTCGAGAACAACAGTTTATTGATGGTTTAATGAATTTAAAATGGGTCGTACAAGCACTGAAGACGCACCTCGCTCTGGAAGGCCAAAAGAGGCTACGAATGCAGAAATCGTAAAGCAAGTGCATCGAATCGTTTTGAATGATCATAAAGTGAAGTTGCGCAAGATAGCTGAGGCTGTTAGCATCTCAAAAGAACGGGTGGGATATATTTTGTATGATGTTTTGGACATGAAAACGCTATCCGCGCAACGGGTTCCGCGTTTGCTGACCGTCGACCAAAAACAGCAGCGCGTTGATGATTCAAGGACCGGTTTCGCGTTGTTGCAGCGTAATCGAGCGGACTTTTTTCGACGTTTTGTGATGATGGATTAAACGTGGACCCATTACCATACGCCGGAGTCCAACAGGCAGTCTGTAGAGTGGCTGAAAAGCCACAGAAGCCGTCCAAAGCGGCCAAAAGACCAACGCTCGGCCGGGAAGGTTTTGGCCTCCGTTTCATGTACATGGCATAATCTTTATCGGTTACCTGCAGAAGGGAAGAACAGTTACCGGAGAGTATTATGCAGCGTTATTAAACACACTGAACGACGAAATAAAGGAAAAACGACCCCATATGGCGAAGAAAGAAGTTCTGTACCATCACGATAACACACCGTCGCACACGTCCTTGAAAGTGAAGGTCAAATTGGACCAATTACGATTTGAATTCATTGCTCACCCACCGTATTCTTCAGATGTGGCCCCCAACAATTATTATCTGTTCCCAAACTTCAAGCGGTGGCTCCAGGGAAAGAGATTCACTTTGAATGAGGAAGTTATCGCGGAAACTGAGGCGTATTTCGAAGGCTTGGACGTTTCGTACTACAGAAAAGGCATCGAAATGTTGGAAAATTGCTATACTGAGTGTATCGTTCTCAAAGGCAAATATGTTAAGGAATAAATACAACATTGCCCAAAAAACGCTTGTTTTCATTAAAAATCCCGGGACTTTTTAGCCCATGTAGTAGACAGGGATAGAAAATACCTACTAGTTACAAATTGTACGTATAAACTTAGTTTTGTACATCAATGTATCTTACAAGGTCTACAGTGTTTCGATATTGTACCACTTTTATAAGAGGCGTTCGCATGGAGGGCGGGGGCGTCACAGAGGACGGAAACCCAAACGGGCAGACACGCGAGGGCAGACGTCGTTGACGGTTGTGGCTATTTTTCGAATTTTTCAGAGTAAATTAATCAAGACTGAGAACTAAACGATTGGATATTGTTGTTTTGTTACTTACCTACTTATATAGAGTAGGTCCTGGTATAATTCGTGCTATATTATTATCAATCGTCTTTTTATTTGTATTTTGGTTTTAATCTATGTACTTCGCGGTCTCCCGATGCGGTGACGCTTATCTTAAAAATATTAATAGGTTCTTCTAATGAAGTTGTAAAAGGCCAAGTGAAAAATTTTATTTTTTTCACTTCTTAGTTTTTTTTTTGTATCGGGGTTACTTAAAATTTGTAATTTTATTTTTATTTCATTCTTTATAACTTAGTTGCTGACTCTAATAATTCTAATAGATAACTTCTTAAAATATATTCTTTTAAATATTAATAAAGATTTTGGTAGTACAAAAACGCATGTTTTGAGTTTTAATCTGTATTCATTTATTATCCGGATTTCTTTTCTTATATTTAATATTTTATTTTCAATTAAGTGATTGGTGGGAATAGATTCGAAAGAAGATTAATTTAATTTGGTTAGATGATAATAGTTATTCGCTCATATTTAGGTGACTATATCGTAGAATTAATTTTCAATTGGCGTGATAACGTATTTAGTATTATTATTTTTTGTGTGAATTACGTGTACATATACAGGGTGACAAATGGGAAGTTGCCTAAAGTAATCACTTATAATTTTTGAGACGAGTGCAGGGAAAAAAATTATAAAAATACGTATTAAATCAGTGAAGTCGTCATTTTTATTTGAAATATTATAGGTTTCAGTTTAATCGAACATTTTCAACAGATACATATTACGTTTTTAAAAAAATGACAAAACCTGGCTAGGGAATAACTATTAATCGTAAATATTTTGAAATTGTGATCCCCATCTGAACTTGCATAATAATCAAGCCGTTTTTAGAAACCATGAAGAACTTGTTTTATTTTAGATGAAGAAATACTAGAAATTCCTTTTCTAATAGCTTCTCTCAAATAATCATTGGTCTCGGGTTTTTCCGCATAACAGTAATCTTTTTGGTAGCCCCATAAGAAGAAATCACACGGGTTAAAGTCCTGTGAATAAGGGGGCCATTCTATACCTGCGTGTGCAAACTTGGGATATCCTAAACTGATGACGCGTTCACCATAAACTTCGTAAATAGCTTTAAAGACCTCTTGAGTTCTATGCGGCGTAGTACTATCTTGCATAAAATAATAGTTTCTGACTAATCGACGTTTCTTAGCGAGAGGAAAAAATTTTGTAAGAATGTAACTTAATGAAATTTTTTATTATTAATCTTAGTGTCTCTCGATTCAGTTTTAAAGCTGCTGCAGCTTTTCTTATTAAATCCGTTGGATTGTTCTTGGAATGTTCTTCGACCTCGGCAACCTTATCTTCTGTTGTAATTGTGTATGAAGGACCAGGAAGATCATGACGACGATCGTCAAGAGTATTATAATTGATGAATTTATCAATTACTCTGAGAATGAAGTAAAAGAAAATTTGAAAACTTTATTAAAAAATGCGGTCATACGATAAAGTCAAACATAATTTTTTTCATTCTTACCTTTTAAGAGTATTTTGACTGGCTACTTTTTTACTTCTAAACTTAGTACGAAAACCTCTATACACTTCAGTATAGTTTTTAGCTCTAAAATAAAAGCACTTGATGAGATACACCTTTTTTTTGTTCGTAAGGTCACTCATTTTAAAGTACACGTATTGCTCTTTACGGCGTCTCAATAGAAACTGACAACATTCTAGAATGTACCTGCGTGGGCCCAGCCTTATACGATACAGTAGAGGGGGAAAGAGATGCATATACTTTAGGCAACTTCCCATTTCTCACCCTGTATATATACCTAGATGATAAAAATAGTGATTTGCTTAAGTTTAGGTCATTATTTCGTACACTTAGTTTTTGTTTGCATAGTTTAATTACTATTAAATTTATTTGAATAGTTTCTCATTATATTTTTGTAAGCTTCAGTGAAAGTGTTAAACATGGGACTTAAGAAAAAAACTACTAGGTGTGCAACTAAGTTTCCGCTGTTATTCAATACACAGTATGTCGGAAAAGTTTCCGAACTTTTGAAATAAAAAATCGAAAATTACATTTAACGAAATTTATTCCAGTTAACTTTCAACATAGTCCCCTTCCCTAGATATACACTCATTTGAGCGCTCCATGAGTGATTCGAAGGCTCTCTGGTACTCCTCTGAAGTTATCGCTATGAGACGCTCGGTGCAAACCGCTTGAATGCTCGGTACATCTTCAAAAAATCGTCCTTTCAAGGCCATTTTTAGCTTGGGAAATAGGAAGAAGTCGGCTGGAGCCAGATCTGGCGAGTATGGGGCGTGATTGATGCGTGGAATCTGATTTTCGGCGAGATAACGCTTCACAATGTTCGAAGAATGAGCAGGCGCATTGTCATCCAGCAAATTCCACGATCCTGGTTCCTTGTACTCGGGCCTGATGCGATTAATCCGGCGCTTCAGACGTTTTAACACCTCTACGTAATACGCAGCATTCACGGTATTGTTTAGGGGCACAAATTCTTTGTGTATCAGGCCTTTGGAGTCGAAGTAAGCGATGAGCATCGTCTTTACCCGTGATTTTTGTTGGCGCACTTTTTGAGGCCTCGCACGGCCCGGACTGAGCCAAGCGGATGACTGGCGCTTCGTGGAAGGATCGTATTGAAAGCACCAAGTCTCGTCTCCAGTCACAATTGAGGTTAGAAAGCCCGGAGTGATGTCGCAAGTTTCGATAAAATCTTGACATCATTGGATGCGAGTTTCTTTCTGCTCTGGTGTGAGAAAGTGCGGAACAAATCGAGAGCAGACCTTCTTGCGGTTCATTTTTTCTTTTAAAATTAACGCGACGCTATCCTTGCTCATGTTCAGTTCGTCTGCCAACATTCTGAGAGACATGTGGTAATCCTGCTTCAGTAGCGCACCCACGTGAGCCTCGTTTTCGTCGGTAACAGCTGTTGACGGCCGGCCGCTTCTCTCGTCATCTTCTAACGACTCTCTACCCTTCTTGAACCGACTGAACCACGTGTAAACAGTTGTACGCGACATTACACCTTCACTGTAAGCCGAATCGATCATTTTTTTCGTTTCCGCGAAAGTTTTTTTAAGTTTATAGCAGAATTTAATTGCGCCACGATGTTCAAATTTCTCATTCATCGTAGAGCTTGCACCGGGGTACTAAACACACGTTCACTAAAGCACGTCTATCTCGGCAACTAATGAACGGATACTAGTGTAAAAATTCTCAGATACTCCAGAGGGATGTAGCAACATAGTACTGGTGTCGTCCAAGAGGTGGTGCCACTCGTACAAGCGCTACAAAATAAGTTCGGGAACTTTTCCGACATACTGTGTAGATGGCTCCAGCAGTAAGTGTTTATCGATTTTGACATCCAAAACGTCATGAAGTAAGTTTAGACATATGGTATACAAATCGCTGTAGTGATCTTGTTTTGGCAACATATACTTTTGATTGTGTGGAAATGTCTCATTTTGTGCCAAATAATTGTCATTTGCGGGAAGTGTTGCTTTTCTTCTTTCATTTGAAGAAAACGGCGGCTGTAGAACATCGGGAACTCCAAAACGTTTACGAAGATACTGTTCTTAGTGAAACAGTGTGCCGTTATTTCGCCTGTGAACAACTGCTCCAGTGGCAAAAAAGGAAGGGTTTTCTTAGTCGCATCGTAACAGGTCATGAAAAATGGATTCATTACAGCAACCCAAAGAGAAGAAAGTCGTGGACACTGTTCGGTCATGCTTCTACGTCGTCAGCTTAGCCCAATATTCACGCTGCGAAGGTTATGCTATGTATTTGGTTGGACCAGGTCGGTGTTATTTATTATGAACTTTTTAAACTCAACGAAACCATCACTGGGCAACGGTATCGAATTTAATTGATGCGATTGAGTCAAACACTACGCTAAAAACGGCCTCAATACGATCAGAGGCACGAAAAAGTGATTTTACTGTATGACAACGCTCGGCCTTGAGTTGCCGGACTCTTTAAAACCTATTTAAAAACGCTCAAATAGGAAGTCTTGCCCCACGCGCTATATCCCCTAGATTTTGCACCGTCCGATAACCACTAGTTCCGTTCAAAGGCAGATGGTCTGGCTGATTAGCAATTCCGCTGATATGATGACATCAAAAATTGGCTTGATTCATAGATAGATTCAGAATACGTACACTTTTACCGTAACGGTATTCCAGCTCTGCCAGAAAGAGGGAAAAATTTGTAACTAGCGATGGACAATACTTCGAATAATTCATTAATAACAATTTTTTTATAATAAAGTTGAATTTTCATCAAGAAAAGTAGTGAGAACTTGGTTGCGCACCTAATAAAAAAGCTCAAAATGAATTTAAAAGGCGCAAATTATCCCGTTATGTACCAAAAGGCCCTAAATGTTTTAATATTTTTCGCATCAATAATTTCGATAGAAAAAATAATAACAATTTAATGTAACACATCACTCCCGACTTAGAATTGCACTTTCTTTCCATATCCTTGATTTTCGATATTTTTAGCCATTTTTCTAATATGGGCGGCTTTTTATAAAAAATTAACAAAAAATAAAAATTATCTTTCCTTTCATCTCGGCTCTCGAATGATCTACAAATAGTTTCGATCTTTTCCTCCGGTCCCAATGGCATAATGAGTTTAGCTACAATATAAATTGTCTCCTGGTACATCTCAAAATTCAAAATGGTTGCTCCAACATGGTGGCTTTTTTACGAAATTTTATTTTCTCAAATTTTTTTGAAATTTTTTATTAATATTTTTCATTTTTTTATATTACTTTAGTACATTTTACAAAAATTATCGCTTAATACGTATTAAGAATCAAAATATAAATGTCAATAATTAAATGACGGATAATACTGCCTTTTTCTCGATTTCTTTTATGTATATACGCTGTTACAAGAACCTGTTTATAAATTTTTAATGTTTTTTATTGTCAAGATTTTTGAACTAGTGAGTTTCAAATTTGGTATTATATTTTCAAAATATGGCGAAGATACTATCCAAAAATAAATAATACGTTTCTTTAATAGGGTGCATTATTTTAAAGTAAAATATGACAATAATAATTATTTGACTGTTTCTATGTGCTATACGAATCTTGTGAATCGAAAATTTTGAGAAGTTTTTCTTCTTACTGATTATGAGTTCAATATTGACGCTTCTTTTTTCAATTATCTTTTTTAAATAATCGGATTTTAAAAGTATTACAAATAATTTTCATTCTGTTAGAATTGAAATTGTTTACTTCTTTATAAAAAGAAATACTTTTTTTAGGCCCTTGAATAAGTTCTCGCTATTTTTTTTTTTTTTTTTTTTTTACAAAATAAAAGATTTATTCAAAATATAAGGCACAAAAGCATTTCACTCAAAGTATTGCCCATCACTAGAGACCACTTACTCTCATGTTTCTGACACTATATGAATTCCGCGTCGTAAAAATGATATGTTTTTTGAGGCTACCCAAAAATTGATCCATTCTTTAGCATTTTCGTAAGAATGGAAGCGCTGCTTAGCCAGACCATGTGCCATCGAATAGAATAAGCGAAAATTAGAAGAGGCTATGTCAGGCGAATACGGCGGGTGGGGTAGAACTTCCCATTGAAGCGTTTACAGGTAGGTTTTCACTGGTTTTGCAACGTGAAACCGAGCGTTGTCATGTAACACAATCACTTTGTCGTATCTCTGCTTGTATAGCGGCCATTTTTTTATTTAAGTCGATATCGATTTTCCGTTTTAGTCTCATTCGGTTTGAGCAGCTCATAATAAATGACACCCTTCTGATCCAACCAAATGCAAAAAAGAAGTTTAAATTATGGATATTTGGTTTTGCGGAGGATGTTAATGAACGGCTGGGCTTAACCTACGATTTTCTACGCTTTGGATTATCTTAGTGTATTCACTTTTCATTGCCAGTCACGATACGGTACAAAAAATCTTTACTTTTCTTGAAGGTCTTTGAAGCAGTAGTTCACACGTAAGAAAACGCCATTCGACGTCTCTCGGCTTCAATTCATACGGCACCCAATGTCCTTGCTTCTGGATCATTTCTGACACTTTCAAACGTCTTGAAACTGTTAACTCATGTACTTGTAATATTTTTCCAAATTCTGCTAGCGTTTGACATCGATCTTGATCAATTTATTCTTCCAATTTTTTGTATTCAAATTTTGTCGGTGCGCCAGAAGGTTCTTTATCTTGAAGTTCAAAATCATTATTTTTGAAGCGTCTAAACTAGTCTCCGCATATTGTATCTGACAGAGTATTGTCATCATAAGTCTCAACAAGAATTCTGTGTTCTTCAGCTGCAGATTTCTTTTGAATAAAATAGTGCGATAAAGTTTTCCTAATTTACACTTTATTTGGCACAAAAGTAGAAATTTTCAGAATCAATAAAAAATTATTTTGTTTACCCTAAAGTGGACTATCATACACTGAAATTTAAGGTTAGATACAGTACTCCCTTGCAGGTGCGTCACCATTCGAAATTCCATGCACGTAGTACTGCTACTGCCATTTTTAAAGAAACAGTAAGAACTTTATTCAAGGTCTTAATAGAAATTATATACTGTTAAAGATTGTAAAATATTAATTTTTTATGAAAAGTATGTCTAAAAGGAAAATTACTGAAAATGATTTTGACACTGCAAATAAAGATAAGATAATTATTCTTAATTTCGATAATTCAGGTTTATCTGATTCTCGTTGCAGCTCTGATGATGGTGTAATTAGTTCTAAATGTCTATCATACAGAACAGTTTTAGAAAAATATTCAGAATTTCAAAAAAATTTAGAACAGCACCATATATATGTTTAGCTTGAAGAAAAATTATACACCGATGCTTTGAATAATGAAATAATGCTTTCTGAACCAGTTAAACTATTAAGGATATTTCACTAGTAAAATTATTCGAACTCTTCTTTTGCAAAAAAATAAAATTTCAAATCCTGGAGGCAAAGCAAGAAAATTGATGAACTCAATGTATTTGTGGGTATCTTGATGTCAAGTTACCCACAATTATTTATAGATACACACTATTGTCAAGTTACAATTTTTGTACTAATCAGAACTATTGGTCAACGGATGCAGATTTAAAATGCGAACTCTTTTCGTCAGCAATGCATCGTTCAAAATTTTTTAAAATAAAATCAAAAATAAAATATTCCAAAACAAGTGATAATTTTTATTCTGTCAAAGCATGACGGGTTCGTGTGATGTTGAATTTATTTAGAGGAATCATACAACAATTTGGCTTTTCCTCAACTGTTCTATGAATAAATAAGATGATGGTCAGAATTCTTGGCCGTGCTTGTTTGAAACAATTCATTTCGAGTAAACATATAATTAAAATTTTAAAAATAAATTTAAATGGAAATATTTTCGGAATGGGATAGCATTCAAAGCACATATTTATACATTGTTATCAAAATTAATATATAAATCTACTGATATTAATGCTACAATTTTTAGAATTTTTCTCGTATACATTCTTATTGTATATATTATTACCTATACAATGTACTAAGAAAAAAATATTTAATTGCTAAATAAAATTACCTTTTTTAATTCAACTTCTAGGTTATAATGCAAGTTAAAAGATATTCTTTATAATACTGCCGTAAATTAAAATTATTGTAACTACATTTTTATAAATAAATCGTTTTGATTATGCTGTGTAATTTCATGTAATTCATTAAAAGTTTATCTTATAAGATGTATAACGTAAATATTTTTTTGACATAAATATCCTAATAATTATAAATATCATCATAATAAAATAAAATTACTTACCTTCAAAAATGTTCAAATAGTCCGACAAACTCGAACATTGTAATAGTTTTTTAGGTTCATCAGCCACTGCATCAGAAAATATAACAAATAGAAATAAAATAAAAAACGGCCTTTTCCATCAGGTTTCATAGAATTCTAAAGATATTGTTCTTTGTCTAAAATATACAGATGCACGTATACTAACGATACGACAATGCGCGAATTACAAGCCTCGCAAGTTTATTCTCTCTCTCCCTCCTTCTCTCTCTCCCTCTCTAGCTCTCGCTCTCTCTGTCTCTCTCTCTCTCTCACACTCTCTCTCTCCCTCTCACACCCTCTCACTCTCTTTCTCTCTCCCTCTCTCCCTCCCTCTCTATTCGACTTCAGTATGGCTTTTGACACAATATTACCGACACGACTACTTGAAAAATTGCAGTTTATGGGGATTTCCAGGGCAGCTCTCAAGTGGTTTAATTCTTATTTATCAGATATAAGGCAAGCAGTAAGCACTACCTCAGCTGGCAACTCCGACTGGCTGAGTACGAATCTTGGTGTGCCACAGGGATCTGTCTTGGGACCCCTTTTCTTCTGCTTATATATTAACGACTTACGTGACGCACTCGACACTAGAAGCATTCAGCATATATTGTATGCAGATGACCTTCAAATATATATTCAAACTTCTATAGACTGTCTTGATGGGGGGATATCAGAGCTTAGGCGGGCAGCTAAAGCAGTTTCGGGTTGGGCCGTGGATGCCTCTTTAAGACTCAATACAAGTAAAACTAAGGCTATTTATTTTGGTTGCCAAAGATTCATTAACGAACTTTGTGATAAGCTAACTGTTGTTGATCTTGGAGATGGTGTCTACATCCCCTTTTCCGACACTGTAACCAGCCTTGGGATGATTTTAGATTCAAGATTATCATGGAAACCCCATGTTGATAATTTAACTAAAAAATTTAATAAAGTGTTATATAATCTTCGTTTCTTTTGGAAATATACCTCCCAAGAGCTGTGTAAGATGCTTGCTGAGACGCTGCTATTTCCTCACCTGGACTACTGTTCGGTGGTCTTGCTGGATGCTTCTCAAGAGCAACGTAATCGACTGCAAGTCTTACAAAATTCCTGTGTTCGATACGTGAAGGGTCTAAGGGGGGACGACCATGTTTCTCTTCATCGGGGCTTTCTGGGTTGGCTGCGTACTGATATGAAGAGACACTATTTTATGGCTGTACTTATGTACAAAATCATACGCATGCGTGTTCCTGACTATCTAGAGAGTCTCTTCTCTAGATTTGTGCCCAGGGGACCTTTTAGGGGTGAAACTAAGGAACTCGTTGCTCCTCTGATGCGCACTGAGACTGGAAAGCGCTCTTTCCAAGTTCAAGGTGCGCATTTATGGAACTCTCTGCCTACTGACATACGTAACATCTCGTCTCTCAGTGGGTTTAAAGAAGCGGTCAAGAGACACTACCTCGAACTCAATCAGTAGCGTCTCTGTATTATTTTATTTATATTTTATTTATGTTAATTTATTTATTTATTGTGCGTTGTATGTTTGTGATTGTTTTTAATTGGAATTGTACGTGTATTTGTTGTATTTAATTATCCGCGATATCACTTATCTTATTGTTTTTATTGACAAAATTTATTTTAGCTTTATTAGTTTTTAGTTTCCTTGACTGATATATCACGTGCAATATTTTTTTTTATAAATATTAAAATAATTTTTTGTATTAATTTTTGTGTACACATACGAATAAACATTCTATCTATCTATCTATCTCTGCCTCTCTCCCTCCCAAGTACAGTTATTTAGTTTCTTCTCAACCTTATCAGAAATGTAAGGAAACTATAAAAGTATTTTTCTCGAAACTATGTTTTTCAAATCGGCAACCACAATATCTCGGCAACTAATTGACCGATTGTTATGAAATTTGGTATATACTTATAGTAGACTATTATGAAGTGATGGTAGCAGAATTGAGTAGAATATTTATTTATTTTTTTTTTATGAATTACAAAAGGGCGCAAAATAGAAAAAAAATCGGCAGTTTAATACTACGGCAGGCACGTATAATACTACGCTATTTTGTGGAAAAAATTTTTTGGATCCAAATTTTATATCAGCGCCTACATATATTATGCAGATTAAGAATCTTTTTTTGATGTTCAGATTCATACAACGATTACAATAGTGGTTACCAATAAGATAATGTTTCCGCCCACGCTTGCACTTTACGGGTTATAAATAAATATTAAACATGCAAAATTTGTGTTTACTTCTTTTTTTTTTTGTATTTTTTTTTTTTTTTTTTTTTATAATATAAAAATTAGTGAATAATTGAGAGAAAAAATCTTGAACAGTTTTTTATCATGTACTTACACCTCAAAAATTACCTCAAAATATTTATGTTCGAAATTTACATAAATTGTCTAAATATTAAAATGAATATTATTTTCATTTTATATCATTGTTTCTCAACAAAAGGTTACTAACTCAGCGTCCGCTAGTAAAAGATGTTTACTCGGACGACGAGTTAGTTCTTCTATAAGTGAGCATCAGAGTTATCGCCATTTTCAAAGTGATTCTGAGTTAGCGCTCTTTCGTTTGGAAGCAGCGATACATTATTGTGTCCTTGACAAATACATTATAAAATATTACTTCCATAATTATAAAAGGTTTTATTTTTTTCAGAATGAAATTAACCAGAATCCTACAATCCAGTTTCTAGGAAACGAAGGGGTAAGTTTTAGTTTTAATACACTATAAAATCTTTTTCAATTCTAAATATGCTGCTTTGAAATCTTTATTTTTTGACTTACCGATATGCATATATATTATATATTTAATATTTTATACATTTTATATTAATTAAAATGATAATTTGAGAATGGAGAAAGATTTTTCTTCAAGTTAAATTAAAAAATCTTGAATATTATTCTCATTATGATGGTTTTTAATTTATTTTTTGATTAAAGCGAAGTCGATTGTACACCGTTTATTTTATAGTGTAGTTTATCAAAAATAAAGATGTTATAATTTCAAAATTATCTATTTTGTATTAATTTTTAAAGTTTTTATATTTAAGTAAAAGAACACACTTTGGAATTATTAAATGGGCGAAACAGAATGAAAAATTGTGAAGAACTACACATCAAATTACAGTCAGAGCCCAAGGATACGAAAAAAATGAATTTTTATTCCTGTATTTTATTACAATATTATTTCCTTTTTCAACCTCTGGCCGGGTGTATAAAAAAATGATTGTTTTTTTTTTCCTTTTTGATTTTTCTTGTTTTCCGTTTATTTGTCATTATAGCACTTATTGCAATATTTTGGTAGTAATGAGTAACTTTTAGAATAAACTGATCGTTTCTCCGCTATATGAAGCTTCGAGACTTTCGTATACAAAAATCTATTACCGTAGAGTGTATGCTAAGGTCGAATGGAGGAGATAAGAAAGAAATTTAACAAATGTGAAATCAAACATACGCTATAAAAATTTCTTTGAATCATTCCTGGATCTTTCATTCTTATTTTTCATTGTGAAATAAATAAATCTTATATCGGCATAAAATATGAGAAAAAGTATCCTTGAAGACATCTCACTGTTGAGAAACTCAAAACTTTTCTTGTTCTAACAATGTTCATCGGTCATATCTGAAAAAGACAAATTCAAGATTATTAAAGCCCTAATCCTTTCTTATCCATCACCCTTAGAAAAAATTAATTGATTATCGATCTCAATTATAAATACCCTGCAACCAGTTCAGAATTTATGTATCTATAAAAGGTAGCATTTTTGGTAAGGAAGGTTGAGGCGTAATTAGTTCTTGCCCCTCAAATCAATCTCGATTAATTTAATACAAAAATATTTTGTGGATCGCACTACTGGATTCATCCTAGGTTTTATAGTTTACACGGTTATCAGTACTAAGTATGAATATATGGAGATATGGTTATCCATTTTTTGAAACATTTTTTCAAAGATCATGTTGTTTTCACAATTAGTTGGTTCACTTCTGCACCTCTTACAGAATTCCTACATAATTAAGACACAGGATTATGTGGAACTGTGCAAAAAAATAGTGAAGACGTGTCGGTGATGGAAAGTGAATTGAAGCAAGAGGAAGTTAAGGTGCTATATAATCTTTATTGGATGGTAAATAGATAGACGGATAAGAGATGAGTATCAAGCGTATCAGAACTGCAGTGTTGCGCAACTGGAAAAAAATTATAAAACACGTGAGAAGATAATGAAACTTAGGTGCATCATTAAATGTAATTAAAATAAGGGTGATATTCATAATGTTGATAGCCGATTGGCATTGGCACATTCATGTAAGAAAATTATGAAATGGTACCAAAAATTATTTTTTCATCTACTTGATTTGATCTTGACTAATGACTTAACCATCTATAAAATAGAATTATCCGATTTCCGACTCAACATTTTCTGATCTTGACTCAGACTAGATCCCAACGAACAATTTCCCATTGCGTTAACTCTTCTGTTAAATTGCTTGATTAGGCAACACTTTCCGAAGAAACAAAAATAGGCGATGTTAGGTGTGTACGTTGAATAAGAAAAGAACTTGATCATGATACATCTGTTGACCTTGCAACGTAGGGTTATGCTGTAATGAGTGCTTCGAATTATACATGCATTTCAGTTAATTGTGCATTTAGATGAAAAAAAATCTTCATTGATTGACGTAGATAATGATAGATAGGATAAAAATCTCACTTGTTTATTATCCATTTGATCCAGGTCATCCCTGAGGAAGATCTGCGATACTCCTCATTACCTCTTTTCATTTCTTTATCGGCTTTTTCGTCTTTCGACAATCTAATGCGATCCTTACGAACAGTTCCACAATCATAAATACCGTCGGCACTCAAAGAAGTGATGAGATCAATACTTGTGAAAAATTTATCGAAAAAAACATGATTTACCGCAAGTTCTTGTGTGAGATACCGAACACCTCGAGCATCTAAATCTTTCTCGGCTTTCTCTTTAACTGAGTATACCTAAAATTCGCTGATATATTCAGTTTGATCAGCATGTACCCATACTTTGTAACCTATTTTTATTGGCTTAGCAGCATTATACTGTTTCAGCGAACTTATATCCTTGAATTTCATCATAGATTTATCGATAGATTGATACTGAGATTGTTTGAAACAGCTTTTGAAAATTATATTCAATTTATAAATCATTGATCTCAGTTTAAAAAATTTATCGTATCCCGGTTTTTCTTTTTTAATCTGCTGTCGCACATCGTTAAAGTGAAATTTATTTAATAGAAATCCAAAACAATTGACAGTCATCGTTTTACTTATGTAAGGATCACGAAGCAGAGGACTTATCGATCAATAGTCTTTGTACGAAGGCATTCACTTTATACCCATCAAGATGTTGATATAATTTTGCATACTCGTACTTTGTCGAAATTGCATGTTCCTATCGACTTACAGCTTCGCGCAGTATTGCTCTTAGTATCGGTTGTACTGTTGCATGTAAATCTGATGTTGGCTTGTACTCAAAACCTTCAAAATAAATTTCAAAGAATACGATAAATAAACTTATTGTGAAACAATAAAACTTTATCAAAATTTAAGTGACATTCCTTTTATAGAATAAAATCAAAATTTTTTTTTGATGGTTTAAAGCAGATTAATTATTGGACGCTCGAAGTCCTCTTTATACGCTCTTCCGTATTAACGGATATTCAAAAATTTGCACTTTGCATAAATTTTTGCAAAATTTATAAAAATTGTAATTTGTTATATTTGTGATAACGTGACATTTTTTAATAATGTTGATTATTAATATTAATTAATAATTAATATGATGTAATAAGATCAATTATTAATTTTATAAACTATATTTTATGGCTGTGTACTTATCTAACTTATTATTCACGCAATAATTTTTTTATTATTTAGACGTTAAATTAAATATACGTATATTTAAATAATATTACAGTCTGTCAAGTAAGAGCGTGGTCGACTTCACCGACAGGTAATAAAAGATTTCGCTCTAATTCCTTCCCGAGCCGATAGAAGAAAGCTTTGTCCTTCATGCATTGTCAACAAAGATTCAGTTTTCGTTGATCTTTTGAAAGAGAATCACGTTAAACGCCATAAGTGCTAAGTACGCGTCGCGCTACGAGGCTGTGTTCCTTTGCATCCACCCGAAAGGTCCCAAAATGTCGCAATCAGCGGCTGCTAAATATATGAGAAAGTCGGAAGCATTTGTACAGAAGTGGATACAGCGATATAAAGTGGCTAAAAATGTCGATGATTTACCAGAACGTGGCTCGATAGGAAAAGTGAACAAAAAAGATGAAAAAAGAATAGTGAATCTGTTTTCGCGGAATCCTGCTTTAACACTACGGCAAGGACAAGCAAAATTAATGGCAAAAGGTTTAGATATATCCTACGAAACTATCCGAACCCATCTTCGTACTCATCATCTGAAATGGCGCAACACAATGAAGAAGCCTCTGTTGACTGAAAAACATGTGACAAAGCGACTCGCTTGGGCGCATGAGAATATTAATAGAGATTTTGAAAATGTCATTTTTACTGATGAATGTTCTATATGGGCACATTCTGTCCTCACGCGAGCCTAGTCAACTTCCACCAATAGGCTTGTTCAGCGGACCGTAAAACATGGAATAAAGGTGCATCTTTGGGGCTGCTTCTCAAAGCAGGGATTCGGCACTTTGCACCTCTTTACTGACAACCTAAATGCCGAGAAAATGATAAAAATCTACAAAAAGGCTTTACTGCCATCTGCCAAACGATGGTTCATCACAAAAAATGAAGATTGGATTCTGCAGGAGGACAACGATCCTAAACACCGCAGCAAGCTCTGTACTCAGTGGAAGACTCAATCTGGCATCGTTACATTGGATTGGCCGTCGCAGTCGCCCGATGCAAACTCTATTGAAAATGTGTGGGCATATATTAAACGGAAGCTTTGTGGAAGACGCACATACACTTTGAAGCAGTTGTCTTACGAAATTCGTCGGATCTGGAGATCTTTGCCACTAGAATACGCCGTCAAGTTAGTAGAAAGCATGCCTCGGAGATACCAGGCAATTATCGACGCCGGTGGTGACTGGACACATTATTGACCGAATTGCATCATTGTTTGTAATGTGTACAATGTATATATAAATATGAAAGTTTCATCAATTGAATTTTTTTATAAATTAACACGTCCACGCTCTTACTTGACAGACTGTAAAAATATGATTTTCTGATATAATAAAGTTTGTAATCATTTATCATAAATATTACAAAAGAATCATACATATAGTATCCTATATGTCTAAATACCTACAAATGGCCTTCCTAACTACACTTTTAGTAAAAATTAAAGGAGCAAAAAAAAATTCTAAATATTTTTCTGTAATTTTTGACGGGCTGTATCTCAGTGAAAAATGGTCGCACTATGACTTTAAAAAAAGCATTTTGAAGCTCTAAAATTCTAGTTTCGAGATCTTCTGGCCAAAACTTTTCAAAAGCTAGGGTTGTTTAATACTATGAAGTAATAACACGAAAAAAAAATTTTGCAAATTTTTGCGATGTTGGTCTCGGTCTACGAGTTCAAGGAAATTTGTTTCAATTAAACCATCATACAGAGCTAATAGCCTGTTTATTTAGCTTTAATTTTCTTTTCTAATTTTTCGCTATATTGATTTCTTTTGGAGATATCCAACTTTAAATGCAAAAAGATCCTTTTGTCTTTAACCATAGATATCTCAGCAACCAATGATCGGACAGAAAATTGAAGGGCAGTTTCGGAATATAGAATAAATTTCCTAAAACTGACGAACCAGAGGGTCTCATTTCTCTTCAAGAACCCCACATACACAAACAGAGACACACAGTGTAAAAGCACAAAAGAAGCGTAAATCCGAACATGCAACTTCCACGTGGTACGCTTTGGGTAATGCAAATGCCGGCGGTTGACAAAAATTATCAAAATTCGAGTAAAAAAATTTTGGAAAAAATTTTAGAAAAAAAATTTTTTTGTTCAAATTTCTTTTTTGAAAAATTTTTTGTTTCCAAATTCAAAGAGTGAGAGATAAGCAATTGCGGCAAAAGTCGAAATAATTTAATTTTTTCCATTTGTAAGATGATTACAAGGTCATTAACATAAATCTTGCTCTTTTAATTTTTTCGGAAATTTCGATCAATCGGTCCGGAAAAACCGTTTGATGGATCGATCCGAAACTTCACAAGGCTATTGGGGGTACATTGAGGTAAAAGGATTCTCAAAAACATAAGCGGTTTCATCAAAATTAGCAACGATGCGGTCGATTTTCCAAAACAACAGAAAGAGTGACTTTTTTTAACCTTTTTCAAGTTAATATCAGGGTTGAAAAAATTTTTCTTCCTAAATAACGCTACGAGATTTTTTTAAGAATTTATTCAAGATTCCGAAACTGCCCTTCAATTTTCTGTCCGATCATTGGTTGCTGAGATATCAATGGTTAAAGACAAAAAGATCCTTTTGCATTTAAAGTCGGATATCTCCAAAAGAAATCAATGTAGCGGAAAATTAGAAAAAGGAAATTAAAGCTGATTAAACAGGCTATCCGCGCTGTATGATGTTTTAATTGAAAAAAAATTTTCCTGAGCCCGTGGACCGAGACAAACATCGCAAAAAATTTGTAAAGATTTCTTTACGTGCTATTACTTCAGAGTTTTTAACACCCGCAGCTTCTAAAAAGTTTTGGCAAAAGATCTCGAAACTAGAATCTTAGAGCTTCAAAATGCTTTTTTTTAAAGTCTTGATACGACCATTTTTCACTGAGATGCAGCCCATCAAAAATTATCAAAAAATTTAGAATTTTTTTTGCTCCTTTAATTTTTGCTAAAAGTGTGTGATGATGCCTACGAAATGATAGCTATAAATCGAATGGATATCCGAATAATGATGCACGTGTTAACTTACAAAATAAGCTCTGCAAACTGAAAATAAAATAAAGCAGTCGTATTGCAGGTCCTTTACAAGTTTCCTTTACACTTACAAGCAGAAACACGCGGGCAAATCACTTATAAAGTGCGAAACGAAATTCTTCCGGTCAAAACGTACCAAAACAAACCCGCGCCGGCGCAGCTCGCAGTCTAGTAGTAGGGATACCTTAGCCTGGGAAAGATGCGAATCACTCAGAGAGTGGACTGTATATGCAAAGCTGCATCTATGCATTCATTTAATTACAGTTTTTTATTCTGTTCTCTTTGACTTCTTGAAATTATTTAATATTCAGTCATTTAATAATCCCTCTTATAATATATCAATTTCCATAATTCTTTTCTTGATTAAATTGTTTCTTCTTATTGTTTATGATCCTTTAGTTTTAATTTGAATTTGGTTTTCTTATAATCTAGTTATTTTCGATAGAATCATATGGAACTGTGTCTTTTACAGCATTTTTATCGTTTTATGGTTTTCTATGATTTTTTAATCTGTTAATGTTATTCTTGTTCTTTTTATTGCGGCAACCTGTAGTCTTTGCTGTTATGTTTCTAATTACAATGGCGACTATTCTTTTTTTTTATCTTTTATATTTTAATATTCAACATATATTGATTAAACATATTCACAAATAGCTATAATATGAAAATTTAACTATCTGAAACTTCTCAAATATGCCTGGCTCTTCTTATTCGTATTCCAAAGAATTTCCTGCTGCATCCAAGCCGCAGCAATGTATCAAATGCATTAACATCTATCATCTCACGTGCACTAAACTTACATCAGTAAGAGATAACAGTGATAAGACGATAAAGATATGTGGTCCGTGCCTTGCTGAGGCAAACATGGCAGGTGGACGCTCTCGTACCAGCTCCTTTGGCTCCTCCAGCAACTTAAGCAATCTATCTAAGACACCCAGTAATAGTAGACCATCTACTCCTGCCACATTTGCGACACCATCCAATGATCTTCTAACTGCGCTTATTTCAAAAATAGATAAAATTGATACAACAATTATCACCATATACTCACAGATGAATGCGTTGGTAACTGGGTTCAACTCGCTGGAAACCAAAATGCTGGACTTATCTACTAGTTTGAACCAACAAATGGATGCCGATGAGCAACATTTTGACAAATTGCAGCAAGATCACTTGCATCTCCAAGCAAAAGTTGACAGTCTAATGGCAGTAACTACTAACAATGCAGAGCCATCGCTGGCCTTAGATAACCTCAAATTATTGGATGATGCCAACCGTAAGTTGTCTGCAAAAGTGTCGCAGTTAGCTCTACAACAAGAGCGTATGGCGCATGCGTTTGAGGTTGTCTTCAGTGGCATCTTGTCACATGAATTCGGTAATTTGCATCTAGCAGCTTTGACGATATTCCAATCAATGGATGCAACTATCACTGATGAGGACATACTATCAGTGCGCCCTCTACGTAGGTTATCAGCTGATTTGTCGCTAACTGGACCACCTGCCCCTGCATCTTTGGACACTGCAGTTCCATCTTCGCGCACAGTCTAGCTCCTCGTTACATTCAAAAGTGCCAATAATGCTCGTGTTGCTATCACTGCAAAAATACGCAAAAAGAAATCACATATCTCTCTGGTCTGTCCCACGTTCCTTAGTAAAGCTCAATCAATCGAGCAAATCACACCGGCACTCATCAACGTCAATGAATTTCTGCCGCCTGCCCTCCATCAATTGAAGCTGCGTGTGATAGAGAAATCTAGGGACAGACAACATAACTTCCTAAAGTTTATTTGTAATGGCAATATTTACGTCAGAAAAAGGAAGAACGACTCTCCGCATCTCATCTCCACCGAAGACGACCTTAATGCTTTTTTAACAATTATCAACCGTACAAACAACACCCTGATCATCAACGTCAACTGAATCTCGCTAACCAAGTATGTTCTCTCTCCCTCTCCTCCTCATTACCCCCTTCTACCCATACTAACTCACACTTGCCCCCTGCTGCTTCTTCTTTCTCTATTGCGAGGCTCGGTGTAGGTGATGGGGGTCTTCGAGTGTGTCATTTAAATTCCAACTCTCTTTGTGCGCACGTTGAGAGATAAGATTTTTTCTGGCTTCTCGCTCTTATTTCCATGTAGTAGCCATCACAAAGACTAAACTTACTTTTACAAAACAAAGACAGACTATACAGACGCTACAAACTTACTAGACTGCCTTCAGACCTTCGACAGTATAGAATAGCACGTGACGTCTTTCACAAACAAATTGAACCTGCTCGCTTACTTTACTTCCAGGACAGACTTACAAAACTTATCGACCCTAATCAGCTATGAAAGGAACTACGCCACTTGGGCATCTGCTCTTCCCCTTCTGACACTCACCATACCTTCTCTGCAGATGATTTAAATAATTTTTTGGTAGCGTAGCATATGACTGGTATAACTACTGTTGACTCCTTTCTGGTCTCACTTAATACCGGCATAAACCATAAACTCCAGTTTAATCTTTGTCCTGTCACCATCGGTGAAGTGAAAAGGGTGTGCATTACTCTTCTTCTCAAGCACGGGGCCACGACGGAGTCTCACTGTCCATAATCGTCGCTGCTTTTCCAGTATTAGGTCCGATACTCTGTCGTCTATTTAATGACTCTTTACGTGAGTCCCACATGCCTTCTATTTGGAAGATAGCACTGGTATGTTAACATCTATCAACAAAGTTGCCTCCTCTCGCGACATGGGTAACATTCGACTACTCTCTCTTCTGTCGTACTTGTCAAAAGTCTTAGAGCATTTGGTACATCAACAATTATACAATTATCACCATACGAGATTTGGCTATTAAATAACGAGGCTGGTTACGAAAAATGGTTTTATTATAAAAATTATTCTACATTCGAATGCTCTCCTTCAATATACTCCCCTTCCCTCGCCACACACCTTTCCATACGTTTTTTCCATTGATCGAAGCAGTGCTGGAAATCTTCTTTGGTGAGGGCCTTTAGGAGCTCTGCCGTTTTTTGCTTTACCGCTTCCATCGACTCAAATCGGGTCCCTTTCAAAGCAGATTTTATCTTTGGAAACAAAAAGAAGTCGCACAGTGCCAAATCTAGCGAGTACGGCGCGTGTTCGAGCACTGGAGTGCGCTTACCGGCCAAATACTGCTTCACAGATAGCGCGTTATGGGCAGGTGCGTTGTCCTGGTGCAAAATCCACGAGTTGTTCTTCCACAACTCGGGCCGTTTCTTACGAACTCGTTCTCGTAGTATTGCCAAAACTGACAAATAGTAAGTCTGGTTGACAGTCTGACTCTCTGGAACCCATTCAGTCATCACGATACCGTTAATGTCGAAAAAAACGATCAACATTGCCTTGAATTTTGATTTGGACATCCTTGCTTTTTTGATTCTGGGCGATTCAATCGTCTTCCAATGCATCGATTGCCGCTTTGTTTCAACATCGTATTGAAAAATCCACGTTTCGTCGCAAGTAATAATGCTTTTCATCAGCCCGGAATCTTTTTTTGACCTTTCAAGAAAATCTGAGCAGACCTGTTGACGCAGGAGCTTTTGGTCAGGAGTCAGGTTTTTTGGCACCAACTTCGCACAGACTTCTGTCATGTGCAATTCCTCGTGTAAAATTTGTCTAACCGTTTCTTTATCGGTGTTTACAGCCTCGGCAATCATCCGGATGCTCATTCGACGGTCTGCACGCACAATTTGGTTGATTTTGGTCACTGTTTCCGGAGTTGAAACAGTGACAGGGCGACCTGGGCGTTGGTCATCTTCAGTGCTCACTCGGCCCTCACTGAAGCGCTTACACCACTCAAAAACACGCGCACGAGATAGAGAATTGTCCCCATAGGCCTCTTGCAACAATTTACAGCACTCAGTCGGAGCTTTTTTCAATTTAACGAGAAATTTAAGATTGATACGTTGCTCCTGTTTTTCGTCACACATGGTTTTTGGCACGAGAAAAAAACACGTTCGTTTCAAACCGCTACTGCAGAAATACAATAATAGTGACGAGAACGTGTTTTGGTACGTGCATAGACAAGATATCTAGATACCCAACGCACTACTCGTTTCTTTCCTCACCCCTCTACGGCGCCCTCTAGGCGCGCAGTCGTTATTTAATACCCAGACCTCGTACTCGTCAACTTATCGATCCTTTTCAGACTGGTTTCCGACCATGCCATAGCACTCAGACAGCGCTCATCAAACTTACGGATAACATTAGGATCTGTATTAATAGACGCTGGGTTATCTTACTTTTGTTATTCGAGTTCAGCAAAGCATTTGATAAAGTCTGTTATGTCACTCTACTACGAAAATTACTAAATTATGATTTTTCACTTTCAACCATTCGATGGTTCGCCTCTTCCCTTACTTGTAGGAAGCAGGCAGTGCTGGATCGAAATGGCAACCCATCGTCGTTTGTTAGTCTCAACACCGATATTCCTTAGAGGTCAGTGCTCGGACCAATATTATTCCTAATTTATATTAATGATGTATCCAACAGGCTTGACACCACTATCTGTCATTTAACCTACGCTTATGACCTCCAGATTTACGTCCAAATTCCTCTGGCCAACCTTGAAACATATGTTGAACTCATCGGTAGGCAAGCATAACTCGTCATGCAATAGGCTGATGATAACCATCTCCATCTTAATGTCGCTAAGACAAAAGTCATAATCTTTGGCTCATATTTTTACATCAATAAGCTCACTGACATGCCAATCAAAGGAGTTTAGATAAATAATACTCTTGTGCCATTCGAGAAATCTGTGCGCAACCTTGGTATCTACCTTGATGCTAAGCTTAACTGGAAGGAACATGCTGCTTACATCTGTCGTAAAGCAAATTCTCTGCTTTACAGACTCAACTTTTTCCGTCAGAGCACTAACTTCGCTCTCCGTAAGCACTTACTTGAGACTCTCTTGTTCCTTATAGTCGACTACTGCTGCGTCGCTTATTGTGATATTTTTGGTAAGCTTGATCTCAAGCTGCAGAGAGTCATAAACTTTGGTGTTCGTTATGTCTATGGTGTAACTGGGCGCGAGCATATTGCTCCGTATAGGGTCTCTCTTGGCTGGCTTACCTCCTCTGATAGGCGTAAATGCTTCATTATTACTTTACTTTATAAAATATTTAAATATCATACGGCTGTTTGAAAGTTTTGTATGAAACCAGTCAGATAGACCCACTCGGGGTGGTGTGAGGCCGTTGGCTATACCATTATCTACTACTAAGTTTCGTGATAGATTTTTTCTCGTTTAATTGTCTTGTCTTTGGAACTGTCTACCTTCTTCTTTCTATAATATAACCTCTATTTCCCGCTTTAAAACTACTATTTTCACCTACCTTCTTTACGTCGAGAGAGAGCATACAATATCTCTACCATTGAGATTATAATGCTAATTATAAGTGTTAAGCTTCTTAAATGTTATATTGTTAAATTTATTTTTCATTATATAATTAGTTAATGTTTATTTACTGTTAATTTACTGTTAATTCACTGTTAATTCCTTATGTATCATTGTACAATAAAAATTGTATCTATCTATCTATCTATCCCTCTTCCCCTCTTCCCCTCTTCCTTTCCCTTTTCTACTCCCTCTCCTCTCCTCCCGTCTCGTTGAACTGTTGAATAATAATAGGCAATATTCTATTGCAGGATCGAGTGTAGGACTTCCAGCGGTATGGTGGGTTAGAAATTAGTTGGTCAGGTGGGTTAGCTTACTTGTGGTTTGGTGGAAATGGTTTTGTGGGTTAGGGGATAGGTGTTTAAACAATATATAAAAAGGGTTTACAACTCATATTTTAAATTTTGGAAAGGCTATATTTTTCTACCATATTTTCATTATTCAAGTTTAGATTTGCTTTTAAAAATTAAGAAAAAAATGTTTTTAAATATAAAATTATAAAACGTCAAATAATCTCTAAAATACTTTTTTTTGATATATCTGTACTTTTATTGAAAAGAATAAATAAGAAGAAAATATCTGTAATTTTATTACAAAAAAATATTTGTTAAATTTTTAAATTGAAATATATTATTTCTGAAAGTCTTGGCAATAATGGTAATCTTCATAAGAATGTCTAAAACATGAGGACTTCTTACACCAGCCACATCGTACCATTGCAATATTGTTACATCCTTTCATTTTGCAATGAGTATTGCAAGAATCTCTTAAAATGAAGTCTACGGGATTATCAAATTTGTCTGGTCTTTCGTCAATGTACCCCCACTTTTGTACCATGGATACTTAAAAAGATTTTTGTATTGTGGAGAAGATCGTTGATTGTAAACTAGGGATTAAAGTTTAATGATATTGTTCCTTATGTAGAGATTCAAATCATAATTCATTAAAACGACATCTAAAAATTTTTGGACAAAGTTTATTCAGATGCGAAACCCATAAACATCTAGTAGTTGTATTTTTCCGATGTTCTTTCCGATGGTAAATTTTTTACATTTATTATTCTGTTTCTCGGCATCATTTCTTCTATAGCTCCATCACAATGCCCACTCCAAGAATCAAGTAATAGTACAAAATGATGACCCAATTTTAAATAAAATACTTCTTGTAACCAAATTTTGAAGATATCTGTAATTACAAGATATTTTAAAAATTAATTTGATTAATTATTGCTTGAAAATATTTGTGGATGTGCTTACTTGTAGTTAATTTTTCTGATGTAGATGCTTTAACATGTACATTATCTGCTTTAAATAATTTTTTTTTTTTTTTACATTGTGGCCAAATTTACCACTTGCCTCCTTTAACACTAAAAAAAGGGGTAATAGGAGTTTTCCCATAACAGATATAAATGGCTGTATGGTATAACAGTATGGTGTCGATAAAACTTATTGTATCACACATTGCATTTGTTTTTCTGCCTTCGTAGTTAGTGTTCTTCTAGAGTGGATTTCTAATTGAAATCCATTTTGATCTGTATTAAATAAATTTTTTTCAAGTCTGATTGTTGGTATACATGATTTTACATCAGCTACAAATTCATTTGCTTTAGTTTCAAGTTGTTATCCTCCGTCTAAGGTTTTTTTAGTAATAAACTTATTTATTTTTCTTAATACTATTCAATAAGCTTTTTTAAACTTCAATAGCCAATTTGCAGAAGCTTTGGATCTAAAACCTTCAGAGCCAATAGTTTTTGAGCTTGCAAAGTCCATCGACGTATGTCACGATCATGAATAATTAACCCAGCTTGAACAGCAGCATTAAAATTATCAAATGTATATTGACGAATTCTCGCAATCTTTTCCTTGTATGTACCACTTTTATTTATCGTATGAGCCTTATGTTTTACATGACTGATTGATGAAACTTTCCTGTATTTACTCCATACACTTTCTAAAAAATTTTTTTTTGTCATTTCTCCAGTATTCAACGGCTCTTTTTTATAATCAAAATCTACTTCTATATCATATAAACAGTGATTTATTGGTACTTCGAAAGCATGAGGCAAGTGATGCAGTTCTTAATCTTCAACAATTTTTACATCATGATCTTTATATTCTTCTTGAAAATCCAATATGTCTTCAACAATTATGTCTATGTCGTTAAATTCATTTATAGAATCTATTAATATTTGTTTTATTTTTTTAGATAACTCATTTTCTTTATAATCTGTCACACTATCCTGTATTTGTAAAGTTTAAAAGTACGCTAATAATAAATTAATAACATTTAAAGAATTGACCCTCGTTCAATCTAAATAAACAAACGAAATAATTCAATGATTTTCAAAAACTGATTTTATTCATGAATATTAATTCACTTGAGACTCTGAATTAACTCTTTATATTTCTTACTGATAAGATTAGCGCAAAGAAGAACGTATAAAAATAATTTCGCTACGTATCTACGTACAGTCATGTACAAAAATAATATCGCTACGTATTCTCCTACATTCAAGCAAAAAAATAATATTAACCGTATAAAATTAATTTATAAAACTCTACACATAAATAATTGATAAAAGATTTTACAAAAATTATATTCATTAATCTTCTATTAATTATATTATTTATAAGTAGAGTTTTATAAGTTAATTCTACAAGCTTAATATTAGGTGTAGTAAAAAGTTATCCATTATTTTGCCAATAGTAGGCTTTAGTAGTCTGTATCTCCCGTTGTAAAAGTGCGATCGGGTTGCACTAGATCGCATTAGAAAGATAAGATTTTGTACTAAAAAAGCTTCTGATACAGTTTTCTGATGGCTTGACTCAGTATTTTTTCAGCACGCGTCAAAGATGGACACCAACAAAGAGAAAATACGCCATATTTTACAGTTTTTCTTCGATACACAGTATGTCGGAAGAGTTCCCAAACTTATTTTGTAGCGCTTGTACGAGTGGCGCCACCTCTTAAACGACACCGGTACTATGTTGCTACATCCCTCTGGAGTGTCTGAAAATTTTTTCACCAGTATCCGTTCATTAGTTGCCGAGATAGACGTGCTTGAGTGAACGTGTGTTTAGTACCCCGGTGCAAGCTCTACGATGGATGAGAAATTTGAACATCGTGGCGCAATGAAATTCTGCTATAAACTGAAAAAAACTTTCGCGGAAACGAAAAAAATGATCGATTCGGCTTACGGTGAAGGTGTAGTATCGCGTACAACTGTTTACACGTGGTTCAGTCGGTTTAAGAAGGGTAGAGAGTCGTTAGAAGATGACAAGAGAAGCGGCCGGTCGTCAACAGCTGTTACCGACGAAAACGAGGCTGATACACAAAGAATTTGTGCCCCCAAATACCACCGTGAATGCTGCGTATTACGTAGAGGTGTTAAAACGTCTGAAGCGCCGAATTAATCGCATCAGGACCGAGTACAAGGAACCGAAATCGTGGAGTTTGCTGGATGACAAAGCGCCTGCTCATTCTTCGAACATTGTGAAGCGTTATCTCGCCGAAAATCAGATCCCACGCATCAATCACGCCCCATACTCGCCAGATCTGGCTCCAGCCGACTTTTTCCTATTTCCCAAGCTAAAAATGGCCTTGAAAGGGCGATTTTTTGAAGATGTACCGAGCATTCAAGCGGCTTGCACCGAGCGTCTCACAGCGATAACTTTAGAGGAGTACCAGAGAGCCTTCGAATCACTCATGAAGCGCTCGAATGAGTGTATATCTAGGGAAGGGGACTATGTTGAAAGTTAACTGAAATAAATTTCTTTAGATGTAATTTTCGATTTTTTATTTCAAAAGTTCGGGAACTTTTCCGACATACTGTGTAAAGGCGAGAACACAAGCCAGGCAGCTGAAAATGTGAATAGTGTTTATGGTCCTGATACTATAACAGCCAATTACGCGCAATTTTGGTTTTGTCGATTCCGTTCCGGTAATTTTGACGTCAAAGATGCACCACGCTCTGGAAGGCCAATTGTCGAAAATGTCGATAAAATAATGGAAATCGTCGAGTCCAACCGCCATATAAGCACTATTTCGATCGCCCAGGAGCTAAACATTGCACAAACCGTTTGGAACCACTTAAATAAGGCTGGATACAAAAAGAAGTTCGATGTATGGGTGCCACACGAGTTATCGCAAAGAAACCTTATGGACCGAATTTCCATCTGCGAATTGCTGCTGAATCGCAACAATTTGATCCATTTCTGAAGCGGATGGTTACTGGTGATGAAAAGTGGGTCACTTACGACAACATCAAGCGACAACGGTCGTGGTCAAATCGCGGTGAGCCGGCGCAAACGGTGGCCAAGCCAGGATTGACAGTCAGGAAGGTTTTGCTGTGTGTTTGGTGGAAGTGGCAGGGAATCGCCTACTATAAGCTGCTCCCCTACGGCCGAACTCTTAATTAAAACCTGTACTGTCAACAATTGGACCGTCTGTAAGAAGCAATCGCCCAGAAGCGGCCAGCTTTGGCCAATAGGAAAGGAATTGTGTTCCAACAGGATAACGCCAGGCTGCATACATTGATAGTGACTCACCAGAAGCTCCGGGAGCTTTGTTGGGAAGTTCTTATGCATCCACCTTATAGTCCGGACCTGGCACCAAGTGATAACCACCTGTTCCTGTCTATGACGAATGATTTTGCAGGTGAAAAATTCGCCTCAAAAGAAGATTATGAAAATCGACTGTCCCAGTTTTTTGACAATAGGGACAAGGGTTTCTACGAGAGAGGCATTATGAAATTACCTCTAAAATGGCAACAAGTTATCGAACAAACCGGTGCATATTTGACCTAAATCGTATCATTCTATCTATGCTAAATAAAACCTTCAATTTAATGCAAAAATAATGGATTTCTTTCTAATATTAGGTGTAGTAAAGGGCTTTATTCAAAGTATGCTCTATCGCTTTTTATACATTTTTCCCATCTTCGGGCAATTTGTAAACATCACGCCGGTAGAAATCTTCCCCTTTTGCCGCGAACCATTTATCGAGCCATTTTTTGACATCTTAATAGGAATCAAAGCGCTGCTTAGTAAGTGCGTGACCCATGGATGCAAACAAGTGGTAATCAGAAGCAGCCAAATCTGGTGAGTAAGCCGCATGAGGCAGAACTTCCCAGTTGAGTGCTTTCAATGCGTCGCGAACCGGTTTTGCTGTATGTGATGGAGCATTGTCATGGAAAAAAATCATTTTGTGTTGCCTCTTTTGTCATTCTGGCCTTTTTTCAAGCAGCAAACCGTTTAAATTGGTTAATTGTTGTTGGTAACATGTAGTATTAACCGTTTTCCCAGGTTTCAAGAGCTCATAATATACCACGCCCCTCTGGTCCCACCAACACAGAGCATCGTCTTTCTGCCAAAACGATTTTGTCTTGCGGTCGACGTGGGTGGTGCTCCTGGGTCTACCCGTAATTTCTTGCGTTTAGGATTTTTAAAATAAATCGACTTTTCATCCCCTGTTGCTATTCAATGCAAAAACGGCTTTCTTTTGTACCAAGCGAGCAAAATTTCACATGTGATTTTACGATTTTCCAGTTGCCTGTCATTCAACTCATGTGGTACCCATCTACCGCTCTTCTGAATTTTCCCCATCGCTCGTAGGTGATTGGAAACAGCTTGTTGGGAAACTCCTAAATGCTGTGCGAGTTGTTTTTATGTTTGCGAATCATCTTTGTCCAACAATGCTTGCTAACCCATATCTTCGAATTCTTTTAGCGGTTTTCCATGTTCCTTGTCTACAACGTCGAAGTCACCTTTTCTGAAACGCTGAAACCATCGTTCACACGTATCTTGCGATGAAGCATGTTTACCATAAGCTTCTCGTAGTAACCAAAAGGATTCAGCAGCAGTTTTCTTCAAATGAAAACAAAAAATTAATGCTGTCCGCGAATGCTCTTTGTTCGGTATAAATTTCAACATATTAAACACAACAATACAACAGGATGCACACACTTTTTCAGTCTATCACTAATGCGCGTCTGAACTTGTTGAAGACACAACAAAATGGCACAGTGTCATATCATAACAGATTAAACTGCATTGGTACACCATTTGTTGTCTAAAATCCGCATTTCATACTTGTACACCTGTATGTATGTAAACTGTTTTTCTTACAAAATACGAAAATATACGTCAAGTATAAGTTTCTGTTTTGTCAATATCAGTGCAATTTTTAACCCAAGAAGGCGAATTCGAAAGCGAAAGATTAGAGCGCGAAAGACAAGGACGGAGGGTTTTAGCTCCGAGAAAATCGTATGCACGATTGAATTTGGATTCGATAATGAATAATTAAACTTCTTTTCTCAATGTTGGTAGAGAATTGGTTGATCCGCTGTTGTTGTCTTCTTCTAACAAAAACCGTAAATTTGATGCTGTGCAGCTCTCGTTGCGTCCACGCATATACACTTACTCGCATGGTAGCCTGAATCATCCGCGAGCCCAAAAGATTACTACAATTTGCTCCGAATCAAAACAGGTTTGAGTAATGTCAGTACATGTCTTAATTACTGCGCTTTTGGAGTTTTTATCTATGGTCAATTTTTTTGCTACCGTACTACATGCCGTAACAAGAGAATTAAAGGCAGTTTAATAGTATATGAAGAAATTACGTACTAATGTCTTATTTTTGATACTCTAAGTAAATTCTACAATAAACTTATTAAATAAATCACCATAGCCTAATAACTTAACTCTACATTCTCTTATTTCCGCCAAAGATAAGAATAATGAGTTAGTATTACTATAATTTGTGTGGTTAATGGAACTTTGGAGAAAAACATTTTTTCAAAGCAGAGTTTGATGGTTTGTTAAAATCTAAAGTTTTCTGAGCCATATTTAATGAAGTGGTATTTTTTTTACTTTTAATAATTTAAATTCATTTGCAAAATGGTCCTTTTGCGCTAAAGATGCATTTTTGGTTGTTTGTGACCTTTCACTTCAAGGCTGTCGCCCAAAATTTTCTAGGATATCAAAAAAGCTCTCATGATAAAGAAATTGTTGTGAAAATGCTCTCCGACTATAAAAAGCTTGATGTCTCGTTAATTTAATATTACATATCTTTGATTTCCCCTTTGTGGAAATTCCAGAAAATCTTCAGGACTTTGGCGAAAAGCAGAGTGAATGGTTTTACCAAGATATCATAGTGATAGAAACTTGGTATCAAGGCCAATGGGACATCAACATAATGACATATTACTGTTGGACGCTACAAAGACAAACAAAGAACAATGTAAAAAGAAAGGACGATTCTTATCTTCGAGCACAGATCTTTCTACAAGAAAAAATTGCAATATGGTTCAAAAAAAGAGACTGGCTAAATTTTTATTTAACTATTTATTTATTTGTTGATTCATCTGTTTATATAGGGTGATTTATTATGAGGTTTAGTTTTAATCTCAAACAAACGGCATAAAGTTGAATTCTATCGTGAAAATTTTATTGTTAGTCGAAAGAACAATCTATGACATTTACTTTTTAAAGATTATCTTATTTAATTTTGTTGACCGCGACTACGCCGTAAATGGTCCATCCTGAGGGTCCAATTTTGGACGACGCGTTCCAGCATAGCGACCGGTATCTCGCGAATGACACGAGTAATGTTGGCTTGCAAAGCGTCGATTAAAGCTGGCTTATCCCTGAAGACAAGTGACTTCGTGTAACCCCAAAGAAAATAATCTAAAGGTGTGATATAACACGATCTGGGCGGCGAATTTACTGGTCCAAAACGTGAAATCAGGTTTTTACCAAAATGATTTCTCAATGAGTCCATTGTTTCTCTCGCTGTATGCGAAGTAGCGCCGTCTTGTTGAAACCAAAGCTCACCGATACTACAGGCTTCAATTTCAGGTAGCAAAAAATCCGTTATCATGATGCGATAGCGGTCGCCACTGATGGTTACATTCTGACCGGACTCATTTTGTAAGAAATATGGACCGATGATTCAGCCGGTCCATAAACCACTCCTAATTGTGCATTTCTGTGGTTTTAGTGGTAGCTGTTGAAGCTCTTCAGGTTGTTCATCAGCCCAAATACGGCAATTCTGCTTATTGACGTATCAATTAAGCCAAAAATGCGTCTCATCACTGAAAAAAATTTCGCGATAAAACGGCGGATTTTCATTGAGCTGATTCAGAGCCCACTCACTAAAAACACGACGCAAACCTAAGTCGCCCGGCTTGAATTCTTGCACGAGTTGAAGTTTGTATGCCTTAAAACCAAGATCTCTTCGTAAAATACTCCAAGTTGTTGTGTACGGCAAACCAAGCTGTTGAAAACGACGCCGAATCGATGCGTCACGGTCTTCAGCCACACTCGCAGCTACAGCCGCTATATTCTCTTCACTACGTGCTGGATGTGGTCTAATTGGTCGAGTATCATCCAATAATGTATGCTGGGTTTCGAATTTGCGGATGGTATTGGCTATAGTGGTTTCGGTAGGTCGCCAATGCACACCATAAGTTGCTCTAAGAGCACGAAAAACATTTCTCACAAAACGCTGATTTTCGTAATACAACTGAACTATTTGGATACGTTGTTGCGGTGTAAGTCTTTCCATGATGATTTGTCAAACAATACTAAATAAAAATCACATTACAGTTTGACAGGAGTCACACGTGATCTGTAAAAAAGCCTATTGAAAATCAAACCCTATAATGAATCACCCTTTATATAGGATGGACCATTTTAATCTATAATGGAAAATATCTCGCGATAAAAGTGAGATACAAAAAAATACCAGGCTGTTCAATAAGTTTTGCGATTCGATAAGAGAGAGTGTTGCTACTAGCCTAAATTTTTTTTTGTTATGTCGGTACACTCTTCATATAAACGTATGCGAAGTTTCATTTTAATCTGTCAATTCATTCTTTGTTTACAAGCCATTTCGTATCGACGTGTCACAGTATTTTTTTACAATGGAAAAAATCAAGTATCGCGCAGTGATTGAATTCTTATTTTTCGAAGGTTTAAAAGCAAAGGAAATTTATGAACAAATGTTGAAAGTGTATAGGGACTCTTCGCCTTCAATTAGTACAGTAGAAAGATGGGTTGCTTAATTTAAAAGTACTCGTACAAGCCTTGAAGACGATCCACAACAAGGACGTCCAAAAACAGCAACAACACCAGAAATCGTAGAAAAAATACAGGATACCGTATTGGAAAATCGTCAAGTGACTGAAAGAGATTTAGTAGAAGCCCTAGGCATCTCATTAGGCAGTGTAAGTAATATTTTGACTGAAGTATTGGGTTTCAGAAAGCTGTGTGCACAATGGGTGCCACATTCGCTAACAATGGAACAAAAGCACACTCGAATGCGACTTTCTCAGCAACATTTAGAGCGTTTTGAAAGGATAAAGTGGATTTTGTGCGTCGATTCATCACTATGGATGAGACTTGGGTCTAGCACCATGATCCTGAATCAAAACAAGAGGCTAAAGAATGGTGTGAACCTGGTTCTTCGGCTCCGAAACGAGTTCGTGTCCCGAAATCGGCCAAGAAGGTGTTAGCATCAGTTTCTTGAGATGTGATAGGAATTTTGTTTGTGGATTATTTGCAAACTGGTTAAGCAATAAATTCTGAATATTATCGTAACCTTTTAGACCAGCTGAAAGAAAAAATTCGTGAAAAAATACCCGGTTTGCAGAAGAAAAAAATCCTTTTTCATCAGGACAATGCACCGTGTTACAAGAGCATTTTGACAATGGCTAAAATCCATGAATTCAAGTTCGAATTGTTGGAGCACCCACTGTATTCACCAGATTTGGCCCCTAGCGACTTCCATCTGTTTCCAGAGCTAAAAAAATTCATGCGTAGAAAGCGTTTTTCATCAAATGATGAGGTCATAACAGATGTGGAAGCGTATTTTGCAGCCCTTCAGATTCTCACTTCAGGGATGGAATTCATAAATTGGAATCTCGTTGGAACAAGTGTATTGATGTTCAGGGAGACTATACTAAATAATAATGTGTATTTTAAACCATAAAATTGTATTTTTCTTATCGAACCGCGAAACTTATTGAACAGCCTAGTATTTCACAAAAAAGTTGTATCGGACAAAAAGAGATACGAAGTGGTATTAATTGCCTTGACCTGGAAAGCAATTTTTAAGGTTATTTGCAGGTCGTGATATTTTTTAAAAATAGAAACCTCTATTTTTGACCGCGAATTTGAAAAGAGCAAAAATTTTACAAGCAAAATGTTATTTTCGTGGCAAGGTCTAATTAAGGTTGAATAGACGAAAATAATTTGATTTCTGCTGGTTGAAAATGCGGACCCAAATATGTTCTAAAATACTTAACCTACAAAAAATGATTCTAATAAAAATTGTTCAGGATAAAGGGGTGTCAACTTTTAGTACTAATTGATTTGACCTTGAGGTTAATATTGATTTTCTTTTAATAGGAATTCTTACTTTTAGTATTGGAATCGGAAAGACAGAAAGATTTTACGTTCTAAATGATATTCTGCAATTTGCGATAGTTACCTTCAGTAGATCAAATCAATGTTAAATGCGTAAAAACCGACCACAGGCTTTTAATTCGAATTTTAAAGGTGTCTTGGTCATAATGATACCTAAGTCGTCTTGATCAATTAAATAAAGCGAAAAAATTTTATCGACCTTCAACTTATTGACTTTCAGCTCAATTTTCAAGGTGATTTAGAAGTCAAGGTCATTTTCTAAATGAAATTGTATTATCTGGCATTCCCAAAATTGTTAAGAAGCAACAAAAAATCAAACATCTTTTTCTTACACTTAGCGTTACCCAGAATTTCTGGGCCAGAAACAATGACGTGAATGTGGTAAGTTCTGTTTTCTTTGGGGTGCTTGATTAACATGAGTCCCCTTTCTTCTCACTGGAGTGCTTGTTTAACGTGAATCATTCCTCTCACGATCGGGGTGATAAATTAACGTTATAATAGGGGTTTCTAATAAAAAGAAATCATCAAGGCTATTGGTACTATTGTATGTCCTATGTATTAGTTTTATGGAATTTATGCCACAAATACTTCTGCCGTGAGAGATTAAGTGTACAAGTTTTAGTAACATGGTTATGATGTAATGATATTTATAGGGTTATGGGGTTATAGGGTTTTTGGGTTTAAGAAATGTTTAACCCTTGTGACATTGTCATAGTGCGAATTTTCTGTGATGATTTATTGCCTTTAGATACGTAGTTATGGGGGTATGGAATTACGGGGATATTGGCTTATGGGTTTATGAGAATCAACTGATTTGTTTCTTATTTAAAAGCTTGAGAAACAATGTTATAGACCTTACCGGCTTTGATAATGGATTTTTGTGTGGTTATGGGAAAACCCTTACATCATGGGGTTAATTTAAACTTGAATACATATTTTAAATACAGTCAGATTCTCAGATTAAGGGGTTACCCCTAGTTGTAGCTCAACAAAAAAGGCCTTTTTCATGAATTTTTTTAAAGAAAAATACAAAATTTTTTTAAACGATTATTATATCATCTTAAAGAATACATCTTGAAAAACTTTCAGTAATTTTTTTATCGCAAAATATTACATCGTTAAGTGGCAAATGGTCGCCAATGAAATAGTGTTTTTATTTATACGGTTTGCGGTGACCAACATTGCGGCGAAGTGGATCATTTGAAACAAAAAATGTGGATAGATTTAGTTAAGTATAAGTACAAACTAGTCTTTAATCGAAGGATTTACAAAAATATTTATTTTTCACAAAATGGCGGACAGTCAAAGTTAATGGTTCGATTTTAACGAAAAAAAACGGCCGTTTTTTGGCTATAAAACGGCCATTTTTTGTTTGAACAAAAAATCGAACCATTAAAGACTACATTTTTATGTATTAAATAAGCCTGCAAAATTTCATGAAGATCGGTTTATTAGTGTTCAAGTAATCTTGGTCACCGATTTCAGAAATGCCATTTTGAGAAAAACGCGTTTAAAGTTTTAATTGCCGGTTGTTTACACAACGGGTTCTTCTCTTGTAACGCTTATATCTCAGTCAATTTTGTTCGGATCGACTTGAAATTTCCAGGTCATATTCTCAGATACTTATACTTCAAAAAAATGCAATTAACAAAAAATCGATTTTTTTAAAGTCGCAAGTGGGGGTAACCCGTTAAAAAAATTTTGTTTGTAGCTGTTTTATGTATCGTAGTATCGAGCATTATCGTACAAAAATAATACTCCCTCCCCCCTCTCTCCGTCTCTCCCTATCTCTTTTTCTCTTTTTCTTTCTCTCTCCCTCTCTCCCTATCTCTCTCTCTTTTTCTTTCTCTCTCCCTCTCTCCCTCTCCCTCTCTCCTTATCTCTCTCTTTTTCTTTCTCTCTCCCTCTCTCCCTCTCTCTTATTTTATCATAGGTATAATTTAAAGACAATACTTCTAATAAAATGTCTTCATGAAAAGAAGTAACCTCATGAAAATGAATTATCTGTGCTTCATAATGGCGTCCATCTTCGTTTTATATCTTAGTCTAAATTCTTGAGCCTTCTTTCTATATTCACAGTCTTCTTGCAGGATTAGCTATTCAGGTTCTTTGAACTTTAAGCTAAACTGTCACAGTTCTCCTTCCCCCCTCCTCGTTCCAGGTAGCATAGAGTTATTTGCATTTTCTTTTTTACTTTGGAATGTATCAGCCCGATTCTGACCTTTGATTTTCATGAGGATTAATTGGATATATCCTATTTAGGAACACTAGTAGCGCTTTCATAACTATTTAAGGGGAGGTAGATCGCTCTTTAAAGTACTACTATGATCAAAAAGTAAGACCAATTTTCAATTTCAATTTCGCGGGCTTATCGATTTGACGAAACTTTTTCTTTTCAAATTGGTAGCACTGTGAGAGACATCTGTGTCCAATTTCATGTCAATATATTCATTAGTTTGCAAGTGACACTCGTTTTTGTGAACGTTAAAAAGTGATTTCAGCGATTTTCATAATGTCAGATTTTAGTGAGCAAAGAAGTTGCATTAAATTTTGTTTTCGGAATGAAATTTCTTGTTCAGAAACGTTCAGAATGTTGCAGAAGGCCTTTGGTGAGCAGACTTCGTCGAAAAGAAATGTTTACAAGTGGTACAAACAGTTTGAAGAAGGCAGAGAAAACGTCGAAGACAAAGAGCGTCCATGATGACCATCAACATTAACTGATGAAAAACACATTAAAGAAATCAAAAACCTTGTACTCAAAGATCTCTGGTTAACAATTAGAGATCTTGTTGATACTGTTGGCATTCCATTTGGATCGGTTCAAGCAATTTTGAAAGATCATTTGGGTCTGAAATGCGTCGAATCTCGATTGGTTCCAAAAACAGTAAATTTTTTTTAAAATGAGCGTTGTGTTAATGTGTCCGAAGAGATGCTTTCTGACTACCAAAACGTCATGGAACGCATTATTACGGGAGATGAGACATGGATCTATGCCTACGATCTAGAAACAACCGATCAATCGAGCGAATATCGTGCCGAAGGTGAAGTAAGATCAAAAAGATCACGTCAAAGTCGTTCAAATTCAAGGTCATGTTGACAGTTTTCTTCGTTTATCGTGATGTTGTGCATTTAGAATTTTTCCTGCCGGGCCTAACTGTTAACAAGGAATATTATTTAAGTGTTATGCATTGTTTGTGTGAAGCTATTCGCAAAAAGAGGCCGGAATTGTGGCAAGACAATGCACGTTTACATCACGATAATGCACCGTCTCACACCGCATTGATTATTCGCGACTTTTTGGCCAAAAATTCAACTCATATCGTTCCACAACCACCGCATTTGCCTGATTTAGCGCCGTGTGACTTCTGGCTGTTTAAGAAACTTAAAAGACCACTCTGAGGACATCAGAGGCAAAAGTGAAATTATGAGTGATTATTCTCGTGACTTTTGCATAAATATTTTATACATTTAGAGTAAAATTTTTGAGTCCTTACAGAACACGTTGGTATGCTACATCTTTTACGTGACCTTATCTTCATCTCATGTTTATGCAAAAATGAGAAAGTCGTTGGTTGTTGTTTAAATCGCTGTGTATTGGAGAACTTTTCAATATAATATTCACATACTTTTTGTACGAGATCTTTAGAACCTTCTTTATCATCAGTGTAAAGTTCATTATAAATGAATATAGCATTAACTAAAGATACTTGAATAAGTTGTAAAGAAAGACACCGTATCCACTTTTTACTTTGAATTGAAGGCATCAAAACATTGCAATATTGATTATGAAAATCGACTTTTCTAATATTTTTATGATACATAGAAATTGCATATGAAGAAGGATGAATTTTTTAAGCTTTTCATGCCATTTTTGCATTCTAACTTTTGGTTCATCTCTATATGTAGATAGGATTGACAGTAGCTTAGAGTTCATGACAGTTTTGTAATTCAAATTAGAATTAGCTTTATAAACTGAAATGGTAAGTTAGTTCCTTTTTCTGTTTTTTTGGCATATCAATTTTCGTTTTTACACGACTCTGTCGAACTGTTCCAGTTATTGATAATCCATTTTTGCCAATCATAAACATGATTAGCAAAATAATTATTTTAATAATTTTCGTGTACTTGTGTAAGATCTTCTTACATGTTTGTAAGAACCGGCAGGAAATTCACAATATAGGGTATCTTCATCTGGATCGTGCAGAGAGTCTTCATAAGAACTATCGTCGTCAGAAGGTAAAAATGTTATATTGATTTATTGATCGTAATCATTATCATCGTTAACTAAATCGAATAAATCAGCAACCCTTTGCTTTGACATTTTTTACCAGGGCGCCTCAAAAGAGCAGAGACACGGGATTATGCTAATATGTAAATTAAAGAAAATATAAAATAACTTTATTACTATATAGATTTTTCAAATAGAAGTGCTATATTTATTTCAGATATGAAATAATTTCTGAAAATCATAAGTTATATAATAAGTAGAATAAATGAAAACAAATATAACTATGTATACTAATTGACTTCGCGTTGCCACTTAAAATGCATAAAGAATAGCATTTTTTTACACGTGTATTCCAAAAGCAGTGTTGTAGTCGGATGATTCACGCTCGTGCTAGTATATCTATAAGTACAATAAAGATAGATATAGTGTATCTATTAAAACAGTGTATATAGATATTATATAATTATTTTTACGGTATAAATATTGATATAGTATATCTGTACATACGGTATACATAAATACACTATATGCGGTTTTAAAACTTCCAACTACACAATGTTCAAATTTAGATCTCGTCAATTTGTATTTATTTATCCCACTACACTAACAATTTAAATTCTGACAAAAAAACGTCACTAAAGTTTTCTTCATACTTTTTCCCGTAAGAATGCCGCTTTTAGTTTTCAAAATCAAATATTTTTTATCTATTTGTTAACTAATTTCTTATAAACAATTGCAAATGATAAAAGAAAATACACGGATACTTCTTTTTCCGGCTGTGCCACTAATCCAATAGTTAATTTTATGTTAACTAGCCTAGATTCGGCTCTAAGTAAGATTTTAACTAGGATTTTGTTGTAAAAACCTTAATTTACATCCTGCTGACATTAATTTAACGGCTGTTCCTATGAGAAACTAAAAACTTGTTTAATCCATAAGAGCATTAAGTTTATACAATTTCAGTTGGAAATACTGAAAATTTAGGGTCGTTCAGTGAAAAAATTAAAATTTCATTACTCGTCTGTTGTATAAACTTTCGGCCTAAAAAAACAAATACTAAAATAAATATTTTTTCTAGCCCGAAATTAAATTCATTGATGTCTGTTTATGGGTTATTATGATCTTATGAGTTAATGAATGATACATGACATGTATTTTCGGAGATTTTCCTCTCACTAGTAGTTAAATACCGCTGACACATCAGAAAGCTTGATAGCCTGTAACTCTTAATAATTTCTAGTTGTTTTTTAAAGAAAATCTTTTTTTTGAATTGATTGAGACCGGGCCTGGCTTACACATAAGTGTTACACAATATGTATACATTACGATTAGAAGAAGCCAAGAGAATGTATTAGTACTATTTAAATGCCAGATTAATAAAATATTTTCGTATTTGAATGAATTTTTCAATTAATCTCTAATTCAATCATGTATTACATTTCAATTTTTCAATTAAAATAACGCTAATTGAGAATCATTTCTATATATTTTTTTATCTATATTTTTATATTTCAGCAATTATCCTTTCCATCTATAAAATCCAACTATGGAAATTTTACTTTTAGTCTTTCAAGTAATCAAGATATTGAAGGTCCTCAAGGTGGTTTCGAATGTGTTCAGCAAATCGGATCAAAGTGAGTAGATAAAAACATTATTAAGCATACAATATACGATTTTACTTTTTATATAAATCAAAATATGGTCATCTTTACTATTAAACCATTTACTATTTGTTATTATAAATTTAGAAACCAGCTAATAAAATAAGAAATTATTAACCAATTGTAAAAAAATCACTTACCAGCTTATTCATATTGCGATTTTCATGCAAATTTATTATTAGGGGTTTTAATGGCTACTAATTACGATTCTGCAGTGTGATTTCCTTAATCCATATAACGGATCTAAAATGGTGGCAGAAATAATTGTAAAAAGCTATTATATATTTTTTCCTGAAAATATGTTCTTAAGATTTTTTGGGATTGTTAAGTTCGAATCATTATTTTTTATTTTTAGCAACATTTTTATTTTTACAGAATTTTCACTGTTTAAAACCCAAAGTTTTTGGTGTTTCTGAGTACGAAATTATAATTCATGATGACAAATTCATTCTAGCGGACGAAAATTTTAGTGCACGTATTTTTCTTTGAAAATGTATACTCGGAAGTTTTTGGAGTTTCTGACTATGAATCTTTAGTTAGAATTCTCATTTTTCGAAATTGAAGATAAATTAAAAATGGCGGAAATAATTAGCTAATTCTTTATTAGTAATTCAGTATGAGTTAATTTGATAGCTTACTCATAGCGCAATTCTGACTAACGGTGGGCACTTATTGTTTGTAAATATCTAGTTCCTTTTTTGAGCTTTTTATTTATCTTATATATTTATTTCATAATTTTTCAATTTTTTTAACCCTTTGAGTACGGAATTATTTGGAGACTTTTATGCATATGGAACGGATTTAATTTTTTGCTATATGGATTAATATGTAAGAGTAATACATTTTATTTGGAATATGCTTATATTGGTGATATAAATATATTTTTGAAAGTACTTATTAATTACAAAATATAAATAAATATATAAATGTAACAAAATAGAAATATTTATAAATAACAAGAACTAACTTAAAATCTAATAATTTTGTACCGTGTGGTATTTTTCAAAACATGTCGGTAAATGTAAAGGTACCTGGCACTGTTTGCATTGCCAAGTGGTTTCTTTTCTTATTTTATGTTTATAACATACGCGGCACCGTTTTGTCGGATGTTCCTTTGATTCTGTTGCCGGAATATTCTCCGGAAAATGTGCCCAATTTTTTGCTTGCAAACGCTGTGGCGTATTGGCACTTGAAGGACGCCTTAGAATAGCGTATCAAAAAAAACAGGGATAAAATAATAATAAATGGAATTAACCTTATTTGCAACTGTAAGATGTCGAAAAAAACGTTAGGCAATTGTTTGCGATCAACGCCAACTAGCGGGGGTGTCGCAAAAATCAACGCCTACTTATCAAACTCAGATGACGAGTCAGACTCGTCCACCGTAACTTCGCCCAAGTAAACACATGACGAGTCTCACTCGTCAAATGTACTCAAAGGGTTAATACTTATTTTATTTATTAATGTTAATGCGTAAAATGTATATCTACTTATAATTGGAGGTATATGCTAAACTTGAATTTAGAATACGATAAAATCATTACTAATTAGCTGCTGAAAATAAGATGAATTATAATATTAGGACCTTAAATAAGTTTCGTAGTTTCTTCAAAGATGGCAGCAGCAATACTCCGTGCATGGAATTTCGAATTGTGTCGAACCTGCAAGGAAGTACTGTATCTAACAGTGTATGATTGTTCACTTTAATGTAAACAAAGTAAATTTTTATTGGTTCTAAAAATGTCTATTTTTGTATCAAATAAAATGTATTTTTGGGGAATTTTATTGCACTATTTTATTCAAAAGAAATCTGTAGCTGAAGCACACAGAAAAGATTTGTTGAGACTTACGGTGACAATGCTCTGTCGGATACGACATGCAGAGACTGGTTTCGACGCTTCAAAAATAATGATTTTGAACTTGCGGGTAAAAACCTTCTGGCACACCTGAAAAATTTGAAGATAAAGAATGATGTCAGACGCTAGCAAAACTAGGAAAAATATTACATGCAGATGAGTCAACAGTTTCAAAACCTTTTAAAGTATTAGGAATGATCCAGAAACAAGGACATTGAATGCCATATGAATTGAAGCCGAGAAACGTCGAACTGGGTTTTTTCACATGTAAACTACTGCTTTAACGACAGAAAAGAAAAGGTTTTTCGTATCATATCGTGACGGGCGATGAAAAGTGGATGCACTACGATAATCCAAAGCGTAGAAAATCGTGGGGTTAGCCTGGCCGCAAAACCAAATATCCATGGTTCGAAGCTTCTTCTCTGCATTTGGTGTGATCAGCAGGGTGTCATTTATCATGAGCTGCTCAAACCGAATGAGACCATCACGGGAAATCGCTATCGACTTTAATTTATGCGTTTAAGTCGAGCCCTAAAAGAAAAACGGTCGCTATGCGAGCATAGACACGACAAAGTGGTTCTGTTACATGACAACGCTCGATCTCATGTTGCAAAACCAGTGAGAACCTAGCTGGAAAGGCTTTAATGGGAAGTTCTACCCCATCCGCCGTATTCACTTGACATAGTCCCTTCCGATTTTCACCTATTCCGTTCGATGATACATGGTCTGGCTGAGCAGCGCTTCCATTCTTACGAAGATACTAAAGAATGGATCAATTCTTGGATAGCTTCAAAAGACATATCGTTTTCCCGATGCAGAATTATATACTATCAAAAAGATGAGAGAAAGTGGTCTCTAGTGATGGGCAATACTTTGAGTAAAATGATTTTGTGCCTTATATTTTAAATAAAGCTTTTCTTTTTTAAAAGAAACAGCAAGAACTTATTCAAGGTCCTAATATATTTCCAAAAAAACTGTCAATCAAAAAAAATTTAATCCGTTATTTTTAGTTTACCATGATGAATTAGAAAAAATGAAAACTCTAATCCATGTTCAGTAAGAAAACTCTAATCCATATTCCAAATCCAAATAAGAAATTTTAAACAAAAATAAGCAATAGAAAAATTTATACTTTAAAGGATCAATGTATGTCCAAAATCGCTAATCTCGGTAACTATCAGTCAAATTTGGAAATAGCGATAAGATCATAAGACCTAAAAATTACGGAAGGAAGTATGAATAAAGAAAACGGCTAAATTATCAAAGAAAATGACACGCAGTTCTTGAAAGTAATGAAAAAAATTAAAAGCAAGGAGCGAACTTAATGATGAATATTAAAATTGATGGAGTATCAACATTTAGTATTAATAAATGAAAGCAAATTAGAGATATTCTCAATTATATTATTTCACTTACACAATTATTATTTTTTATTAATTAAGACTCGATGTTAGATTTTAAGAATTTTAGAATTCAAGATGGCGAATCCAACATGGTGGACGGAAAATTTTGAATTTATTCATAAGTGTGCTAAAATCTTTCAACATGGATTTTCGAGGTCGCTAATTACTAATTTGAGGTCAGATTTTAAAAACTTAAAATTTCAAGATGGTGGATACAACATGGCGGATGGAAGTGATGAAGGTAAGGTCAATTTCAAGGAAATTTCCTATAACTTATGTCTTAACCATTTTTTTGAGTGACGCCTACTTTTCAAGATATCCAGCCGGTCACTGATTGACCTTGGCTTGACCTTTCAAGGTCCAATTTTTCCATCAGTGAAGATCATATTTGGACGTAAAATTGTCCGCTCTTTTCATTTCTGGTGTCAAAATTAGGGATTGCCATATAAAAAAAATAGACTTCACCTTAAAGATCAAGTTCAAGATCACGGCCGTGGTTGCGGTTATATAGTCTGGGAAATTTCCTACAACTTTTGTCTTAAGCATTTTTTTGAGCAACGCCTACGTTTCAAGTTATTCAACCGGACAGGGACTTTTTGAAGACTCTGAAGATATATATATATATATATATGTATACATTTGTGAGTATCAATCTCTCACTCACCGCTCGCACGAATAATATAATATATCGCGACCGCGCGCATATAATTAATCGGAAATTATTTGATAACTAAGTGGCCATTTACTCGTATCTATTTGAAGGTTCGTCCTCTCGAAACTTTTCACTCTCGCTCGAAAATTATTGGTATAGCGGCGGGTCGTCTACCTGCATGTGGATGCTGCTTGGCAGGCAAGAAGAGAAAAAGGATCCCTTCTTGCCCGTCTCACGTCGCGCCCCTCGCTTATTTCCGCCCTGCACCATGACGCCGCGGAAATTTGTGTATTTTCATTGCTTAATCGATGGCGCCGCGTGTGGTTGCGTTGCGAACTCGTAACTCGCACGGCATGGCATGTGCCTAAGGCACCTAACCTCGACGGGCCACCTGTCACATCGTTTCCTCAGTCGCTGCTAGGCTCTGCTTAGCAGCTACTTTTATCCACCCTTCCAGAATTTAGGTAGGGGTGAGGATAAATGAGCAGTAACACCCATTTTTTTTTTCTATTACAAAATACAAACTTTATTGTTTCTGTTTACAAGCGGCAGATCTTGGCTCTTACTTGCCAAAGTTCTTGGACTTCGAAAGGTTCTAGCTCTTCATTGCCAGGGCTCTTTGAATTTTCCATTCCTCCATTTCCTGTTAGAGACGCCTTATCTTCTCTTCGCGGGCGCGCTGACGCCGCGCTGCTGCCGCCTGCTCTTGCTGGGCCTGACGGGCGGCTGCTTCGGTTTCTTAACGGCTCTCCTTCTTTTTGCGAAACGCCTCCGGCCGCTTTAGCTCGAGGTCCTCCGCCTCGAACCCTATTTGTCACGCGAACATAGTCAACGCTGCATCGTCAGCGTTGATCTGGCGACGAAGGCCCTTCTCTACCGCCTCGTGGCATTTCTCCGCCCACCTGTAAAGCGCTTAGAGGCGCTCTCGTATGGCTTTGTGGGTGCTCGTGCTCTCCCGAACGAGCGCCTGGATTTCTTCCTAGTCGGTCTCCGATCTGACTGGGCGGCGTGCGGAGCCTCTCCGTGCGCGTCCTCTTTAGCCGTCTTAGCCTCGGTCCGGGTAGACTAGTGGGAGGCGCGCGGAACTTCTCAATGGTGACGGTCGACGGTTTACCGTCGACCTCCGATGCCTCTATCGGCGCGGTCACCTTTCGGATGACTTGAAGCATGCCGACGATGAACTCGTCAGTCTCGCGGCTGATGTCCATTGTTCTTAGTTGAGCCAAGGCCGTCACCAGCGCGTCCTTGGCCTTATCATTATCGTTCTCAGGTACCACTGTAATCAAAAAAAGGAAGAATAATTAGGCGAGAGTGGTAATCACGAGTTCGCGCGCATCTTTCGGGGCGAAGTAGGAGCGTTTTCTCCCACATTCTTCGCCTTCATAGTACCCGATGGCCTTTCAGGGCCTCTCCTTACGCTCACACCTGCATTGGGTCAAGCCTCAGGTGACGGTGGCTCCCTTACATCAACCACGGGACGCCTTACATGCAGACCGTTTTCTGAGGCCGACCACGCTTTCTGACTGGCGCAGCGGCTGTGCTGTCGCACTGCGAGAGTCCTCCGCTGGGGACCGGGCTTGCTCCTGGTTAGCTCGCCAGGAGGGTCCTCGTCGCGTCGAGAGTAGGGCTCGTCGTATTCTCGTCCTCTTCTGGTGTACTGGACGGATGGTACTTCCGACTCCATCGCTCAGCTCGTATGTATGGCTGCCCAGGGCCTTACTGACCACATAAGGTCCTGCGAATATAGGGGCTAGCTTCCCCAGTATCCCCTGGGTTGTGGAAGAAAGCACCTTATTTTTATCCCACACCTAATCGCCTTCTTGGAATGAGAGCTCCCTGCGGCGCGCGTCGTAGTAGCGCGCCTGTCTCTCCTGCTCTCTCGTGGTGATTACGGATGCACGCGCGTGAAGCTCTGGTAGCTTTCGCACGCCCTCTGCTCAGTCCCGTACTGCCTTCTCCTGCAGTACCTGAGCTGGAGCCTCACGTTACCTCCTGGCTTCGCTCTTCGGTGGGACGGGCTAGCGGCCTTAATTGAGTATCGCCAGGCTCGTTTCAACGGCGCTCTGCTCCGCCGTATTAAAAGCGAACACCACTTCGTTCAGGTGTTCGTTCCAACGGTCGTGCGACTCCTCCAAGCAGACGACGAGCATGGTTTTGATCATTCGGTTGGCCTGCTTCATCGGGTTCGCCTGCGGACGGTAGGCCGGTGTCGTGGAGTGATAAATACCATGTTTCTCTAGGTATCCATCAAAGATTTGTTTTTTAAACTCCTTGCCGTTGTCGGTCAGAAGCACTTCCAGAGAACCGAACTGAATCACGGCACGCTCGACCAGTACCTTGAGCACGGCTTCGGTCCTTATCTTTCGCAACGGGTCTCATTCGACCCACCAGTGAATCGATCCTGGAATACCAGAATGTATTCGAAGCTTCTGCGGCTGCGGACGAATGGTCCCATAACGTTGGAAACTACTACCTGCCATGGCCGCTCAATGAGCCTCCTGCCCATTAAGCCGACCGGAGCTTTCTGCTGCGCCTCATTTAGTAGTCGAAGGTATCATTCGTCCTTGGTACCTTCTCCCCAGGTCGAGGCCGCTATGGCTGGCCTATCTTCTTCTTCCTCGAACATCCTCTAAAGGGCATCGGGCACGTGATTGAGTGCCCCCTTCTAATGTTCGATGGTAAAGAGGTGGCCTTGGAGCTCCAAGACCCACCGCGCCAGCCTTCCTGTCGGGTTGTGGAGGCTACTGTACCAGCGTAAGCTGCTATGGTCAGTTATAACTCTGAACTCATAGACCTCTATATAAGGTCTGAACTTTCCGATGGCCCAAACTAGAGCGAGACACTCTCTTTCAGTGACTCTGTAGTTTCTCTCCGCTAGGCTCAGGGTACGACTCGCATACTCTAGCGGTCGTTCTTCCCCATCGATAACCTGAAGTAACACGTCTCCGACCCCCGTGTCACTCACGTCCGTCTGGATGACGAACTCCTCAAACTTGGGACTTTGTAAAATAGGAGCAGAAACTAGCAGAACCTTCACATGCTCGAAGGCTGCTTGTTGCTCCTCTCTTATTTTGTAACGCCGCTCCTTCTTGGTCAAGCACGTGAGCGGTTCGACGATCGTGGCCAAGTCCTTGAAGAACTTACGATGCCGCGACACCATGCCTAAGAATCTGCGCAGTTGTCGCAGATTCTTGAGTGCTGGGAAGTCAATCATTAGAGCGACTTTGGCTGGATCCGGGTTAAAGCCTTCCCGATTCACCAGCACCCCGAGGTACTTTGCCCGTCTTGGCAAAACGCGCTGTTGTCGCGGTTGATCGTTAGATTGGCCGCTCAAATGCATCGCAACACTTGCTCAAACCGCCGCAAATGTTCCTCCAACGTTCCCATGACGATGATAACATCGTCAAGGTAAGAGAACGTAAACGGCTCAAGCTCTGGGCGTATTACCGTGTCGGTGAGCCGCTAGAAGGTCGCACCAGCGTAGCTTAAACCATATAGCATTCGGGTGGACTGGAAGAGTCCGAGTCCGGACACGGTAAACGCCGTGAGCGGCCTCGACTTCTCCTTTAGCCGTATTTGATGATAGGCGCTGCTAAGGTCGAGCCTAGATCAATGCAGAATCGGTAACTGCCGTTGGCCTTCTTGATCATAACGACTGGGCTCGATCAACCGCTACGTGGAGGCTTGATGATGCCATCCTCCAACATTTCCTTCGTTAGGGCGTGCATCTCCTCCTGGATCTTCGGGGAGTACGGATAGACCCTCTGTTTTATTGGCCGAGCATCGCTGACGTCAATGGCGTGCTTGATCCAATTCATACACCCCAGGCTAGTTGGCTCCTCGGCTAGCACGTGATCCAGGAGCCTGTGGAGCTACTCTCGCTGCGAGGGCTGAACGTCAGCCAGGCCTATGGTTGACACAGCTGGATTGCCAGCAGTTTCCAGCAAAGCCAGCTCCCTTCTGGCTTCTTGTAGGAGCTGCTGGCTCTTCGCTGGATCGAGGATTGCATTAAATCCCTGAATGAAGTTGACACCGAGGTAACAATCTGTTGGCAAACTAGGCAGAATTGCCAGCTCGATGTCCTTTGTCACGCCGACCACTTTAAAGGGTAGTTAAAATCCAACTATGGGAGCGTAATAGCCGTTTGCCACGATCACTCCCTTTCCTTAACTCGGCGTGAACGCGCGTCCACACGCCGTGGCTATTTGTTAGCCTACGGCGCTCATCACGGTGTGTGACGCGCCGAAGTCATATAGCGCGCGTAGGGTGTATCCCCCTACGCACACCGGTAACCACCACCTAGCACCTTCTGGAGCTCCCTGTTCCGGGTGGTCCGGTGTCGGCTCAAGCGCGGACTCGGCGCTCGCGAGCTCGTCGGTAGTCCCTTCGGGAACTCGGATCCCAGAGTCGGAGGGAAAAGGCCTAGGGATCTTATCTCTTTGATCTTATCTTAGCTCTTCCCTGGTCGTTTTTCGAGCAGTCCGAACAGAACCTCCGAATCCGATGGAGTTGCAACAGCTGATCGGTGATGCGTGGTATCGGGTACCGGTCTGGCACTGTTTGTGCATTTAAATTGCGGTAGTCGCCTGTTGGTCTGTATTTGCTTGATTTTGACATTACCATGTATAACGGACTGGAGTACGGGCTACTGGAGGGAAGAATTATACCTTGCTTAAGCAATGCAGAGTACTCAGCTTTAGCTGCCTTGAGTTTTTCTCCTGGTAGCTGACGCGGTCTGGCGAACACTGGCGGTCCAGAGGTGACGATGTGATGTCGCACGCTTACTGTTGGACCCGGAGATTTGTGCTGTTCCTTGAGGCTGAGCGTCATGAAGTGCTGTACGACGTCATGTGCTTCCTTGCATCCAAAAATATGTTTTGTTGGAGAGAGCACGGAAGTTGAGTGGAGCTGTGCACCTTTTATTTCTCCTGTTGCAGTGCACTTGTGATTTCGTCGATGAGACAAGCACGCTTCATGTCCGGAAGCAGTCCGAAATAAGCCAGAAAGCCCGCACCCAGTATTGCCGTGATTGTGCCCGCTAAAACAAAAGACCAATTAAAATCTCTTGGCAAACCTAGATTTAAGCGAGCCATCTTTCGACCATCTGAGCGGATTGATGAACCGTTTGCAGCTATCAGATAGCTTTCATGCGGTTCACCTTTGTTGTTTTTGGCTAAATACGGTCATATCGAAATAACAGATCCGCTGTCGACTTGGAAGATCATGCCCGTGTTGCGATCTCGCACGTGGAGGCGATTTCCCTTCAATGGTTGCGATGGTGATAGTGCGGCTACGTTGAAACTGCTGGCAGGTGCCGATCTAGTCAGCAGCTTTAGGGGTTTCCCTGGTTGTTCTTGTAGTTGCATGGCAAGTGGCAATTAGTTGCTGCTGCTCTAAACCTTGTGTGGTAAAAGTATGTGCCGTTGGTGTACACTCTGCTCCTCAAATTCGAATTTGAGCGGTCTCTGCTGTGGTGCCTGTAGGTGATGCCGTCCTGGGACAAGTGATGTGTTGGTATACTCGCTCAGCTGTGTCCCTGCAGATAGAAATTAATTGCCGGAGAAGCGATTTTATTCTTAACAATTCTGACGAACGATGTTGCTCGGAAGTACTGGGGCCTGCCTTCACTTCACTAACGCGCGGCATGAACGGACTGTCTATTAAATTGTCTGCCACCTGAAACTGTTATTCAACGCTTTCTGACCTAATGATTTTTAACACCGTTTGGATGTGAGATGGCAGGAGGTCTAGCCACTTGACGCGCAGTAAGTCGTCCGACGCGTTGGTTCCCGCGAACTCCTTCATTTAGCTGAACAGCTGTGAAGGCCTTTTATCGCCGAGCTCTAGTTGTGTCAACATTTTATTGAGCTTCTTATCTGGGAAATCCACGAAACGCTCCATCATGCTCGCCTTCAATCCAGCGTAAGCTCCTTCCGCCGGCGGGTTCTCGACGATATCCGTGATCTCCAAGAGCACGGCGGGGTCAAGCTCTGTTATCGTCAGGTCGAAATTTAACCTGTCCGAGGAGTTGCGATTAAGACGAAAGGTTGCCTCCAGCTGGGCGAACCATAGTCGAGGCCGTTCACGCCATAAGGGTGTCAGCTTAAAGTTGGAAAGTGCCCCTGTGTTCACTTTCATTCTGACAACTGCGGAGCGTGCTTGAGGGTCCTCGGACAAGGACGTGAGGCTGAGACGGGACGCTTGGAGGTTAGGTGGCCGCCCAGCTTCGTCACTCAGCAGATTTTCGACGCTCTCCATCTCCTGAATTGAAGCGTCAAGATCACTTGAATTATCCTAGTCGAAGGAGAGCGGTGACAGGGCTGTGCTTTCTCTCTTATGAAACGTTACCCGGGGTGTTTTAAAGTATGCATCCGCCGGTGAAGCAGAGTCTGACATTACCCTTGCACACTCACTTTTTGAACACTTTGCGTGAGACGCTCACTCAATGTACGCTGGACTCTAATGGCGTCTAAGAAAAAGAAAAATGGCGTGACTCGTGTTTTCGCACTAAACGAAAGTCCTTTCTTTTTGCTGTGTAAGCCGATACGAATACATTTTTTACCTCACCTTAGAAATGTCCTCGCGCGCGCTAAGAAGTCACTGCCGGTGAGAATATCACGTCAGGGTCACCAATTATTAAAGTTCATTCATGCGTATCGACTTAGTCGTAATTGCGCACGCTAAGGTCACCATGCGCCTCGAATGCGTGATCACGAGTTCACCTTTTTAGAACATTTATGTTGGAATGAGCGCGGAAATAAATACGCAGTTATCAACAGTAAAAATAACTCTTTATTTAATGTACAATATTTAACAAGTTGACGCAACTATCAAGTATTAGAATAACTGGGAATTGTATAAATAATCATCAATAAAAAACATTCTGTAGTTAATACAGAACGCTAGAAATTGCACGATTCCATAGTTCAATTTTAAAGTAACGAATGTATTGAAAAATAATGAAAATTGGAAAGTATTATAATGACTAGTAATTGTAATTTATATTTTAAATGGTATAATGAAACCATTGCTACGTCATTTTTTTTTGATAATAAATAATGATATAATTGGCGGATTAGATAGTGACCCGGTGAATCTAATCCATATTTGAAATTTGTAAGTAAATATTCAATTGCATCCATTTATTCGAACTACAATTTTATTATAATTTTGTTATCAAAATACATCATAGTCTTTTCTTAATTAAAGAAAATTCACAATAAAAAAAATTTTTGTCAATTTACTTTTTTGTAAACTTACATAAATTATTAAATAAAATTTTAAAAATTAGTGTATGTTTCTTTTTATTCTTTTACATACAAATGCAATTTACAATTTTTATACAATAATTTTTTAAATAAACATCCAAATTTCGTTCATATAAATGTTTTATTTGTTGACTGCCAAAAAATTAAAAAAAAATGAATTTGTTGTTCTTATTTTTACAATGAATTATTCTTAATGATGGTAATTAAATATTAGAATATTAAGAATAGTATAAAAAATAAAATATTTTATGAAAATGTTTTTGTTGATGAATTACTAAAATCAAATCACTAAGTTGCTTTCTTACGATTAAATGATACATGAGGCAAAATGTACGTTAAAAGCTTTCACCGGTACACTATCTAACGACGGCTCCACCAATTATATCATTATTTATTATCAGAAAAATAACGTCGCAATGGTTTCATTATATCATTTGAAATATTAATTGCAATTACCAGTCACTATAATACTTTCCAATTCTTATTATAATGGGTTGGTAACTAAGTAACTGCCGATTTCAGTTATAGATGTTTCTCACTCCCATTTTTATTCTACGAACGTGGAATTTTCAAGTTGTCAGAGAGATGGTAAAAGGTCATCGAACAAAATGGAACATACATTATAGATTCAACTTCATTCCAAGTAAAAAAAAACTTTTATTTCATTGAACAAATCGGCAATTACTTAATTGCCAATCCAATATTTTAATACATTCGTTACTTTAAAATTGAACTATGAGATCGTGCAATTTCTAGCATTTTATATTAACTACAAAATGTTTTTTATTAATGATTAATTAGACAATTGCCAGTTATTCTAATCCTTGACAATTGTTATTCGATTTTAATACACAGTGTGTCCTATGGAAAACGGAACTTCTTCAAAACATCGATTTATATTGGCGCCACCTATTGGTGGATGTTAGCAATGGAAAGGTCCATTCTTAACTGACATCCTGTCAAAATTGTATGACATTTGGTTCAATGGAAACCAAAATATCGCACTCAAAGTGACAGTGTGTTTGTGGCATCGGTCGAAAAATGAACTTCGAACAAAGAGCAAATATTAAGTTCTGTTTTAAACACGGTAAATCCTTTACTGAGACGCATAATTTGCTGAAACAAGTTTATGGCGATAATTGTCTATCCCGTACCAGAGTGTATGAGTGGTATAAGCGGTTCCAGGAAGGTCGTGAAGACATTGAGGACGACGAACATCCAGGTCCTTCGAATACCGTGGTTACTCAAAGTATCATTAAAAAAGTGCGTGAATTTATAAAAAATGAGCCAAAATCTTTATTGCGATACATGGAAATGAAATTGAATATGTCCAAAAATTCAATTCATCGCATTTTGACCGATCATTTGGATCTACGGAAGGTGTGTGCACGCTTTGTTCCACACAAATTGACCGACTACGAAAAATTGCTCCGAATTCAACATTGTAAGGGTTTGATTAAAGAGTCAAAAAAGGACCCAAACTTGAAATATTTAATTGTGACTGGTGACGAGACATGGTGTTCTCAATATGATCCCGAAACCAAGCGTCAAAGTGCTGAATGGAAGCACCCAACCGAGCCCAATCCGAAAAAAGTCGTCTTGAAAAGTCAAAAGTGAAGACAATGTTGATTTGTTTCTAGGATTCGGAGGGTATTATTCATCCTGAATTCGTTTCACCTGGTCAAACGATTACTGCTGTGTTTTATCTTGGCGTTATGAAGTGTTTGCTCAGCCGTATTCGTCGTGTGCGGCCACAATACCGTGAAAAAGGGAGCTGGCGTTTGTTGCATGATAATGCCCCGTCTCATCGATCGAACTTGATCACGGATTTTTTGATCAAAAATTCCATTTTAACCATCATCCATTCACCGTACTCGCCGGATTTGGCTCCGTGCGACTTCTACTTGTTCTCCAAATTGCACTTGCCTATGAAAGGAAAACGTTATGCCGACGTAGAGGCCATCCAAAGAGCGACGACCGACATACTAAAGCCGATGGATAAAAATGATCTCAAAAACTCATTCGATATGTTAATTGATCGTGCAAAACGTTGTATTGATGCGGAAGGAGACTATTTTGAATAAAATAAACGAGATTTGCCGGAATATTGAGTTTTTGTCTTTATTTTGAAAAAGTTCCGTTTTCGATGGGACACACTGTGTACTTTCGTTATTTTAAATTGTAAAATTAAAATTACATAATTTTAACTTAAAATAATATGTTTGAAAAATCTATAAATCAATTTTAGATCAATATTAACCATTTGGGGCACAGTGGTATTAAAAATGTCCCACCTTCTTGATCCGTGATAACGCATGGTGGGACATTTTTCGACCCACCTCGGAATATTGGAATAGCTGTTTTTATATCATTCAATATCCTTATTAATAAAAATACCCCAATTTTATTTAATTTTGAATGATATAAAATTTCTGTGCAACATTGGTATTTTTATTTTCTAAAATTCCGTGCTTCAAAGGGTTAAATGGGATATGAAATCAAATGTTTGATAGAAATTTTTTTTTTTGAAAGATTTTGTTATGAAAATAAGATATAAACATTGATTCTTCAATAATTAGTATTAAATGACATTAGACAACGACATACTTAACATTTTGTAACTTGATTTAACTGCTTATGTAAACTATAAAATGATAACAATATACTTGACATTTTTTAAATTGATTTCATTACTTGCATAAGCCAATATTCGTTGACTAGAAAGTATAAAGAAAAAATCGGTTTTTTAATAATAAATTTAATTCGTGTCAATCATTCATAAATAAATTAATTTACTACATTTATTTATTCTGTAGATTAAAATAACGGATTTTTTTTTTAAGTTTAGGACGGAATTTTAATAAATTATTACTTTGTAAATTTTGTAATATTTCAATAATTCAATCAATTTTAATCTTGTAATATCAAAATAAGTCTACATAGACAGCAAGGTATTATAAGAGTTGATACTAGACTATTCTTTCAAAATGTTAAAATGACTAAATTTTAAAACTATAAGTAAACTATTTTGAAGAGTTTAAAATAAATTAGTAAAATACTACTATGATAAAAAATAAACCCAATTTTTTTTTTTTAATTCTTTATTTATTCTTTTAAATCTATTTCGTAGCCTTCAAAGTTGTCCTCACCCGACACAGTACAGTCCAGTTCAGGAAAACAAGCATTTGAAAATCAAAAAATTTTTATCCGCGATTTTTAATTGGAATGTCTAGAGGAAGCAAATAAAAAAGGTCTCTCATCTCGTGGGTCATGAACTGGAACCTGCGTCATTTTTTTTTTTTAACATTTAAGTCAAAAAATCGTTTTTTTTTTGTTTTTTCGATATTCTGAAAAAACTATAAGAGATAGACAAAAATAGTTGCCAGACAAATGGTTCGTGAATCAAATACCTACAAAAGTAGATGTGTTAAATTGCAATCGCTCTATAAACAAAAAAGTTATTGCAATCGAAAGTCGAAAATAAGCATTTTTTACAATTGTTAATAACTTTTGGAATATTTATCAAAATAGTACAAATTTCTACCAGGTTGTGAGTTTAAATATTCTTAAAATGTGTGCAAAACGTAAACATAATCGGTCTAATGGTTCTTGTAAAATTGAATTTATTTATCCCGTTTTCGCAAAAAACGACCATTTTGAATCGGATGTACGCCTGGCTGGGCGATGACTAAAACGCCAATCTTCATCTCATTTTCTTCATAAAGATTGAAAATATCATGTATTTAAAAAAAATGCAAGATTTTTTTAAATTTATTAATGAATAATTAATGAAGGAAAAGTGGTACTTTTTTCCTTATAAATGTAACGTCGGTACACGACCTCCGTTTTTTTCCTATGTTAGCCGATAAGTTTCCTCTCTGCATTTTCTGCCCTTGCCGGTCAACGAAAAGGCGCATCGATCATATCGACCGCTTGCATCGAACTATAGCAAATTGCTCCACCTATGAAAATTTTTCCCTCCAAAACCTACTTGACGCGCGGGCTATTGACATAGACCGTTGTGAAAGATACCCTAAGCGTAGGCTAAGAGTTTACGAGTTTTCCCGAAACATAGAAAAAATGGTACATGCACTTTACCAAAGTAAAAGAATGCCAGGCCGAACACGTGCACGTCAACTCGGAGCCCAAAACCATAAAAGTGTCCCATAAACACTTTTTTTTACATGTAGTTTTCCCATTTAAGAAGTATATTTTCTTTTTTCAAACTTTCCCTGCGTAATACATCATAACGTTATGCAATGAATGACGCACATTCTTAAATTGTTTTATTATAATAACTATAGCAAATTATGACTGCAATCTTTGCTCACCGATGCTCCGTACAAGTAGCGTCATAAAATAATAGATAGGTCACTAGGAAGACCCCGGCAAATAAATTAAGTAACTGTTTTAAACTAGCAATATATTGAATAATATTTAAACAAAATAAAAAGTACAATGTTTAATGAAAAGTATAAAAGCTGTGATTTCCAAAAATACTACACAAGGTATATTTTACACAATAAGTAAAATAATTCAAAACATAATTATTTAAAATCCGAAAAAGGAAAAAATAAAAACATAGAAATTGCGTACAAAATATTAAATAAAATCATCCAATGATTGAATTTGCATCATAACTAATATCAACTGCATTATCATCCACTGTGTCCACAATGACAGAGAAGTCCATTTGATTTTCGGAACAGTATTCTTCTTTTTCTTTTTATCACCGAGATTTCTTTTCTGAACTTTTATTCCCATGTTACCAGTGGTAAGCTCAAGTTCTGGAGATTGAGGTTATAACCTCAAAAGATTTCAAAATGTTTACTTTTCTTGTTTTACACTTGAAAAATTGATCTTGGCCACTTTAAAATCACTAACGTATTCAAAAATCCAATTTTTATAATAATTCAACAACGGAAATAGTACAATAAACTTTCTAAGAAATTTGTCCAAGTACAAGCCACGTATATAGCTGCCTATGATCTAAACTTAGACACGAGTCTAGCGTGTGTCCAACTATTGAAATTATTTAGGTATAGTTGGACAATTGATTTCGAATCGAAAAACAAATTATTTATGTATATTGCATTGAAAATATTGTTTATTAATGTAAAAATTAGATTAAAGCATTGGTTTTATGTTGGCAAATTCTTTTGACTAATTTTAACGGTAATTATTCAATTCGCAAAAATGTAAAATAAAAAAAATAAATCTGTCGCGCTTATGGGGCTTACTCTGAAAATTTTTTTTTTTTTTTTTTTTTATTAGAAGCTTTAGAATCTTTATTAGAGATTTTAATTGCTATACAGAGTAGGTAACAAATAATATAAAATATTTACATTTTTAATATAAGGTTAATAAGCAGAGATTGAACATTAAACATTAAGATTACAAGATTGAAAGAATGAAACTATGAAAGCGCACGCTGGTATGTTTGGTTTAACTAGTAGCATGGCAAAGTTAATCGGAAAATATATATGAAGTGTATACAACTGATTTAGTAGTTTTGTTCTTTGCGTTTGGTATAAAGGGCAGCGCCAGATGACATGATCAAGATCTTGTTCTTCATTACCGCATTCGCATTTAGGATCACTTACAATATTTACTTTAGCAAGAGATGCAGCTAAATTATAGTGGTTGGATCTACAACGATTGATCGTGACTAGAAGTTCACGCGGAATACGTTTATTAAAGAACCAAGGCTTGCTTTGTTTAGCATAAAAGTTTTGAAAATATAATTTGGCTTTGTGTGCACTTGCTTCTTCAATAAATGTGGTAGATCTGAAAAACATATTTTTTTTGTAGTGTTTTCGAAAATCCGTAAAGGGGGTTTTAAATGAGTGACAGAGGGCTTCAGAGAGACTTGAATTTTTGGCTGGATGATCTGCTTCATCGTTACCTTGAAAACCTGTATGGGAAGGAACCCAGCAGAAGTGAATGGAGCCTGAGTCAGTTTTGGAGTTGATAAATTCAAGATATTTTTTTTTAATTTCTAATAGGTATGGGTTGATTCTGACAGTGATTTGCGTGTTTTGTAGGTTATGTAGAACGCTTAATGCATCTGTAAAAATGTAATTTGCTGAGTTGGGGTTTGCAAGTGTCAAGCGCAAGGTTTGCAAATATCTAGAGCGTCATTTAATGCTATACTTTCAGCGGTAAAAATTGAGGTGTTTTTACTTAAAGATCTAGTAACTGTAATATTAAGTTTTGGGCATAAACAACTCTGAAATTTCAAATCATTACCTTTCATTAAAATTTCGTGAAAATTTAATTAAAACTATCTGTACGTTAATAAAAATCGGGTTGGCAATGTTAATAAATTTTGTTTTTTGGCATAATTTTTTTTAATCTGGCATAAAAGACAGTTTTTTAGTGTCCAAGTTTTGGTCTAAATTTTTATTTCGTCCAAGTACTGGGTATTTTACCTTACTTAATTTTCAAATAATGCAGCGGCCTTTTTTTTTTGAAAATATGTATAATTACAAACAGAAATAATACGAATTTTATAGAGAATATCTGCAATAATAAATCCCCCAAAAAAAAAAAATTATTACAACCGGCCTATGTTTTTTTTCCAATCAACACAAAAAAATGTATAACGAATTTTTCTATTTTTCTGTCGAAATAAAACGATAAAAAAAAAACATGTAATAATTTTCTCTGCATTTTTTTTTTATTTGTAAACAATAAGTTTTATTTATAAACATTTAATATAATTCAAAATTATGAATAAATCGTTTTATCTTTTCATAATCAAGACTAACCATTTAATATTAAATTAAAGTTTAATCTAGATAAATAAACACAAGCGTTAGAATTTAAGCTTACTATCTTATTTTTACACACCGATATTTTCAACATTTAAACAAAGTAAATGCAAACGAAAAGCGTGCATAAATATATATAGTTATATGTTTTCTAATATCAATATTATATGTATTGAATAATGCGTTTCTTTATTTCTTCCTTTTCAAAGACATTTATTCAAAATTATACGTAATAATTATTAAACCAAACGCTCTAGAATTTTAAGGAATCTTTTGTAAAACTAACATTACGAATAAGAATAGATTGTAAAGTTCCTGCTAATAACTAGCTTTATTTCTATTAAAAGAGTTCCCCTGATTTTTGTACAAAAATTATCATTCTTAAAACATTAAATAATCCCTAAGTTTTCTGCTTCCTCACATTTACATTCTGTCAAAAAAGTACCGGGAATTGTCGATTTAAATCTGGCGGGGCAATTTAGGCAGGTAAAATTTTTTTTTCTAGGATGGTACAACTGTCCTTAATGACTATGCCAAGTTTGAGCGGAATCTGTCAACGAGTGTGTTTACAGTAGCTGGTTAAGTTAGTCGATGTCAATAGTGCGTGCCGATTTTTTACAATGGGTGATTACGTTGAACAAAGAATTTGTCTAAAATTTTGTGTTGCGAGTGAAATTTCGTGTGCCGATGCATGGAAAATGTTGCAAAAGGCTTTTGGTGATAAAGCATTATCGAAGGAGTCGCGCTTCAGCCTTCGTCGTGTCAACACGTGTTGTACTGTTCACGTGATCGATCATGTGCTAAATAGAGTTCGTGAAATTCGCTATCTTACGAGTTATTTGTGCTAGTTAAGTGACTGTTTACTTAATCATTTGTAGGGGTTGGTCCCCTACAAAAAAAAAAACCTGCACCATGAGTTTTTCTGGTAACAGGGAAACTCATTTAAATACCACCGCTTCTCAACCAACTCAAGTTCCTACAACCAACAAAGTTACATACTCTGCTGTCGCTTAAACAGAAGTGTGCCCATCACGAGATCAAGCTGTAGCAATCGATGCAATTGAAGGTATCACTATCCGAGATTATGCTCTTGCAATAGGAGGCATTATCAAACCAAGTAATATGATTTCAATTTCAAGAATCTCGCAAAATCGAGTATGTATATATGTTACTTCTATAGCTAAGGCCGACGAACTTGAAAACAAACACAAGCACGTAACTATCAACGACAATGTACTGCAAATAAGACCGCTTGGTAATAAAACTAAACGTATCTTAATTTTAAATGTACATACAGGTATTCCAAATGCTGCAATCAAGTCCATTTTTAAATTCAATAATATACCCCTTAAATCTGAAAATAACGAAATTGAAAATCAGATTATCCGATATCGGTTATTCGCATCTTCTCAGTCACAGAAGACAGGTATATGTCGATCCTGACGATGCACTAAAAATACCTCAAGCGTGTCAACTTGAACATAAGGACATAACGTACTGGATCTATTTTTCTTGCGATAAGATGTCTTGTTTTCTATGCAAAGAGGAAGGACACATCGCGAGATATTGCAAAAATATTCCAGACAATAATAGCCAACAGTCAGTCGCAAATTCCTCGGATGTAAATATAAATATTATTAAAAACTCTCCAACACCTGCGATTGTAAGCAGAAAGCGACCACTGCCTTACTCACTTTCATCACCTAGCGATACTACAAACCTTCTCCCAGGTGAAACTACAGTCAATGAAAATAAAATTTTAAATGCTCAATTAAGCCATAATAATGAATACTTGAGTATAAATAAAAACAAAGATAATTTCAAACAACCAAAGAAAAAATCTAAACCTATCACTCCGGAAACTTAAGAAGAAATTATTTCTCAATTAAACCCAGCAGCAGCATTTTTTACGGAAAATAACATCACACCTGTCATCGATTTCTCAACAACAGCTCAATTCCTCTTCAACTCTTTCGGTAAAACTGACTTACAAGCAACCGCCTAAGAACTGTCTATTTGTATTCCCTCGCTAATAGATAGTCTAAAAAAAATACATGAACATCTTCCAAAGAAAAAACTAAAGCACCGTACCTACAGAATAATACAAAAACTACAAAGTCGAGATACGACAAGTTCTACTGTCGATTCTCTCTTCTCTCCAGAATTTTTCCGAAAAGAAGATTTGAGAGAGAGAGGGAGAGAGAGAGAGAGAGAGAGAGAGAGAGAGAGAGAGAGAGAGAGAGAGAGAGAGAGAGAGAGAGAGAGAGAGAGAGAGAGAGAGAGAGAGAGAGAGAGAGAGAGAGAGAGAGAGAGAGAGAGAGAGAGAGAGAGAGAGAGAGAGACAGAGAGAGAGAGAGAGAGACAGAGAGAGAGAGATAGATAGATAGATAGATAAAAATTTTTATTGTACAAAAATAGTGTACAAGGATAACGCAGTAGATTCACAGTAAAACAAGTAAACATTAGCAAAAAAAAGAAAAAATTAAATAACAATACATAGCGATTAATAATAATAGTAACATGATAATATACAATAGATATAAACTAATTGTAAAATAAGAGATAAAACATAAAGACATAGAGTGTAAACAAAAAGCTTATATTATAATTTAAATTATAGCCTCGATAATAGAGACATTGTATGCTCTCTCTCAACGGAAAGGAGGTAGGTGAAAATAGTGGATTTAAAGCGGGAAATAGAGGATATAGTATAGTAAGAAGAAGGTAGACTGTTCCAGAGTCGAGATGAATAGACAAGAAAAGATCTATCACGGAACTTAGTAGTAGATGACGGTATGGCCAACGGCCTCACATCGCCCCGAGAGGGTCTATCTGACCGGCTCCATAAGAAATTTTCAAATAGGTACATAGGATCGTTATGTTTAAATATTTTATGAAGCAGAGTGATGATGAAGTATTTACGCCTATCGGAGGAGGTAAGCCAGTCAAGAGAAACCCTATACGGAGCAATGTGCTCGCGCCTAGTTACACCATAGACATAACGAACACCAGAGTTTATGACTCTCTGCAGCTTGAGATCGAGTTCACCAGAAATATCACAATAAGCGACGCAGCAGTAGTCGACTATAGGGAACAAGAGAGTCTCGATTAAGTGCTTACGGAGAGCGAAGTTAGTGCTCTGACGGAAAAAGTTAAGTCTGTAAAGCAGAGAATTAGCTTTGCGACAAGTGTAAGCAACATGTTCCTTCCAGTTAAGTTTAGCATCGAGGTAGACACCAAGGTTACGCACAGATTTCTCGAATGGTACAAGAGTATTATTTATCTGAACACCCTTGATTGGCATGACGGTAAGCTTATTTATGTAGAAATAAGAGCCAAAAATTATGGCTTTTGTCCTAGCTACATTAAGATGTAGATGGTTATCATCGGCCCATTGTATGATGAGTTTAGCCTGCCTACCAATTAGTTCAACATATGTTTCGAGGTTGGCCAGGGGAAATTGGACATAAATCTGGAGATCATCAGCATATGTTAAATGACAGATAGTGGTATCAAGTTTGCTGGATACATCATTTATGTAGATTAGAAATAATAATGGCCCAAGCACTGACCCCTGAGGAACACCGGTATTAAGACTGACAAATGACGATAGGTTGCCATTTTGATCCAGCACTGCTTGTTTCCTACCAGTAAGGTAAGAAGCGAACCACCGAATAACAGCAGGTGAAACATCGTAATTTAGTAGTTTTTGCAGTAGTGTGACATGACAGACCTTATCGAATGCTTTGCTAAAGTCAAATAGCAAGAGTAGGGTAACCAAGCGTCTGTCCATTCCTGTCCTGATGTCATCCGTGAGTTTAATGAGCGCAGTCTGAGTACAATGGTATTGTCGGAAACCAGTCTGAAAAGGGTCGATGAGTTGGCGAGTATGAAGATAATTGTATACTTGTTGATGAACCAAGCGCTCTAAAACTTTTGACAGGAATGAAAGAAGGGAGATTGGTCGGAGGTCACCCATATCACAAGGAGAGGCAACTTTGTTGATGGTTGTTACCAGTGCTATCTTCCAATCAGGGGGTACGTAGGACTCCCGCAAAGAGTCATTAAATAGTCGACACAGTAAAGAGCCTATCATTGGAAAGGCAGCGACGATTATGGACTGTGGGACTCCATCATAGCCCCGCGCCTGAGAGGAAGAACGATGTACAGCACTTCTCACCTCGTCGATGGTAACAGGACAAAAATGAAACTGAGGGTTGAATGTTATGCCAGTGTTAAGAGAGTCTAGGAAGAAGTTAACAGTAGGTACACCTGGGTCAAATGCAACACTACCGAAAAAATTATTTAGATCATCAGGAGGAAAATTGTGGAGAGAGTCAGTAGGGGAAGAGCAGAGACCCAAGTGGCGTAGTTCCTTCCATAGGTGATTAGGGTCAGAAAGTCTAGTAAGTCTGTCCTGAAAGTAAAGTAGCCGGGCTGATTCAGTTTGTTTGTGGAAGTCGTCGCGCGCTATTCTATACTGTCGAAGGTCAGAGGGCAGTCTAGTACGTTTGTAGCGTCTATATAGCCTGTTTTTGTTTTGTAAGAGATTAGTAAGGGAGAAGGTAAACCAAGGGCGATGTGCTCTCCTCCGAGTGACAACCTTAAGTGGCACAAATGTAGCAATAGCGTGTTGTAAATGATCATATAAACAGTGCAGGCGTGCATCCAGAGGAGAGTCACTCGCACATGTAGGACAATTCAAAGAGCGAAAGTAATCAAGAAGAGCTGCAGTGTTTATGGAGCTGTAATCACGGAAAGTAAAGCTGCGGAAAGGCGTCGGTCGTGAGATAGAGCATTTAACAGTGGCAGTAAGTAAGTCGTGTCCGTCAATAAAGGGGGTGCTAGTCTTCCAGTAGTCCAGTACAATGTCGTTAGCATCGACTAAGCATAGGTCCAGCCAAGTGTCAGTCGTAGAAGTATGATGAGTACTACCATACGGTATAGAGAAGAGGGAGTGCTCATCAATAAAACATTTTAAAAAATTAGCATCATCGCTATTAGATAGCTGATCAGCATTGAAGTCGCCGAGTAGGATTTTCGTACTATAGTCATGCATGATGGTGGAAACAGTTGGTATGAAGTCAGAGTTCGCTAAGAAAGGAGCATGAGGTGGCCTGTATACAACACCGACGAAAATAGGGGGGGAGGTCAGGGATGTAAGTTCACAAAGTAGGTATTCAGGTAAACCAGGTTTACCACTCCAGACATGTGTCGAGGAGCATAAAACGGAGCAGGATAGTGAGTTATGCACAAAAATTGCAACACCGCCCCCTCTTGTATTGCGATCATGGCGAAAGAGGGTATAATCATCAAGGGCGACAAGAGAGTCATCCACAATGGGACCAAGTTTAGTCTCTGTTACAGCTATTACGTGGAAGTAGGAGCGAGAAGTCAGAAAAAATCTTATCATCTCAATGTGCGCACGAAGAGAGTTGGCATTGAAATGACAGACACGAAGACCCCCATCACCAACACCGAGCCTCGTAATAGAGAGAGAAGAAGCGGATGGACGGAGTAAGTTTGTATGAGTAGAAGAAGATAGCAAAGGAGAGAGGGAGAGAGAACATACCTGGTTGACGAGATTCAGTTGTCGTTGGTTGTCGGGATGTTGCGTAGAGAATCGAAAGACCTTAAAAAAACGTTAAGGTCATCTTCTGAGGTGATGAGATGCGGTGAGTCGGTCTTCTTTCTTCTAACATAAATATTGCCATTGCGAATAAACGTAAGGAAATTATATTGTCTGTCTCTGGATTTCTCCAACACACGCAGCTTCAATTGATGGAGGGCAGGCGGCAGGAATTCATTGACATTGATGAGTGCTGGTGTGATTTGCCCAGTTGGTAGAGCCTTACTGAGTAACGTAGGACAGATCTGCGAAGTATGAAATTTCCTTATACGTATTTTAGCGGTGATAGCAGCTCGAGCGACATTGGCACTTTTAAAGGTAACTAAGAGCGGGACAGTGCGTGTAGATGGAGTTACAGCGTCCGAAGTAGCAGTGGCAGATGGTCCAGTTTGCGACGTAACAGTTGGAGGCTTACGTAAAGGACGCACTGATAGAATGTCACCATCAGTGATGGTTGTATTCATGGACTGGAAAATTGCCGACGCTGCCAGCTGTAAATTACCGAATTCATTCGGTAGTATGCCACTGAGGACAACCTTAGACGCATGCTCCATACGCTCTTGTTGTAGAGCTAACTGCGACACTTTTGCAGTCAGCTTACGATTAGCATCATCCAATAGTTGCAGGTTATCTAAGGCCAACGATGGCTCTGCATTGTTGGTAGTCGCTGCCATTAAGCTGTCAACTTTTGCCTGAAGATTCAGATGATCTTGCTGTAATTGATCTAGACGTTGCTCACCAGCATCCATGCGAAGGTTCAAAGTCGTTGATAGGTCCAGCATTTTGGTTTCTAAAGAGTTGAACCCAGTTACCAACGCGTTCATCTGTGAGCCCATGGTAGTGATTGTCGAGTCAATTTTATCAATTTTTGAAATAAGCGCGGTTAAAAGATCGTTGGATGGTGCAAGAGTGGCAGGAGTGGATGGCCTACTATTTCCTGGTGTCTTAGAGACATTACTGTAATTGCTGGAGGAGCCAACAGAGCTGGTGCGAGAGCGTCCACCAGCTGTGTTAGCGTCAGCAAGACACGGACCGCATATCTTTATCGTCTTATCGTTGCTGTCTCTCACCGATGTAAGTTTAGTGCACGTGGTATGGTAGATATTAAAGCATTTCATACATTGCTGCGGCTTGGATGCAGCAGTAAATTCTTTAGTACACGAGTAACAAGAGCCGGACATATTGAAGAAGTTTAAAGTTATAATGTGCCAATTAATATAAATCAGTATGACAAAATAAGTATAAGTAAGATAAAAATAAGTGTAGGTAAGACTAGACGATAGTAGATACAAAGTGCCGATAAGTTATTCTATTAGGAAAAATAAATAGTGTAGTCTACAGGCAAGGGATGGCAGCACCAACTAGTACAATGCTTATCGACTTATCGATAAGAGCAAAGAGGTAGTAACAATAGGCGCGTACAGATGGCAGCACTAGGCAGAAAGCTTCCTTACCGGCGTGATGTACAATCAATCAATCAATCAATATGTCCAATTTCAGATGGAAGATGGTAGCACAGGTATATAGCTATTGTCTTGTGAGCGCGCCAAAAATTGTTGACAGCAAGTTAACCTCAAAGTAGCAGCAACGGAGAAAAATAAGAAATCCAGCTAGTAGATCAGCAGGCAGCAGTGTAATAAATAAAAAGACAGTAGTTTGCAAAACGTAGCATGCAATGATCTACAACAGAAAACGCCCGGAGGCAGAAAGCAGCAGTAAGAAGTTTAAAAAGAGGAGAAAGTAATCAAGCGTCAGTTCTACTCACCAGAGAGAGAGAGAGAGAGAGAGAGATAGAGAGTGGATTTTCCTTTTCGATGGTCTACTTAAAACTTAATAAAAGTAAGTTTATCTAGATTTTGCATTCATCTTCTCGTCTTTATTTAAAGTGATAGTATATGTAAGCCAGAATCGGCTAAATATCTCTATCCTAAAAACACTTGTTAGGTCCTTCCCAGAGCAATCTCTAGGCCAACGTCGGCCTATACGGTTGTTCCATTCTGCAATTCACCACCTTTCCTTTAAAAAATGTCACAATATCATTCCTCTGCCGTCCTAAGCCAATAAGTTTTAATACTTAGGCTCAAAAAAGGCAAAAAGGCAGTTTCGCGTCAATTAAAATGCAGTTGAAACGTCACCTCGGCGTTCAATAAACAATTTAAATAACTTTTATGCTTCTTATTCGATCGATTAATAAAATATACCGCTGGAAAGCTTATTTAGGAGCGCATTGACTCAAAAAAAAAAACGTACGACCAATAGAACCGAAGATAGCAAATTTATTTTTAGAAATCGCAGAGCCATTGTTTATAAACATTAAGCGTTACAATTTTAATAGTTTGTTCATGAAGCTTTGAACTATATCATGTAATATAGTCAACTCAATTGATGCAAAATTAACAGTATGAGAGCTGGTCAAAGTGAAGGTGTGCGATAAAAGATCGCCGAGGAGTCGTGGTGGGGGGAATCTCGCTCTCATGTACCGAAACCGAAAACGATACTTCAAATTGGAGCGCGTTAAAAAAATTGAAAATATCTTGGCTTCTAGACATCATAGAGCCTTCTTTTTTTGTTATTCAGGGTAGTTTATCGAAAAAATAATATCTAACGTACTTTCACCCTTATAAAATCATCACCAACCCCTAAAAAAATTAAATTTTGTTAAATTTTTTTTAATGATATTATATTTTATTAACTTATAAAATTTATTTTACTCTACACTGAAAGATAAAAAGTTTTAAATAGTTGTATTTATTATCTAAAACCATTAAGCAAATTTTGTACTTTTATAATTTTAAAACAATGATACTTTCATTTTTAAAATCATAAATTACAAGGGGAAACATGCAGAAATATTTTTCATTATATGAAAGGATACGAAAATTACATTATACAATACAAAGTATTAACACATTGTTCAATAAGTCCGGAGACTAACAACAAAAACAACATTTTTTTTCAAAAATCATTTTTATTCATCAATATAATCTTCTTTTAAAGTGATACAATCTTTCCAACGCCTTTCCAACATTTCTTTACCATGTTTATAGAAGGATTTATCCTTTGCTTCAAAATAGGCTTCAGTTTCGGCAATGACCTCCTCATTCGAGCCAAATTTTTTTCCCTGGAGCATTTTTTTGAGATCAGCAAAGAGCCAATAGTCGCTGGGGGCTAAATCTGGCGAATACGGGGGGTGGGGAAGCAAATCAAAGCCCAATTCGTTCAATTTTGCCATTGTTTTTATGGACTTGTGGCATGATGCATTGTCTTGGTGAAAAAGGATTTTCTTCTTCTTCATGTGCGGTCGTTTTGCTGCGATCTCCTCCTTCAAACGTACCAACAAGTCAATATAATAATCACTGTTGATTGACTAACCTTTTTCCAGGTAGTCAATGAAAATCACGCCATGTGTATCCCAAAAAACAGACGCCATGACTTTGCCAGCAGACTGCTGCGTTTTTGGACGCGTTGGGCGGCTTTCGCCAGCCATGCGCCACTCAGATGATTGCCGATTCGACTCCGGAGTGAAATGATGTATCCATGTTTCATCCATGGTTACGTATCGACGCAGGAAATCCTTTTTATTGCGAGTAAACAGCGATAAACAGCTCTCTGAATCGTCGACTCGTTGCTGTTTTTGTTCCACTGAAAGCAATCGCGGCACCCACTTAGAAAAAACCTTTTTCATGCTCAATTTTTCATGAAGGATTGTAAATACGCTTCCAGATGATATCTGTGTCATTTCTGCAATCTCACGGACCTTCAATTTGCGATTTTTCATTACAATTTTTAACACTTCACTCACATTTTCCTGTGTAACGGCTTCCAATGGCCTACCCGAACGTTCCGCATCGTTTGTGTCCGTACGACCACGTTTAAACTTAGCATACTAACGACAAATCGTTGGTTTGGATGGAGAGGAGTCCGAGTAATGTTTTTCAAGCCATTTCTGGGCTTCTACGGTGTTCTTACCCATTAAAAAACAATGTTTTATCAACACGCGAAACTCGCTTTTTTCCATTTTTCAAACAAATTACAAAGTGACTTTACTCTAACCTCGATAACTCTGCTGTCTGTGATCCGATCGACGTGAAATTCTTACACGTTTCATGTAAAGGTTCGCACTCTATGGAAACGTAGCCAGTTTGGTACTACTAGCACCATCTCTGGGTTAGTCTCGGGACTTATTGAACGATGTGTTGTATAGTATTTTTTTTAAATTATAAAAGTACGAAATTTGCTTAATGGATATAGATAACAAATCGAACTATTTAAAAATTCTTATCTTTCACAGTGTAGAGTAAAATAAATTTTATAAGTTGATAAAATATAATATAATAAAAAAAAAAAAAAAAAAATTCAAATTTTATTTTTTAGAGGTTAGTGATGATTTAATAAAGGTGAAAGAAAATGAGATGAAGATTGGCGTTTTAGTCATCGCCCAACCAGGTGTACATCTGATTCAAAATGGTCGCTGTTTGCGAAAACGAGATGAATAAATTTCATTGCACAAAAACTATTAGACCGATTATGTTCACGTTTTGCATACATTTTAAGAACATTCAAACTCACAACCTGGTAGAATTTCGTAGTATTTCGATAAATATTTCAAAAGTTATTTACAATTGTAGAAAATGCTCATTTTTGACTTTCAATTGCAATAACTTTTTTAGTTATGGAGCGATTGCAATTTAACATATCTATTTTTGTAGGTATTTGATTTACGAACAATTTGTCTGACAACTATTTTTCTCTATCTCTTGCAGTTTTTTTCAGAATATCGAAAAAACCAGAAAAAAACGATTTTTTCACCTAAATGTTTAACCCTGTACCGCCCAAAGTCTCTCCGCGAACGTAAACTTTAGCCCCTTCAAAATATGACTAATTTATCTATTTTTTTTCTGAAAAGTACCTTATCCACTATTTCCGGGTGTACTTTTTCAGAATCTGCTATCAGAAATTAAAAGAAATGCACTGAAATATTATTTTTTTTTTTATTTAACTTTAAAAATAACAATTTTCGACCTTTTTTTTTTTATAAATTCTATATTTTCTATGAATTCTAATATCTTTAAATGGAAACAATTTACATTATGAGTGATCTCAATCTCTTGCCTTTCTGATGCGACCTTCCATTTTCAGAAAGCTGTAACGGCTGCTTCAAAATGGCCGCTTAAACACTGCAGTGTAAAATAAAACTTCGACAGTTATTTACGAGAACAGGATCAACTTCGGATCAAACACAGCATCGTCTTTTTGCCAAAACGATTCCGTCTTCTGGTCGATATAGATGGTGCTCCTGGGTCTACCCATGATTTCTTGCGTTTTGGATTTTCAAAATAAATCCACTTTTCATCCCCTGTTACTATTAGGTGCAAAAACGACTTCCTTTTGTACCAAGCAAGCAAAATTTCATATGTGATTTTGCGATTTTCCAGTTGCCTGTCATTCAACTGACGTGGTACCCATCTACCGCTCTTCTGAATTTTCCCCATCGCTTGTAGGTGATTGGAAACAGCTTGTTAGGAAACTCCTAATTGCTGTGCTAGTTGTTTCTGTGTTTGCGAATCATCTTCGTCCAACAATGCTTGCAAACCCATATCTTCGAATTTTTTTGGCGGTTTTCCATGTTCCTTGTCTGCAACGTCGAAGTCACCTTTTCTGAAACGCTGAAACCATCGTTCACACGTATCTTGCGATGAAGCATGTTCACCATATGCTTCTCGTAGTAACCGAAAGGTAAAATTCAACAGCAGTTTTCTTCAAATAAAAACAAAAAATTAATGCTGTCCGTGAATGCTCTTTGTTCGGTATAAATTTAGACATATTAACCCATTGACACACGAAGCCGGCAAATCGCCGGTCAACTATATTATGGTATTAAAGCACTAAGCCGGCGGAACGCCGGTCTGTCTTTGCGTAATCATTTAATGCATAAAAAATTATAGTTCTATGTTGTACCGTTATAATTTTATGTGAAGTTTAGTTTTAAGGTTTCTTTAAAATAAAAGTTGTAATAATTAAATAGTGTTCTTAATTAACAAATTATGTCATATTATTAGTGGTGGAATGGGTTAAACACAACAATACAACACGATGCACACACTTCTTTAGTCTATCACTAATGCGCGTCTGAACTTGTTGATGACACAACAAAATGGCGCAGTGTCAAATCGTAACAGCTTAAACTGCATTGGTACATTATCTGTTGTCTAAAATCCGCATTTTATACTTGTACACCTGGTATATATATATATATATATATATATATATATATATATATATATTGGGTGTACAACTTTGCTCCCTCTGTTTTGCAATAGATGGCTGTAGCGGTAAGTGGTAGTTGAAATTAATAGATCATAGATGTCATACAATAAGCTTAGGTATTTGTAAACATGACGCCATCGAAATATTATTCGATTTGTGTCTGCATCATAAAGTTATTCTCGATTAAACATGTCAGCTTACGAGCCAAATTCTCGTCATTTGCGGGAGGTTTTAATTTTCTGCTTTAATATGAAGAAATCTGCGACTGAGGCTCTCGAATGCTCTCAAATACCTATGGTGAGGCCGCTGTTAGTAAAAGAACGTGCCGAGAGTGGTTTCAACGCTTCAAGAACGGCGATTTTAAAGTCTAAGACCAGCATGGCGGTGCAAGAGACAAGATTTTCGAAGATGCAGAATTGGAGGCATTACTTGATCAAGACTCGTGTCAAACGCAACAAGAATTGGCAGGATCATTAGGAGTGACGCAACAAACTATTTCAAAACGCCTGAGAGTCATGGGAATGATTCAGAAACAAGCAAATTTGGTGCCGTACGAGCTGAAGCCGATAGATGTTGAACAGCGTTTGTGTGTTTGTGAACAGCTGCTTGCAAGGCAAAGACAGAAGGGATTTCTGCATCGCATTGTGACTGGGGACGAAAAATGGGTTAACTACGATAATCCCAAGCGCAGAAAATCATGGGGATATCCCGGCCATGCTTCCACGTCGACGGCCAAACCGAATATTCACGGTTCCAAGGTCATGCTCAGTATTTGGTGGGACCAGCTCGGCGTGGTGTATTATGAGTTGTTAACACATCGTTCAATAAGTCCCGAGACTAACACAGAGATGGTGCTAGTAGTACTAAACTGGCCACGTTTCCATAGAGTGCAAACCATTACATGAAACGTGTACAAATTTCACGTCGATCAAATCACAGACAGCAGAGTTATCGAGGTTAGAGTAAAGTCACTTTGTAATTTGTTTGAAAAATGGATAAAAAGCGAGTTTCGCGTGTTGATAAAACATTGTTTTTTAATGGGTAAAAGCACCGTAGAAGCCCAGCAATGGCTTGAAAAACATTACCCAGGCTCCTCTCCATCCAAACCAACGATTTGTCGTTGGTATGCTGAGTTTAAACGTGGTCGTACGGACACAAACGATGCGGAACGTTCGGGTAGGCCATTGGAAGACGTTACACAGGAAAATGTGAGTGAAGTGTTAAAAATTGTAATGAAAGATCGCAAAGTGAAGGTCCGTGAGATTGTAGAAATGACACAGATATCATCTGGAAGCGTATTTACAATCCTTCATGAAAAATTGAGCATGAAAAAGGTTTTTTCTAAGTGGGTGCCGCGATTGCTTTCAGTGGAACAAAAACAGCAACGAGTCGACGATTCAGAGAGCTGTTTATCGCTGTTTACTCGCAATAAAAAGGATTTCCTGCGTCGATACGTAACCATGGATGAAACATGGATACATCATTTCACTCCGGAGTCGAATCGGCAATCATCTGAGTGGCGCATGGCTGGCGAAAGCCGCCCAACGCGTCCAAAAACGCAGCAGTCTGCTGGCAAAGTCATGGCGTCTGTTTTTTGGGATACACATGGCGTGATTTTCATTGACTACCTGGAAAAAGGTTAGTCAATCAACAGTGATTATTATATTGACTTGTTGGTACGTTTGAAGGAGGAGATCGCAGCAAAACGACCGCACATGAAGAAGAAGAAAATCCTTTTTCACCAAGACAATGCATCATGCCACAAGTCCATAAAAACAATGGCAAAATTGAACGAATTGGGCTTTGATTTGCTTCCCCACCCCCCGTATTCGCCAGAGTTAGCCCTCAGCGACTACTGGCTCTTTGCTGATCTCAAAAAAATGCTCCAGGGAAAAAAATTTGGCTCGAATGAGGAGGTCATTGCCGAAACTGAAGCCTATTTTGAAGCAAAGGATAAATCCTTCTATAAACATGGTATAGAAATGTTGGAAAGGCGTTGGAAAGATTGTATCACTCTAAAAGGAGATTATATTAATGAATAAAAATGATTTTTGAAAAAAAAATGTTGTTTTCGTAGTTAGTCTCGGGACTTATTGAACGATGTGTTAAAACCGACTGAAACAATCACAGGCGATCGTCATCGAACGCAATTAATGCGTTTGAGCCAAGCATTGAAAGACAAACGGCCGCAATACAACGAGAGACATGATAAAGTGATTTTACAGCATGACAATGCTCGACCCCATGTTGCGAAAGTGGTCGAGACATACTTGGAAACTTTAAAATGGGAAGTCCTACCCCACTCACCGTATTCTCTAGACGTTGCTTCCTCGGACTATCACTTGTTTCGATCAATGGCACACGGCCTGACTGACCAGCACTTCCAGTCTTATGAAGAAGTAAAAAATTGGATCGATTCGTGGATCGATTCAGAAGATGACCAGTTTTTTCAACGTAGGATTCGTATGCTGCCTGAAAGATCGGAGAAAGTAGTGGCCGGCGATGGACCAGTTTTTTACAATAAAGCCTCGAATTTCGGAAAAAAACGGTGGAAGCAAAGTTGTACACCCAATATATATATATATATATATGTATGTATATATATCAATTTCTTATTCTTATATTGAAAATATATATATATGTATGTATATATTGAAAGAAGAAGAGAGAGGGAAAAGAGGAATAACAAACACAAATTTCTTAACGAGTCGGGCGCGACATGCTAGTAATAATTCAACTAGCGTTCATATACCGACGCCTTGCGCGCTTTCCGTTTCGCGAATTTTCTTCGATTTTTTGTTTGACTTTTATATCGTTCGTTTGACTTTTGTTTTTCTTATTCCGAGCTTTTGGTACAATTATTTAAAGTTATACAAGAACGGAATTGCACAAGCCATTGGGATTTCTCATGATTTTGTTGCGAAGATTCGAATGATATTAGGAAAACGATATGTCGAAAGAAAAGGCTTATCAAGAGCTTCTTTTTATTTCTTTTTTTTTTTTATTTTACCGAACCCGTTATAGAATGTTTCATTGTACAATTCATAAAATTTTATTTTTTCTATCGTGCATTCGTCAACCTAAAATATGTTTATAATTACTTTTCAAATTCGACGTTGAAATTAAAAGAAAAAAAAAAAAAAAAAAAAGAAAAACAAAATTTGGCTTCAGATTTTTCTACAATTATTATAATGTCTTTTAATATATATATATGTTCTGTCAAAAAAGTACCGGGAATTGTTGATTTAAATCTGGCGGAGCAATTTAGGCAGGTAAAATTTTTTTTCTAGGTTGGTACAACTGTCCTTAATGAATATGCCAAGTTTGAAAAGAATCTGTCAACGAGTGTGTTTACAGTAGCTGGTTAAGGTAGTCGATGTCAATAGTGCGTGCCGATTTTTTACAATGGGTGATTACGTTGAACAAAGAATTTGTCTAAAATTTTGTGTTGCGAATGAAATTTCGTGCGCCGATGCATTGAAAATGTTGAAAAAGGCTTTTAGTGATAAAGCACTATCGAAAACCCGTGCGTATGAGTGGTACAAAGCCTTTAAGGAGGGTCGTGAAGTCGTCGAAGACTTGCCTCGTTTCAGACGCTCATCGACTGCTTCGACCGCAGATAACGTCGATAAAATTGAGGAAATAGTGCTTGAAAACCGTCATACTAGTTTGAGAGAGATAGCACATGAACTTGAGATATCCCACGAGTCCACACGTACGATTTTAATTGATATTTTGGGCATGAGAAAGGTGGCCGCAAGACTCGTTCCAAAAGAGCTTAATTTTCTTCAAAAACGCTATCGCGAACAGGTCACTTCGGACATGCTGGATCGCGCCAACTCCAATACCGCATTCATGGAATGCATCATAACTGGTGACGAAACGTGGGTGTACGAGTACGATATGCAAACAAGCTAGCAAGCTTTGAAATTGGTGGGAAAAAACGAGTCGAAACCGAAAAAACCACGCCAAAGCCGCTCAAAAGTGAAGGTGATGCTCATTGTTTTTTTCGATATCCGTGGCGTGGTGCACTACGGATTCGTTCCAGAGGGTCAGACGGTAAACAAAGAGTATTACCTAGGCATTATGTAACGTTTGCGTCAGCGTATCCGTAACAAGCGGCCAAATTTGTAGGCGAACAACTCGTGGATTTTGCAGGACGATAACGCGCCGTCTCACCGAACTACGATTGTGACCGACTTTCTCGCCAAAAACTGAACGAACACGCTTGAACAACCACCGTATTCGCCGGATTTGGCTCCCTGTGACTTCTTCCTCTTCCCAAAACTTAAATTGCCGCTCCGTGGCACCCGTTTTCAGTCGATTGAAGCCATAAAACAAAATTGGGCGTGCGAGCTGAAGGCCATACCAGAAAGCGCCTATAAGAAATGTTTCGATGATTGGAAGTGCTATTGGCATAGATGTGTCGGAGCAAATGAAGCCTATTTTATAGACAATTCAATAAATTTTGATTATTAAACGTAAAAATGTTGTTTTAATTTAAAATTCCCGGTACTTTTTTGACAGACAGTATGTTATTGATTAGCATATACAACTAAAATCAAACTAATCACCCACTTTTTACTTGGGGCACCATAAACAAAATGATAATTTTAAATTGATACATACATACATATATATATATATATATATATATATATATATATATATATATATATATATATATATATATATATATATATACAGGGTGACAAATAGGAAGTTGCCTAAAGTAATCACAATATTAAGATTAGTGCAGGGAAGAAAATAATAAAAATACATGTTAAATCAATAAAGCGGTCATTTTTATTTGGAATAGATTTCAGTTTAATCGAACGTTTTCAACAGACGCGTATTACGTTTTTAAAAAAATGGCAAAATCCGGCTAGGGAATAACTGTTAATTATAGATATTTTCGAAGTGATTCCCATCTGAACTTTTACAATAATTAAGTCGTTTTTGGAAACTATGAAAAACTTGCTCAGTTTTAGACGAAGAAATACTAGAAATTCCTTTTCTAATAGCTTCTCTCAAATCATCTTTGATCATGGGTTTTTAATTTTTTTGATTATGGGCTTAACAGTAATCTTTCAGGTAGCCCCTTAAGAAGAAATCACACGGGTTTAAGCCCGGTAAATAAGGGGGCCATTCTATACCTGCGTATGCAAACTTGGGATATCCTAAACCAATGATGCGTTCACTATAAACTTCGTAAATAGCTTCAAATACCTCTTGAGTTCTATGCGGCGTAGCGCCATCTTGCATAAAATAATAGTTCCTGACTAATTCACGTTTCTTAGCGAAAAGATAAAATTTTGTAAGGATGTAACTTAATGAAATTTTTTATTATTAGTCTTAGTGTCTCTTGATTCAGTTTTAAAACTGCTGCAGCTTTTCTTATTGAATCCGTTGGATTATTCTTGAAATGTTCTTCGACCTCGGCAACCTTATCTTCTGTTGTAATTGTATATGAAGGACCAGGAAGATCATGACGACGATCGTCAAGAGTATTATAATTGATGAATTTATCAATTACTCTGAGAATGAAGTAAAAGAAAATTTGAAAACTTTATTAAAAAATGCGGTCATACGATAAAGTCAAACATAATTTTTTTCATTCTTACCTTTTAAGAGTATTTTGACTGGCTACTTTTTTACTTCTAAACTTAGTACGAAAACCTCTATAAACTTCAGTATAGTTTTTAGCTCTAGAATAAAAGCACTTGATGAGATACACCTTTTTTTTGTTCGTCAGGTCACTCATTTTAAAGTACACGTATTGCTCTTTACGGCGTCTCAATAGAAACTGACAACATTTTACAATGTATCTACGTGGGCCCAGTCTTATACGATACAGTAGAGGGGGAAAGAGATGCATATACTTTAGGCAACTATCCATTTCTCACCCGGTATATATATATTGACGCCCCAGCACATAAATAGATGATAACATCGAAGCTGTGAAGAAAATTATTTTGAGAAATTGTCGAGTTACCATAAGAGAAGTTGCTGAGGATTTTGGCATATTAGTCGGCTTTTGTCATGCAATTTTTTCGGATGTTTTGAGTATAAGATGAGTGCCAGGGAAATTTTTCTGAATTTTTCAAAGCCTTAAGCCACTCAAGAGGCTAGAAAAATAGAATTTTTTGTGATTTTTATTTTTAGGAAAAATATAAAGTAAACCGATATTACAAACGCAAAAGTTTATTGTACCTATGATGAACTAGAAAACATAATTCTTATAGATTAAATAATTTGAAAATGGTGGCTGTGCAGCGTTTCTCAGATGACGTCTCTATTTTGGAAGGATCCACGGCCGTGCTAGCAGCTCGAGTAAATTTTGAATTATGATGAGTTACTAAATTTTTTGTATTCTACATAACAAAAGTTAGAGAAGTACATAGAATTTTTTGGATTTATTGATTTTTGGCCAAAAGGCAACTTGCTAAATTCGCAGAAAAAATCGCCAGAAAATTGTTAATAACAAAAGAACTACGCGTATAAGAGAAAAAGCCAACGTACTTATTTAGACAATATATTTTTAAAAATCTTATTAAAATTTTAAGTATATTGATCAAAAATTGTTCGAGTTATGGGATCGACCAACTTAAAATATGTAGTTCTAAGATAAACACGTTTAAAGTTTTAAGTTATAAAAAGTCATGAAAAATTTTACAAAACCTTTAATCCGCAATGTCTGCTACATATTGTATAATTGGTCTTCTAGATTAATGTCCTGCTCTTTTGTTTCTTTTCTATTGGATTTTAAAGCGATCCTCCACTCTTTTGCAGCTTCAGACAGCGGTCTTTCTGCTAGCTGCATAGTGCTTGCACTATACTTCGTGAAATAAGTACTTATAAATATTTTCTGGCCATAATCTTTTGGTATATCATTTTTTAGGTTCTAAGAGACCATTTAAAACAAAAACAAAAATAAAAGTTTTTACGAATTCCAGAGTGGCCTGAGGACTTAATTTGGATCAAAAGATCCATCGCATGAGCATCGCTCAGGAGCTCTTGAACGATGTTAATGATGATATTAATCTGCTCAAAAGGGTCATAACTGGTGACGAATCATAGTTATGTGGTTATAACGTCAAAATCAAAACCTAATCGTCATAATGGAAGCATTTAGGAGAGCCAAGGCCGAAAACAGTACGCCGAGTTCGATCTAATGTCAAAGTTTCGCTCATTGTTTTTCTCGATTACCGTGGCGTAGTGCATTAGGAGTTATTTCCTCAAGGTCGTATGGTCAATAATGAGTGTTACCTCAAAGTTATACGCCGTTTTCGAGGAGCAATACGTAAAAACGTCCGTAACTGTAGAAAAACACTTAATGGCTTTTACATCACGATAATGCACCTGCTTATTTATCAGTGCCTGTCAGAGATTTTTTGGGCAAAAACAACACGACAATCATGCCTCAACCATCATAATCATCTGAATTGTCACCCTGCGACTTTTTCCTATTCCCAGAACAGAGTAGATCTATGAAAGGACGAAGATAAGCAACGATTGAGGAAATAAAAGCTGCATCGCTGAAAAAGCTTAAGGTTATACCAAAAAATGCTTATAAGAAGTGCTTCGAGGATTGGAAAAATCATTGGCAGAAGTGTATTGTATCTAAGGAGGATTACTTTGAAGGAGATAACATAAACATAAATGAATAAATAAAAATTTTTTTATAAAAATTTACAGTTACCTTATTTTTTCAACACACCTCGTACATTTACGCACATTTAAAATTAACTTAGACCATAGTCCACGTGTCCCATGCAATTTGTAAATCTAAGAAGTCCAAGCTTTCTGGCCGCTATAGTATACCAAATCCACCTGATGAAGCCGGGCTTGGGGAGCGTAGAGTGGTCCTTGACCTGCACACCGCGCACCCTGACGTCTATGGGAGACCAACGTAGTGGTACTGGGCAGCAAGCTTAGTTGCCGCGTGATACACACGCCCTGAAACACGTCGCGTGGAAAATTTCACACATGGACAGCGTTAAAAATTCATCACGTCCTACCGCAAGGTGCATTTCTTCTTTCTCCACACATACTTTTATTAGGTTGCTGCAGATGAAATGGCCGATTTAGTAATAAATTTCTAAACAGCTGTCACTTTTTATAAAGACAATTTATTTAATCAAAACAGGTACCAATAGATGCAACATACTTTTCCCAACGAGATACAAGTACATTTATTCCAGTTTTGTAGAAGTCCGAGTTTCTGGTTCGAAAAAACTCCTCGAAGGCATTTTTGACAGCAGCTTCATTATTAAATCTTTTACCTGTCAAAAAGTGATCCAAATGTTTAAAGAAATGGTAATCTGTTGGTAAGAGGTCTGGTGAATATAGAGGGTGAGGAAGAGTCTCATAGCACAACTCGTTTAATTTTTGGACCGTTGTTCTCGATACATGAGGTCGTGCGATATCATGAAGCAGTATCACTCCGTCCCTGTTGACAAGCTTAGGTTGTTGGACTATCAATTTCTGATGCATTTCATCCAGTTGAGCACAGTATTTCTCAGCATTGATGGTTTCGCCAGGTTGCAGGAATGAATAGTGGATAACTCCAGCTACAGACCACCAAACAGTTACCATTATTTTCTTTGGATGAAGGCTTGGTTGGGCATGTGTCTTGGCGCTTCATCGGCATCTAGCCATTGGGCCGATCGGCGACGATTATCGTATAAATTTTACTTTTTATCGCAGGTCACAATTCGGTGCAAGAACGGTTCCTTTTTGTTGCGGGAGAGAAGAGAACTTGAAATCTCCATTCGACACGTCATGTTTTGCTCGGTAAGATCATGTGGAACCAATTTGTCAAGCTTTTTCACTTTTCCAAGTTGTTGCAAGTGGCGGCAAACTGTCGAATTGTGAACGTCTAATTTCTCGGCAAGTTCCCTTATGGTTTGGCGGGGGTCAGACTCCACTAATGCACGCAGCTCGTCGTTATTGATACGTGGTCCTGGGTGTCCACGTGGCTCATTTCCAAGGTCCATATCTCCGGATCGAAATTTTTCGAACCACCGCCGAGTGGTTCGTTCGCTAACTGAATCAGGCCTAAATGCGCATTTGATATTCCTCGTTGCTTCCGTTGCGTTGTGCTCTAATTTAAATTCGTATAGTAAAAGTAGCTGTTTTTGATTCACTTCCATGTTCACTTTCTCTTTTTGTTTTTACGATCACTATGAACTGCAAAACAGAAATGACTCCATAAACCAAGGTAGCAGTATTTATACTTCAATATGTCATATCATTTGCGCCGCCTTGTGCCAACATAATACACTAAAATTGCAGCCAACTTTATGTCATTGCTAAATTGGCCATTTCATATGCAGCAACCTAATACACAGCCGCACATACATGATCGCGGAATCCGGCCCTAACGTATAGGCACAAAATCACACGACCAACACGAATGCCAAGATAACAACGAAGAAAAAAACAAGAAAAAATATTCACACGAAGACAACTAAACTTTTTACCGCAATGCTCTTAAAAGAGGTAAGTCTATTTTTTGCGCGCCGCTTGCACCACGTGAAAAGACATGCTGCAAGGGCGGGTAGAGTGCGGGCCTGGCAGCGAAGTGACGGTCACAAACAACGACAACTAGGTTAGCCAAGAGTTGATCAACGCTAGCAAAAGACGCAAAGATAACTCGAACAACTTCGTATTAGTAATATTAAATATTAACATTATTTAATTATGTTTAACTACATTTAATATTATCTTATATCATACAGATATTTTATCTAATTCAAGTAAAATAAGACTAACGACATTTACATTAAATAATCGTAAAAATTATATTTAAGATGATTTTATATTACGTTAAGTATTCAAAATAACTATATTATTTTTAAATATATTTAAAACTATTTTATATAACATAAGAAATCATATCAAGTTTACGTATAAAATAGTGTTATTTATGTTTAAGTATAGTTAGAATATTTTACAAAAATCTTACGTTACGTTTAATTTTATTTATAAAAATTTTAGATCTTATTTATAACAAACTGTGTTATTATTTAATTATAAACCAGATAGATTTACGTATAATAATATTTCGATATATTTTAAATAATTTAATACGAAAAATAAATTGTAAGCGAATTATATTTAAATTATATTGGGAGTACAAATTAGTTCGGTCCGTTTTCAAAAGATAGCTCGGGCTATTATGAATATTGAATAGTAACACTTGAAGTCGGTAGTTCCAGAGAGGTTAGACATCTGTCAATAATATTCAGTTTATATCGCTTCGAGTTTCATAAAAAAATCTTGTTTTTAACTGTGTTAAATATGTCCAATTTTGTGTTAACTAAGCAGCATTTGCGGGAGGTTTTAGGATTCTGTTTTAATTGGAAGAAAAGGGCAGCTGAAGCGCATCGAATGCTTGTGGAAGTTTATGTTAACAATGCTCCAACTGATAAATCTTGTAGAAAATGGTTTCAACGTTTAAAGAATGGAGATTTCAGCGTTGAAGACAGTCCTTGCTCTGGACAGCCAAAAAAATTCGAAGACAAAAAGTTGGAGGCATTACTCGATGAAGATCTGAGTCAAACGCAAGAGGAGCTTGCAGAATCATTAGAAGTGACTCAACAAGCAGTTTCTGTACGATTGAAATCCATGGAAATGATTCAAAAGTAAGGCAATGGGTGTCTTATGAACTGAAACCGAGAGTCACTGACAGGCGATTCGTCTGTTGCGAGCAGCTAATTCAAAGGCAACCAAAAAAGGGTTTCTTACATAGAATTGTTACTGGGGATGAAAAATGGATATTCTATGATAACCTCAAGAAGAAAAAATGATACGCTATGCCCAGTCAATCGTTGCCATCGACCTCAACATCATTACCAAAGCCGAATATTCATGGTTCGAAGATCATGTTGTGTATCTGGTGGGACCAAAAGGGCGTTGTGTACTATGAGCTGCTACAACCTGGCGATACCATAACGGCCGATCGATATAGGCTGCAATTGATTCGTTTAAGCCATGCATTACGAAAAAAACAGCCGGAATACAAGGAAAGACATGACAAAATTATTTTTCTGCATTACAATGCTCGGTCTCATGTCGGAAAAGTGAAAAAATATTTGGAAACGCTCAAGTGGGATATTTTGCCGCACCCGCCGTATTCTCGGGACATTGCTCCTTCTGATTACTGGTTGTTCCGATGGATGCAACACGATCTGGCAGGCTATCGGTTCACTTCTTTTCCAGAAATCGAAAATTGGCTCCTAACTTGGATCACCTCAAAAGACGAGACATTTTTTTGAGATGGAATTCTAAAATTTCCTGAGAGGTGGGAAAAAGTAGTAACTAGCGATGGACGATACTTTGATTTATCTTTTAATTCTTTTTATTTTGAAAATGCATTTTTGACCGCAAAAGAACGGACCTAATTAATTTGTACTCCCAATATTTAAGGTTATAAAATCAAAATGTAAATACAAATAAGTTTATATTTTATATTGGTTAAAGTAATTATTAGTTGAGTTAATTATGTTCAAAATAATTATATATATTTTATTTTTATTAGGTACGCAACTAAGTTCTTGCTGTTTTTCTCGATGAAAATGCAACTTTATTGTAAATTAATGGTTATAAATAAATTATTCGAAGAATTGCCCATCGCTAGCTACAACTTTTTTCTATATTTCTGGCAGAGCTAAAATACCGTTACGGTAAAAGTCTTCGTCTTTTGAAGCTATGCATGAATCAAGCCAATTTTGGATATCTTTATGTGAGCGGAATTACTGATCAGCCAGACCATGTGCCATCGAACAGAACAAGTGGTAATTCGATGGCTTACTATCTAGGGAATATGGAGAGTTAGGTAAGACTTTCCATTTGAGCGTTTCCAAGTAGGTTTTATCGCGTCCGGCAACGTGAGGCTGAGCGTTTTCATGCACTAGAATCACTTTTATCATTCCTCTGCTCGTATTGTGGCCGTTTTTCGCGTAGTGCTGGGCTCAATCGTATCATCTGAATTGCTCAGTGATGGTTTCGTTTGGTTTCAACGGCTCATAATAAATAACACCGACTTGGTCACATCAAATACACAGCATAACCTTCGCAGCGTGAATATTGGGCTGAGCCGACGACGTAGAAGCATGAACGGGCAGTCCTCATGACTTTATTCTCTTTGGGTTACTGTAATGAATCCTTTTTTTATGACCTGTTCTGATGAGATGAAGAAAACCCTTCATTTTTTGTCGCTGGAGCAGTTGTTTACAGGCGAAAAAACAACGCTCAATGTTCCTTGGCTTTAAATCATAAGGAGCAAGCATACTAAAGCAAGCTTATTTTTCGTTTTGGCATGGACCCTTATTAAGCAATGCCTCCAATTCAGCATCTCCGAAGGTTTTTGGTCTTCCTTCACGCGGACGATCATCAATATCAAAATCACCGTCTTTGAAGCGATAGAACCAGTTACGGCACGTTGTTTCACTTACAGTAGCATCTTTGTAAACATTTTGGTACTCCCGATATGCTTCAGCCGCCGTTTTTTTCGGATGCAAGAAGAAAAGCAACACTTCCCGCAAATGACGATTATTTGGCACAAAATGAGATATTTTCACACAACCAAAAGTATATGACGCTAAAACAAAATCACTAATGTTAAAGCGATTTATTTACCATATGTCTAAGCTTGTTTCATGACATTTTGGATGTCGGAATCGACAAGCACCTACTGCTGGAGCCATCTATTGACAAACAGCGGGAACTTAGTTGCGCACCTTCTAGTAAACTGAATTACATTTGGATATATTCTAAATTCGCATCATATTTAAGATAACTTTTTATTATAATTTTGAGCGAAATATTTTTTTATTATATTTATATTATAAACAATCATTTTGAGTAATTACTTATAAATAATTAAATTCCACTTTATAAAAATAATTTACACGAATCACAAGTTTATTTAAATTAATTTTATAAACATAACGATATTTGATATTTTTTGTGGACAGTAATTAGTATGCGTATAAAAAATTATAAATATAATGATAGATACACGTGGGGACACTTCCTTGTTCATCAGTGAACTCATCGCCACCCCCTTCCTCTCTCTTTACAAGAAATCGAGCCGTGTACACAAGAAAATTTGCCATTCAAGCAGGTCAAGGCTCTTTCAGACCTCGCCCTCTCGCGAATCGAAGCACGCGGATAAGAGAGTGGTGGAAAGGCTCTATTCTTCCTCTTCTTACTTTCAGAAATTCTTCCTTATTCTTCCTACCTACTTTCTCTCTCTTCATTCCTGCTTCGTTGGTGCTATGTTTTATCACTAAGGGCAAGGTGACGATCCGAATCTTCGAACAGCAGATAGTGAGTGAGGACGAGAGTCTCAGCAACATTATCCAATTTTAAGTTCTTCAGTGCAAATTTAAGTCTCAAGTGAGAATTCAAATCTTAAGAACTAGCATCAAGTATTCAAAATTCAAAAGAGTCTACAAATTTCAGGGGGGGTTTACCTTTTTCTGAACCAAAAAATCGATTTTTCTTTTTTTACATTTTTTTGTAATTAATCACGTGTAGTATATATTCCCAAAACCGTTCGGTCGTATATATATTTTTTTTTAAGCTATGGAACAAAAACGAGACCGACGTTAACACAGATTAATCGTTAATCAAATCTTTAAACGCGTTTTTCTCGAAACCACGTTTTTCGAACTGTTGGACATGATTACTAAAAAACTTCTCAAAGGATCGCTTTTTCTTTTTTGTTTTTTAATTGTTATAGTATTTATCGGAAAGTGGACTACAATCAAGATGATATATGCATCATTTTTATTTTTAGAGTACTTTAAAGAGTGAAAAAAAACTCAATAATGAAAAAAAAAATTTAAATGCCCGCTATTTTGTTAATTTTTGATTTTTAGCAATGATTGTAGGTCAGATGCCGACTACACTCATATATTTTATAAAACTTTTTCGATTATTAATTCTCGTTCATTTTTGCAGGTGCTAGAGTGGCCAACAGCGGGCCACCTTTTTTGGAGATGGTCACTTTACGGGGCGTGCCATTAATTACCGTCACGATATTTTGTCATAAAAATTTTTTTTTGTACTTTTTATTGTATTAAACAAGTAGCAAACAATTTGAGTTGTTTATTAATTTCCTTCTATGAAAAAAAAACTTCCAAAAAAAACTGTTGTTTTGGTCAATAAAAAGGTAAACCTTCCCTTCAGCAGGCAATCCAAGGTTTCCGCGTATCTCTCTTCTCATTGGAATCAAATGAAATAAAAAGTAAGCATCTTTTAAAATTTAATTTATCTTCTCTATTTGTCTCACTCTTACCATCGTCCGCATGTTCGCTAGGTTTAGCCTTTTGGACCGTGAACGTTCAAATATCTTAGCTTCGAATCACTTCTCCGCTTCAATCTCGTGGAGTAGAAGTGATTCAATTCTAAAATTATCCTTTTTTCACCTCACCACAATTATATCACAAAATTAAAAAATCGAGTTAGGCGGGTATACGATCCCAAACTATTGGATGTAAAAGCCTATGCTCGAAATATCAAAATATATATATTTTAAATAGCCGCGTTTGTTTGAGTCGACGTGACAGATTATATTTAATAAATCTGATAATAGATTCATAATCAGTGCCCTCGGAAATCTCTACCTACAAAGTTTTAGCGAAATTCATTTGTAATCAACGTGTTACAAAATCCCTACTCACTAATTTTTACCAAAAAATACGTAATTTGGATATTATTGCCCGCCATGTTGGATCTACCATTTCAACTTCGGCAAATTTGACAACGTGAACGTAATCAGATACCTCAAAAATCTTTGTATATTGCTTATCACGCGAATCTCATCGATAAACAGTTGCGCCTGGAGAAGTGGGAAATACAAAACAATTTTCGGCTTTGAGTTGAGATATTGGAGTTCGCCTTCTTTAATTTCACTATTATTAGTTATGGACTTCGAAGTTTAGGATCCGTGGAAGCAAAATCTTGACCCATCGGAGTGATCTCCGTCGAATTTCGATGAGAAAATGTCAATTGAAAAAAATGTTGAATGAAAATTTCAGAAAGTTCTGAGAACGGATTCTGAATGCTGAGAAATTTCTGCCTTTGAAATAATTATCTCTGATGTTTTTGTAGACTGACTTCATGGAAGGAATGGGATTCATGGACGTTTGGGATTTAATGGGTTAAATAAAGCACAATTAGAATCTTCATAAAAAGAAATGTATTTGTTAAATCAAACGCAAAAGAAACTGTTTTCCCTTTCACGGGGAGACGTTACGGTTAATAAATCATCAATCTTATTCAGCAGTATAAAACAAAGAGTTAACAAAAATTTAATTCTAAGTAGTTGTAATCACGAGGGTGAATAAAATATAAACGGTAATTTTTTTTTATATATTTATTCAATAATATTACACACAAACCATATCATCAGCATTTCTCAATGTAGTCTCCTGCGTTGTCCACACACTTTTGATGCCATTTTGGAAGCTTGAATATTGCTTGTTCATAAAAAGTTTTAGGACAAGTTGTCAGCCAATTGCGCACGTGCTCCTCGACTTCTTCATTGCTTTTGATTCGTTTTCCTTCAAGTGATTCTTTCAGGGGAGCTAATAAAAAGTAGTTACAGGGGGACAAGTGTGGACTATAAGGTACGTGTTCGAGTGTTCTCCAGCCTATTTCTTCCAGTTCATCCCTTGTCAAAGCTGCGGTGTGCGGCCTAGCGTTGATGACCTCTCTTATGGGCATACTTCGTCTTTTGTTTCTGTAGGAGGTTTTCGCTGACTGTAACAACTGGCAATAGTAGGCCGCATTTACTGTTTGTTTATCGTGAAGAAAATCAATGATTAAAACTCCCTTTGAATCAAATAAAATCGTTGCAAGAACTTTTCCGGCTAAGAAGCGAGTTTTGGCCTTCACTGGACAGCCTTCATTCTTCCTTATCTACTCCTCACCCGCCATTTTCGATTCGAGGGTATAGTGGTGGACCCACGTCTCATCACAAGTGACGATGGGCCTCAAAAATCATCCCCTTCTTGTCGAAATCGATTTAGAAGTCTCAGTTATCTCCGATCTGACCTGTTTTTGATTCCCAGTTAACAACCTTGGAACCCATCGAGCACTAATTTTTCTGAAATCAACATGATCAGTGATAATGGATTGAGCACTTTCATAGCTGATGCCCACTCTTGGCGAGATTTCTAAAACAGTTAACCGCCGATCACATTCAATAAGCTCTCGAACGGCATGGATGTTGTCATCTGTAAGACTTGTCCTTAGACGTCGATCATGACTCGTTTTCAACGGGTTCTCGCCCACTCTTAAATTTCCTGGCCCACGTATACACTCGATTCTGAGACAATGTAGTATCCCCAAAGTGCCCCTTTAAACGAGTAAAAATTTCCGACGGCTTAGCGCCTTCATTGGCTGAAAAATTTATGATGACGCGTTGCGCGACAGACGGATATACCTCTTGCTCAGCCATGGCTGTACTAAGGACAGAACCGATCGTGGCCGCCAACTAAGCTGGTTCCCCCACTGCTTATAAACAAATAAGCAACCGCCATACTATTTCATCTAGTTCGGAAATGCGTGCTAAGCAGGATAGCTAAAATACCGTTTATATTTGATTCATCCTCGTAGTTTGAAATTAGTAGTATGCTTATATATTTAGATTAAAATAAAAGGATGTTATTTCAAATTCTATTTATTTATTTTCTTTCATTGTTTTAAATTCAATAATTTTTAAATATTAAAATTTCAAGTAAAATTTAATTGCCACCTTCCCGTGATAAAAGAGTAGTTAAAATTTCAAAATATTTGAATTAAATTCTATTATTTATAATCGTACATTTCTGAATTAAAATATATCTCTTATATTTTTAAATATTTAATTCAATTATCGAACAGCATAATAACTACTAATTGTTTAAATAGTCAATGCACACGTTCAAAGACAAACAAATTCCCGTCAATGTGTTTCTATTTTTGCAAATTTGTAAAATAAGTCAAAAAAAGTGGGAAATAAAACCTAGAAAAATTGTTGTCGTGACTTTTGTAACTCAATATTTAATTTATTACAGTCTGTCAAGTAAGAGCGTGGTCGACTTCACCGACAGGTAATGACAGATTTCGCTTTAATTCTTTCGCGAGCCAATAGAAAGAAGCTTTGTCCTTGATGCATTGTCAATAAAGATTCAGTTGTCGTTGATCTTTTGAAAGAGAATCACGTTAAACGCCATGAGTGCTAAGTACGCGTCGCGCTACGAGGCTGTGTTCCTTTGCATCCACCCGAAAGGTCCCAAAATGTCGCAATCAGCGGCTGCTAAATATATGAGAAAGTCAAAGGCATTTGTACAGAAGTGGATACAGCAATATAAAGTGGCTAAAAATGTCGATGATTCACCAGAACGTGGCTCGATAGGAAAAGTGAACAAAAAAGATGAAAAAAGAATAGTGAATCTGTTTTCGCGGAATCCTGCTTTAACACTGCGGCAAGGACAAGCAAAATTAATGGCAAAAGGTTTAGATATATCCTACAAAACTATCCGAACCCATCTTTGTACTCATCATCTGAAATGGCGCAATACAATGAAGAAGCCTCTGTTGACTGAAAAACATGTGACAAAGCGACTCGCTTGGGCGCATGAGAATATTGATAGAGATTTTGAAAATGTCATTTTCACTGATGAATGTTCTATATGGGCACGTTCTGTCCTCACGCGAGCCTGGTCAACTTCCACCAATAGGCTTGTTTAGCGGACCGTAAAACATGGAATAAAGGTGCATCTTTGGGGCTGCTTCTCAAAGCAGGGATTCGGCACTTTGCACCTCTTTACTGACAACCTAAATGCCGAGAAAATGATAAAAATCTACAAAAAGGCTTTACTGCCATCTGCCAAACGATGGTTCATCACAAAAAATGAAGATTGGATTCTGCAGGAGGACAACGATCCTAAACACCGCAGCAAGCTCTGTACTCAGTGGAAGACTCAATCTGGCATCGTTACATTGGATTGGCCGTCGCAGTCGCCCGATGCAAACCCTATTGAAAATGTGTGGGCATATATTAAACGGAAGCTTCGTGGAAGACGCACATACACTTTGAAGCAGTTGTCTTACGAAATTCGTCGGATTTGGAGATCCTTGCCACTAGAATACACCGTCAAATTAGTAGAAAGCATGCCTCGGAGATGCCAGGCAATTATCGACGCCGGTGGTGACTGGACACATTATTGACCGAATTGCATCATTGTTTGTAATGTGTACAATGTATACATAAATATGAAAAATTCATCAAATAAATTTTTTTATAAATTAACACGACCACGCTCTTACTTGACAGACTGTACTTACAACTTCATTCGAATACTAAAATGAATGATAACCATAAACTTGTTTGAAAATATTGCCTTGTATTCTTATTTTAATTAACAACCATTATTTTCTATTAAAATAAACTTTTATATTAAAATAAATCTTTGAAAACAATATTTTATTTATTAATAGTAATTTTTTTAGGAATTTGGAAAGTCTTGGAGCGCTGCCTTGTAAAATGCGAATTCAAGCAACTGATGATGTTTATGAGACAACAAGACATCGCATGCATGTTGCAGAAGAGAATAATAAAAATAAATGGTAAGAAATTTATTGAATGAGATATATGTCAAATAAACTAAATGAAAGATATTTTAAAAAATTATAAATATATGTTTTAAGTATTAGAAATAAGTTCAGAAAAGTAGTGAAAATTAAATGAAATTTTTAATTGATATAACAATATAGAGCCTTGCAATGCCTTGCCTGGTAGAGCGCTGGACTCTTGATCCGCAGAATCAAAATTCGATTCCTGCCCCTGCCGATTGACCAAATTAGCAAGCTATTGAAAGGTAGCGAGAAGTAAATAATGTAATATATAAAAAAACGTATTTCAATTTGCGTAGTTGTTTGCATAGTTATTATTTTATTTTTTACTTTACCAAAATTAGTATGCTTAATCCTAAAAGTAATAATTTTCAGAATTTCTATTAAAATTTCTTATCTGTTCTTTTTAAATAATATGTAAGCCCTTATTGCCTCGTTGATATAAAGATAACTTTGCATTATCACAAGTGGAATAACATACAGTTATACGTTATGAATTATTATCAGTTATACGGGATTATTTATTGATTGTGTTTTTAAAATTGAAAATAGTATATTTTTAGAATAAAAACATATTTATTACATAGGTCATTATCTTATTCATTTTAATAATGAAATATAAGATAAGCTAATAATTCGAAGTTGAAATTATCAACGCATTCTTGTTAAGAATTTACAGTCTTCTATCACGCTGAGCGCGATGCCTCTTTACAGCTTTGCTTAGGCTTGTCCGTCTGCGAGGATTCACACTTTTCTCGCCCTCTTTCTTCCCTACTCTAGGCGTACGACCCTAAAATACTCTCTTTCTCTCTCCCTTCTCTTCCCCTCTTTGAATCTCCTCTTCGTCTATTTAATTTACTCGCTGATATAATAATCTTATTTTAACGCAATGTAATATATACTTTAAACTATATATATATATATATATATATATATATATATATATATATATATATGTTATAAAAACCTAAATATACGGCGTGTGTTTAATAAATAAAGCCAATTTTTAAATTACGCGGCTACATAACACATCGTTCAATAAGTCCCGAGACTAACAACGAAAACAACATTTTTTTTCAAAAATCATTTTTATTCATCAATATAATCTCCTTTTAGAGTGATACAATCTTTCCAACGCCTTTCTAACATTTCTATACCATGTTTATAGAAGGATTTATCCTTTGCTTCAAAATAGGTTTAAGTTTCGGCAATGACCTTCTCATTCGAGCCAAATTTTTTTCCCTAGAGCATTTTTTTGAGATCAGCAAAGAGCCAGTAGTCGCTGGGGGCTAAATCTGGCGAATACGGGGGGTGAGGAAGCAAATCAAAGCCCAATTCTTTCAATTTTGCCATTGTTTTCATGGACTTGTGGCATGGTGCATTGTCTTGGTAAAAAAGGATTTTTTTCTTCTTCATGTGTGGTCGTTTTGCTGCGATCTCCTCCTTCAAACGTACCAACAAGTCAATATAATAATCACTGTTGATCGATTTACCTTTTTTCAGGTAGTCAATGAGAATCACGCCATGTTTATCTCAAAAAACAGACGCCATGACTTTGCCAGCAGACTGCTGCGTTTTTGGACGCTTTGGGAGGCTTTTGCCAGCCATGCGCCACTCAGATGATTGCTGATTCGACTCCGGAGTGAAATGATGTATCCATGTTTCATCCATGGTCACGTATCGACGTAGGAAATCCTTTTTATTGCGAGTAAATAACGATAAACAGCTCTCTGAATCGTCGACTTGTTGCTGTTTTTGTTCCACTGAAAGCAATCGCGGCACCCACTTGGAAAAAACCTTTTTCATGCTCAATTTTTCATGAAGAATTGTAAATACGCTTCCAGATGATATCTGTGTCATTTCTGCAATCTCACGAACCTTCACTTTGCGATTTTTCATTACAATTTTTAACACTTTACTCACATTTTCCTGTGTAACGGCTTCCAATGGCCTACCCGAACGTTCCGCATCGTTTGTGAACGTACGACCACGTTTTAACTCAGCATACCAACGACAAATCGTTGGTTTGGATGGAGAGGAGTCCGGGTAATGTTTTTCAAGCCATTGCTGGGCTTCTACGGTGTTTTTACCTATGAAAAAACAATGTTTTATCAACACGCGAAACTCGCTTTTTTCCATTTTTCAAACAAATTACAAAGTGACTACTCTAACCTCGATAACTCTGCTGTCTGTGATCCAATCGACGTGAAATTTTTACATGTCTCATGTAAAGGTTCGCACTCTATGGAAACGTGGCCAGTTTGTTACTACTAGCACCATCTCTGGGTTAGTCTCGGGACTTATTGAACGATGTGTTACATCCGAGTTTCAATTTTTTTTTTTATTTATTATTATTATTTTTTTTTTAATATATTGGTACATAAGTACAGAAAAACAAGCCGAAAAAGAGACATAAAAATCGAAAAATTTCCACCCGCGATTTTTTAATTGGAATGTCTAGAGAAAGCTAATAAAAAAGGTCTCTCAGAAACATGCAGGAATATTTTTCATTATATGAAAGGATATGAAAATTTTATTATACAATACAAAGGATTATATCATAAAATTATTATTTATTCATTTTCTGGTTTATTTATATTAACAGTAATAATAATATTTATATTACAATTAATAATAATAAATCATAAATTTTTGTGTTGATCGGTTACTTTTTAAAGAATGTAAGCAAATTAAATTTAGTAATCAAGTAAACTAACAATATTTTCGTTTTTTCAAAGGTTGGATTGCACTGTTTTCGCTAACATTTTCTGTTTCGTAAATATCAACATCTGATTCGTCGTCTTTATCGTCATCGTCATCATATTCTATTTCAAGAAAATCTATAGGGTTTTATTGTATATCTTCTAGATTTTCTTCCGAAAGGTTGTCTAATTCTGGCAAGTCGAGGCTGTTGATGTTAGCGTCTTCTTCTTCTCTAATTTCTTCTATTGCGTCCATATTCGTACATATATTGATGTCGCATTTATTGCATAACGAAGATCATCGCAATCCTTTTTTTCTGCAACTGCAAGCTTTTGTTTGCATCCTTTTTTGCAATCGCATTGAATCTGCTGCAATAATTCGGTCGAAATTAATGCAGATTCTCGATAAATGGGAAGCGAGTTTCCCGAAGAAACAGTCCAACCCCACTCAGTTGGTTCTTTATTCCGACCCAACCACTGCTGCAGTTGGAGATAAATTCTATAAGCATGTTGTTCTGCGCAACTTTCGGTCGGAGGCAAAGTTTCTAGTTTTGCGTGCTTTTTGAACGCTGCTTTTGAGAAATTTATGCATCCAAGTTTATTTAAATCAATATAAACTCTACCGGTATACATTGACAAAATTATTTCAATTCCATTTCTTGCAACTATTGATCGATTTGCATTTTCTAAGTAGAAACTTCTTGCATGATCTTGAAGTCTTGCATTATTTGCAAGAACTTTCATAAGCTCTGCTTCTGCTTTCCTTGATTGTAAAAACAAGAGGTCGTATCGCAACGTTTTTTTTTGTGTTTTGTCAGCCGAAAAGTTCTTTACTGTCTTTTCTGAAACAATAATCCCCTCTACAACCTACGCGACGCACTCTCCACTGACGTAAACCATTGGGAAACTCAACCAAAGCTAAACTGAGAGTTAAATAGCCGCTGTCGTTAAACTCAGTTTTACTACGATGCAATTTTTACAAACAATCGCACACATGTCATAATAGAATAAAATTCTTCCTTTTAAGTAACTAGATCACAAAGTCGGTCAATACACATTTTATTGACATTCGACATACAAATTCTTGCAAGGTAGTCTTTTTCATAGCGTAATTTGGAACATCGCGCAATAATCTGGAATGTCCTGAATTCTTGTAATACACTCCAAATAATTTTTTTTTATAAATAAATAATTAATTAAATAAAAATTTTTAAATAAGTAATTAATTAAGCGAATTAAAATAAATAATTAATTTGAATTAACTGCAATAGGCCAACGTTCAACTGTTATTAATTCTTCTAGTTTAATTTTTAATTTCAGCGACAATTCGACGATCTTAATTATTACTATTTCACTATTTGATAGAACAAAATAATAGTCCGCGACCAGCCACATTATTTTATTTTGTAAACAAAACTGTACAAAAAGAAATTGCATTAATAATTACATTTTGTAATTAAAATGATTATTAATAGTAAAAATTTCAATATTAACTTAGTCATACTGGCAAATATTTACTTAATAACTTTTTGAAAATAAGGATAATCAAACAAGTACGAGTACTCCTCTAATAGTCCTTAAATAATTATTAGAAATTAATTAAAAATGATTATTTAAGCTATTATCTTACTTTTATTTTCTTCTCGCTAACCTAAGGATATCATTCGTATCCATAGTAACAATCTCTTTTTTATTATTTAAATAATCATTTTTTATTTGAAAATCACTATATAAATTAATCACTTAAAATGCGACAAAAAACATCATTCTTTTTATAAAATGCGTTAAATTTTAAATAGAACACGATTGTACAATTTAAATTAACATAATTTTATTGTAAATAGTAAATAATGAACCTATGTCAAAATTCCGCAAAAATAGATCTAATTTCTCCAAATCTTTTGCATCTCTGGAGCTTCTTGAAGTGTTAGCGTCAACATGTTGCTCTGACGTCTCGTAATTTGAGTGACAAAACTGTTCTATTGCCTCGTTTATATTGTGACGTAGGCACTACGTCGTAGCCGATTTAGCTACGTCCGCTCTGAGTGCCTTGCACAAAAATAATATTATAATTAAACGATGCTTCAATTTTTCTCACTCTCTCTCTCTCTCTCTCTCTCTCTCTCTCTCTTTGTCGCTTTCTACGACGCAATGTTATGCACGCTGGCCGCCCGCGACTGTCCCTCCAGCCGACGAAGACCTATCGCTTCCCCAGGGCAGGGAAGTGGCGATCCCTCGCCACCCTCACCGCAAACCCGCTAACACACACTCTCGCTCTCTCTCTCCCTTTCTCTCTCTCTCTCTCTCTCTCTCTCTCTCTCTCTCTCTCTTTCTCTAACGATTTCACGCGGATAAGTAAAAACACTCACCGTTGTTGCTCACGAGGCTTGTCCGCAGGCCGTTGAACTCCCGGCTGTTTCCTTCTGCACCGCTGTACCTGGCTCCTGTGGCTCTCCCTCTGAAGAAGGGCTGCCGGACCTCGATGTGAGTTCGCCTGCACGCTGACTGCCTCCGTCTCACCCTCGGCTTCAGATGTCGCGGTGGCAACCTCCAGTCGCCTCCCGCTGACACTTGACCTCATCGTCCCCAGTCTCACTTCCTCGCTGTACTTCCTCGTCTTCGCTCTCCTTTCTCGCACTGCTCTTTCAGCTTCTTCCTCACTCTCTCTCGCACACATTCACCCTTGGCTTCACTCGCGACACTCACTCTAATACAAAGGAACAGAACTATGTTCGTCGCAAAACTTATCTCTCCGTCCTCGCGGGAGCGCGCAGCGAAACTCACTCGCAGGAGAGTACAGCGTAACTGAACTGTTCCGCTCGCTCTTCTCTCCCCTTCCTTCGCGGCTTCCAAAATTTCTCGCCGATCGTCGCCGCAAGTTCAAAAATCGCGTGATTTTCGTACGTTGCCGGTTTTTTCGAAAAGTCCACATTATCGCGGCTAAACAGGCTTACACAAGCTGGCAACCTGGAGACGGCCGTGCAAAAATGTAAACACTTACATTCTTCATCGACGACCTATGATGGACTCTCCGTCACAATATCTAATAATATGAGAAAAGAAGAAATCCACTTACTGACAGTATTTTTTATGATGCCACGACCTCGAGTCAAACTTCCGACACATTTCATCGATCTCAAGTTTTGCTTTATAATCATATCGCTCCATGTGTCAGATCGAAAATTTTTTGTGCGCCTTATAGTGAAGTAACCACTTCTATCAAATAAATGATACTCGTCTGGAAACATCACATTTTCTAAATTATACATGTCTTGAAGATACAGATGCGCGCTTTTTGCATAAAGATTATGTCCGCTGGCATGAAAGTAAGGGATCATTTTCTGTATACATTGCAGATGCAAGCTGAAATTTTCCGTCCTTTCGGCGTCTATGAATTTTTTAACTAAATTGACTAATTCAAAATACTGAAGCCACAATTCAGACGTCGGTCCATTTTTTCGAAGGCCCTCTAATTCTTCTATGTATCGCTTTTTAATATTTTCATATTCGTCATTTTTTAAAAGATCGCTGTTAAAATTTTCCTCGCTAACTTTTGAAATAAGTTCATTTAAAACGTTCAGTTCGGGTTCTGTTAAATCCATATTATGAAAAATTATTTTAGCCAATGATGCTTGAACTAACAAATGCCCTCGAACTGCTCTTGAGTAAGCATGTCCTGCCAATGCTTTTGCAACTGAGACTTCGGCGTATAATATGTTAAACAATTCTTGCAAGCCACCTTCTGCCATTATAAATCCATGTGATTTTCGATTAACTAAAATTTGATATAGGTGTTATTTGTTCCAAAAAACTATTCTATCCGCCAACTGATACAGATTTCGAAAACTTGCCATAAGGCCACAAAAAATCAGTTGAAGTTATATGGTCAAATTTACTTATAGGATAATATCTGTCAAGATCTTTAAGGGAAGTTTCTACCTTGTCGACAGGAATAGAGTGGTAAATTAAAAATTTTTTTTTCGAAAGAAAAAAATAAAGATAGAAAGATAAATCTTGTTGTTGATTTAAATCATATGTTTATTGATTATTTGAAAAATTTTCAACTTCTTGTATACCATGAAAAGGGTGGGATGAAGCCCACGTGGAACGCCTTATCTCGGGTGTCATTTCTCATATCGGAAGTTCTCACTGTTGCAAAAACGGTCTGAAACAAAAAATTTATGCAGTTTTATAATTCACAGATGTGTTCGCATAAAAAAAAACTAGAATAGAAAACATTTTTAAATATTTAAGCACGTTATGATGACCCAAAGTGAAAAATGTGTTTTCGCAGAAAAAAATTTTGCGTTTTTTTTTATAAACAAAAAAATTTTTTAATCTTTTTTTATGATTCTAGTTCCGTCTATAGAGCTGACATTTCTAAACAATTTAAGCCATAAATTATGTAACTTGCTTAATTTGGGAGTGATACAGCACTTCCGTCAACATGATAAACATAGTTTTGAGATAAACGCGTTTAAAGATTTTTGAGTACTTGCATCTACTCTGCTATGTCAGGACCATATATTTCTCCTTCTTCCTCCTTAAATAACTTCTTATTTTAACATTTTGTAGGAACTTTTTTGGAGTCTCCCTTCACAGTCGTTGTTTCAAAGCGTACTGAATTTGTAGTGTACAGAAAGCTTCTACCAAAATTGAATAAAACGACCCTGACGACCATCGAAATTGTACCTGACGCGCTACTGCTCTCCACATTATAATTCAGTCAGTTTTGCGAGTTCCGATTTGAAATTTTTACGATGTATCATTTACATATCAACCTTTCAGAATATCAAAAAAAGAAAATACCGATTTTTCCAGCCTAACAAGGTAGAAACTCCCCTCAATGAGAATATTTTTAAGACCTGCTTACGCTTGAGATTTTTGAAAGCTTTGAAGAGGTAAATATATTAAAGTACGTGGAATGTTTATCGATGAATCAGTATCGTTCAAGCTGTTTAATTTCACTATCTGTTTATGACACGTTACTTCAGAAGCAGGTGTGGCACATAAAATACCACTCATAGCGTGACATGTATTACGACCATCTATCGTGCATGTATTATGATCGGCGTTGTCAAAAACACACTGTATATAAGATTGTCCCAACTTAACGCTTTCTGGATCAGCAGCGATTGATGCTTGTAGCAATAAGGTATCATGGTACGAAGCACAAAGTCCCAAAGTTGATAAGCTATCAATAATAGTTTTGCATGCATGTTTTTTATGCATCATTGACAGCAATCCTAGTAAAAGATGCGATTGAAATTAGCGAGGTTTTGTCATTGCCATTATTATATGAGCAACCGTAATAATTTTGTTTTCCCAAAACTCTATTTTTGAATTTTTAGGATTCTTGTTATACATAATTATTGTGGTGAGCAGCAGTTTCAATGCTGGTGGAATGTCATTATCAATATTCTCCAAGAAACAGTTTGGCGTAGAATAATTTTTCATGTTAAAAAATTTACTTTTGATTTCTTCGTGGATAAGTTTACCTGCAGTTTTAATTACTCTAATTTTTTCAGCAGCTTCATCTTCTTTTTTATCAGAATACCACTTTTTAGTTAAAATATTTTTTTGAGCAACTCGAAAATAAAAAATAATATCTTTACGGACGGGATAATTTATTAGTTGATCTTCAAAGAAATCTTGTATTTCCATTTCAATATGCTTTAAGTTAGTTACATATTCTAAATTATATTTATTCAATATTTCTCCGATAGAAAATTGACATTCTTTGTCACTGTTATCAGATAAATAATTGACAAGATCTGCTGCTTCCTTAGTCGCAGAATCTACTGGACGACCTGCTTAATTAGACGACGAAACTTGCAAAATGTGATTAGCAGTTGCTATGATATCGCGCATTTACTTAAGATAAATCAACATCTTCGATAAGAGCTTTCATTAATGAACATTTATGCAAGATATCATCCTTTACGGAGCTTTTATTTTCATTAACTTTTGAAATGTGTTCCAAAATATTAGCTTTTAATGCGTCGTTTTTAACAAATTTAACTTCTTCGTAGGTAATAGGATCTTTCATGCTTTTTTTTAATGTACTCATCAAATGCATCTTTTTCGCGAAGAAAGTAATGCTACTGAAAATCAAAACCACTCTCTTTAGTCTCACTTACATTATGCGATTTTTTGTTTTTCGCCGATTGTCGAAGAAATTAATCAATTCTGGCTTGATTTACATAGTTGCCATGATAAGTGTAGTGAATGTTCACAGTTTGCAGGCTTTGAAGCATCTTATGATTATTGTCACCCCTTTTCTGACTAGCAGCAATTAAAGCTTCAATTGCTTTTTTTTGCAATGTACGACTATTTTTTGTAATTTCTGCATTGCAAATGAAACACGTAGAATTATCCGCCATTTTTATTTTGTCCTTTCTGTAAAAAATGAAACTGGCAAGTCAAGAAAAACAATATACATATACATATTAATTTAATCAAAATTCTCAAATCATAATTACCTTAGTATATTTCAAAATTGTACGAACGGTAGTAGATGTACAAATGTACAAATTGCAGTATCTGTAAAAATTTCTGTTACTCTGAAATGAAAATATCTTTACTTAAGAACAATTCATAATTTTCAAATAAAACAATATTTCATTGAAAAAAGTTGATAAAAAACAATAATATTCTCAGCTTAATTGTTCAATTTATCTGTATTTTACACTGCAAATACAAATATTTCATTTAAAACACTTGAAATTATAAAAATTAATAAATTATACAGGTAGTTAATGTAACAAATAAATAAAGTATTCTTAGGAAAAAGGACCCTTATAATTATTTAATTCTAAAGGATTCATGTTTCATAAAGCATTTTAAATCTTCTCTTGAGGCGAATTTTTCACCTGCAAAATCATTCGTCATAGACTGGAACAGGTGGTAATTACTTGGTGCCAGGTCCGGACTATAAGGTGGATGCATAAGAACTTCCCAACTAAGCTCCCGGAGCTTCTGGCGAGTCACTATCGATGTATGCGGCCTGGCGTTGTCCTGATGAAACACAATTCCTCTCCTATTGGCCAAAGCTGGCCGCTTCTGGGCAATTGCTTTTTTCAGACGGTTCAATTGTTTACAGTACAGGTCCAAATTAAGAGTTCGGCCGCAGGGGAGCAGCTCATAGTAGATGATTCCCTGCCAGTCCCAGCAAACACACAGCAAAACCTTCCTGACTGTCAATCCTGGCTTGGCCACCTTTGCGCCGGCTAACCGCGATTTGACCACGACCGTTGTCGCTTGACGTTGTCGTAAGTGACCCACTTTTTATCACCAGCAACCATCCGCTTCAGAAATGGATCGATATTGTTGCGATTCAGCAGCGATTCGCAGATGGAAATTCGGTCCATGAGGTTTCTTTGCGATAACTCGTGTAGCACCCATACATCGAACTTCTTTTTGTATCCAGCCTTATTTAAGTGGTTCCAAACGGTTTTTTGTGCAATGTTCAGCTCCTGGGCAATCGAAACAGTGCTTACGTGACGGTCGGACTCGACGATTTCCATTATTTTATCGACATTTTCGACAATTGGCCTTCCAGAGCGTGGTGCATCTTTGACGTCAAAATTACCGGAACGGAATCGACGAAACCAAAATTGCGCGTGATTGGCTGTTACAGTATCAGGACCATAAACACTATTCACATTTTCAGCTGCCTGGCTTGCGTTTTTGCCTTTATCCAAGAAAAACTGTAAAATATGGCGTATTTTCTCTTTGTTGGTGTCCATCTTTGACGCGTGCTAAAAAAATACTGAGTCAAGCAATCACAAAACTGTATTAGAAGCTTTTTTAGTACAAAATCTTATCTTTCTAACGCCATCTAGTGTAACCTGATTGCACTTTTACAACGGGAGATACAGACTACTAAAGCCATCTATTGGCAAAATAATGGATTACCTTTTACTACACCTTATATAAGAACATTTCCTGACTGACTGATTCTTCAATGCCCAGCCGAAACCACTGAACCGATCGGCTTAAAAATTTGTAGATGTCTTTGTACCATATATTAGATGCTCATTAAGAAAGAGTTTCTCAGAATTTCATTCATAAAGGGTTATGAGGTTTAAAATGTGTTTCCTCGTTTTTATATCAATTTGCTTCAACGAAATGAGATTTTTAGTTGATTCATTCGCCAAAATATTTCATATCTTATATAGGGTTATAAAATAACAATTTTTTTTTTTTTTTTTTTTTTTTTTTTTTTTGAAAAACAAGTTGTCTAATTCAAATTATTTGATTTTGTTGAAACTGATGACGCTTTACACTACCCTATGAACTCTTACTGAAAATTTTATAGAAGCCACGGTAATCACTGGATGAAGAATACAGTTTTTAAGCAAGTTATGGTTTCCTATGACGTTTGAAAATCTCAATGGCAGTCGTTGAAAATGACCTGCATTGATTTGAGAACAGATTGTTTCTTTCATGGTCAATTTTATGCGGGGTAATCTAGGGTAGGCTCCGTCAGTAATCTGGTCATATTCGCTCTAGAATATGATGTCTCTAATAGAGTTCATAACTAATGCAATCTAAAAGTAATAATCTAATGCAAGTTGATTTTTGATACTTGCACGTTCGTCGATATCTTGAAGATCGATTGAAATCTTGAAGTGCCTTGATTCTAGGAAGATAAAAATTCAGTAATAAAAGTCTAATGGGTCTACTCAATTAATCCATTAAAGTCTACAGTCAAAGAGCTGAGTGGAAAATAATGCAACTGTTCCAGAAAGATTTGTTTTCTGATATTCTTTAGTATTTAGGGTATATAACAATAGCCTGCCATCAGTCAGCCAATTTCACTAACAGTTGGCATGGTGGTGGCTTCAAAGTTGTAAAATGATCTTCTATTTCGCAACTGCTATAGAAAATCTAAAAATCGGTTTGTAAGTAATAAAATAATTAAAAACAATATGGATATGGTCAGCTTTCAAAATAACAATGGATGGTGTCTGCAGCACGTCAAATTCATAAAAAAAATATACTTCGTGCAACTGTTTTAGAAAATATAAAATTTCATCATTAATAACTGTGACGGAGATTCCGTCATAAGTCGTCGACGAAGAATGTAAGTGTTTACATTCTTGCGCGATCTCCACCGGGCTGCCGGCTTGTAAAAGCCCGCTTAGCAGCGAAAGGGCGGACTTTTCGAAAAGCCGGCAACGTTCGAAAATCACACGATTTTCGAACTTGCGGCGACGATCGGCGAGAAATTTTGGGAGCCTCGAGGGAAGAGGTAGGGGAAAGCGAGTACAACTAGCAGTTACGCTGTACGCTCCCGCGAGGACGGTCGAGATTAATCCCGCGGTTCGTTTTGAGATTTTCCCGTGTTTCGAGAGCGAGCGTCGCGAGAGAGTTACAGCCGGGGTGAAAGAGTGCGAGAGAAAGAGAGAGTGAGGAAGAAGGACAGAGGGCAGTGCGAGGAAGAACAGGAGCGACAACGAGGAGTTACAGTGAGGAAGTGAGACGGGTGACGAGGAGGACAGGTGTCAGCGGGGGGCGACTTGAAGTCGCCACCGTTACACCTGAAGCCGAGGTCAAGGCGGAGGCCGTTGGCGAACAGGCGAGCACTCCCGAGGTTCAGCAGCCCTTCTCCGGGGGGAAATCAGCCGGAGCCAAGGACCGCGTCACGGAAGAGAGCAGCCAGGCGTTCAACGGCTAGCAGTCGAGTCATCGAGACACCAACGGTAAGTGTCCTTATTTTGTCTGGGAGTGATAAGTACGAGAGAGAGAGAGAGAGAGAGAGAGAGAGACAGAGCGAGTGACGTGGAATATCATAACGTGTATCAAATAGATATACGTGTGTTCTATTTAAAGTACCATATTCCACATATATATTTTTTATATAATCTTGTTCGCATCTTTGAAGGTACACGCGTAGATCTCGTTGAGGCGTATCCGTGATACGCCCCGAGATCGGCTGGTCAGGGTTAGTGCGTGGGATTATTAGTGCAAGAGGGTGGGAGCATATATAATTAATATAAAAAAGGAAAATATATAATTTTTTTTTGTGCGAGGCATACAGGGCGCATATAGCTATTTCGGGTACGACGTGGTGCCTCGTCACATAACATGGAACATTTAAAAAACGTAGTCAGCCTAAATTTTCAATTAACAATCGTCATCAGAAGTCGATACGAGAATGCGTGCTGAGTATCTCATTTACCTAGCGCACTCGATAATGCGGGCTTTATATTATATTTAATAATAAAACAAACATTTTTAATAAAAAGATATTTATAATTCAAAAAAAAATCTTTTTTATAAATATTGAATAACAAGATATTTTTCATTCACTGTCGCTACTGTAATTTTAGATGTTATCGGACTTGGTTTTAAAGTTTTTTACGCCTGATTTAGCATCTACAAATAAAAAAAAAATGTAATGCGTTAGATTTGTGGATTAATTTTTAGGTTTCATAAATATGTTTACATATTTCTTACTTAAAGCATCATGAATCTAAATTACAAAATCTTTAACAAATATTAGAATTTGCTAACCATTTTCCATTGGTGTCATTGCGGTCGTTATCTTCTGATGTGTATTCGCCTATATATTAGTTATACATATAGTGGACTAGATTTGTTTGAGGAAACCAGCTATACATGGTGCAATATTAAAAGCATTGTAATTCTTCGTATGTATTTTGAAAGTCTTGTCATTGTTTTTGAACTTTAAACTTTTCGAAAAGATTGCTAAAAGAGCTTTTTGACATTGATTTTTTTCTATTATACCGGGTATTTAAAACCACCCGTCCACCCCTTATAAAACATTAAATAACGTTATTTATAAAAAACTTACATAGCTATTGTAGATAAATAGGGTATGCTCTATCGATTGGCGATACAATTAACTTCCGGTCTTGACCGGAAGATAGTCAAACTGACCGGAAGTTGGTTTTTTTTAATAGAATATGCATATTTTTATGGTGGATTTGGTTTCTGGGTGGAAAAATAAGCAACTTTTATAAAAAAAATTTTTCAAAAAAATGTATCATAAGTCCTTTAAATGACCTTTGAAATCCAATGTGAAAATTTTCATTCAGTAATAACTAAATAACCCAAGTGCTAATAATGTCTTTATAGGTAAATGGGGTATGCTCTATCGATTGGCAGTAAAATCAACTTCTGGTATGGACCGGGAATGGGCCAAACTGACCGGCAGTTGGTTTTTTTAAATGGAAAATGCATATTTTTACGGTGGATTCAGATTCTGCGTGAAGAAATACGAAACTTTTCTATTGAAGATGGGCCGTTGGCAATTTATGGGCGCGCTTACTTCTTTAAGTCATAGATTCGATTTACATCGAAATTAATTTCAATTCTAATTGTATTGGAAGCTTGTTTTTCTTTAAGAATAATTTAAAACATATCAGATTCGAGTAGTGAAATTTCCTATTTATTTGACGTTATACCTAGGTATAAAGTTTTGCTTAAAGTCGGGAGCTTAATATTTCAAAATAGTATATTAGTACAGTAGTACCTAGGGCCGAAGGTATGATATTACCGATCAGATGTTGTTACCGCACACATTCACAGGGGGTAGGTAAAAATAAAAATCCGTATTTTTTAATGATTAATAATTACAATATGTACTAAAATTAATTCTCTGGTAAGAATTTAATTATTGTCACCTAATTTTGTTGCTAATCAAAATTTCGTGACTCTTTCAGTGTTTATTTTAAATGCCGTTAAATCTATAAGTTTCTTTAGATCTCACTTATTAACATTTCTAGCATATTTATTATTTGATATACCATGAAAGTAAGTTCAAAACATTATTGACGCTTATTATGTATCATCTCATTGAAATAAATTTTTATCCTGATAAAATTTACGTTTTTCTCTTTTAGAAATGGTGTATTATAATGAAGAAGCATATGATATGCTTCAAATTTTATTTGAAGCTGCGTCTTTTTTTGCTGCTGAGACGTTATGCAGGGTACGATTTTCTGACCGATTTCCACACTCTAGGAAAGTCTTTTCTCGACTTTCTAAACGAGTAAAAAATAATGAGATTGTGCAACCTCATCGCAATAAAGGACGAAAAAATAAAAGACGTATTAGAGATGTAAGATCGGCAGATATTGTAGCATCATCGATTATTGCTCCACATGATTCTCTAAAAAGAAAAGAAATTGATTCTAGTATCAATTATTGAACCATTCGTAACATTTTGAAAGACAATAAATTTCATCCCTGTAGAATGCAATTACACCAAGATCTTAACAATCATAATATAGCCCAACGTTTTAAATTTTGTAATTGGTGCCGTGGTCAACCAGCAGATTTTCATCGAAGAATTTTATGCACAGACGAACGTACGTTCAAGAGTGATGCATCTATAAATACTTGAAGTTGCCGCTATTGGGCACTATAAAATCCTCACTGGTTAAGGACAATAGATAACCAACATATTCGGAAAGTAAATGTGTGGTGCGGTATTATTTATGACAAAATTATAGGTCCAATTTTTTTCGACGATAACCTAGACAGACATCGCTACGTTCAACTTCTGGAAACAGATTTGCTAAATTTATTAGAAGATATTCCTCTTCATTTGCGTTTAAACATGTGTTTCCAGCAGAATGGATGTCCTGCACATACTACTGTGATCAAAAAGTAAGGTGAATTTCTTTATCAAAAGTAAATTCTTTATTTATTCTTCCAAATCAATTTTATCCCCTTCAAAGTAATCCCCGTCCGATAAAACGCACTTTTGCCAACGCTTTTTCCAGTCCTCGAAACAGTCGAAATAGTCTTTTTCCGGTATAGCCTTCAAGACCTTCTTCGATTCGGTTTTTATCTCCTCAATCGTGTCAAAACGGCGTCCCCGCATTGGCCTTTTGAGTTTACTGAATAGCCAGAAGTCGCACGGAGCCAAATCAGGCGAATACGGTGGTTGCGGAACGATATGAGTCGAGTTTTTGGCAAAAAAGTCGCGAAGAACCAATGCAGTATGACATGGTGCATTATCGTGATAAAGGAACCAGGAGTTATTCGCTCCGAATTCCGGCCGTTTCAGACGAATAGCTTCACGCAAACGACGCATAATGCTCAAGTAATATTTTTTGTTGACAGTCTCGCTCAGCGGAAGGAATTTATAGTGCACCACACCACAATAATCAAAGAAAACTGTCAACATGACCTTGATTTTCGATCGACTTTGCTGTGGTCTTTTCGGTCTTGCTTCACCTTTTGCACGATAATCGCTGGATTGGTCGGTGGTTTCAGGGTTTTTTGCGTAAATCCAAGTCTCGTCTCCAGTAACAGTGCATTTCAAGTGGTCCTGATAGTCAGACAGCAAAGTTTCACACACATCAACGCGACGCTTTTTTTCCAAAAAATTGAGCGATTTTGGCACCAATCGAGACTTGACGCGTTTGAGACACAAAATATCCTTAAAAATGGTTTGGGCTGAGCCAAATGATATCCCAACACTATCAGCGAGGTCTCTAATTGTCAATCGACGATTTTCAAGCACCAAATCTTTGAGTTTTTGGACGTGGCCCTCGTCGGTAGACGTTGATGGTCGTCCAGAGCGCGGTTCGTCTTCAACGCGTTCTCGGCCCGCTTTGAACTCGTTGTAACACTTATATACGTTTTTTTGTGCCATAGTTTGTTCACCAAATCCTTCTGCAACATTTTTAACGTGTCCGTACAAGAATATTCGTTCCGCAAACAAAATTTGATGCAAGTTCTTTGCTCAACAAAATAACCCATTGTAAAAATCGAAAAATTCATTTTTGGTTGTTTACAAAAACACGTGTAACTCGGAGATAATTAAACCTTTTGACAAACAGACGCCTGGCAAATGTTATAGACAGTCCTACTAACCTAGAAAAAATATTTACTTGCCTTCTTAATGCCCGGGAGTTTTAAATGACAATTTCACCTTACTTTTTGATCATAGTAGTATATCGCTTATATCTTGATGTTTCTTCATCCGTTCTTTTGAAAGTTAGTTGAATAAGTTAACATGTGTTTTTGTGTCAGTATAAAAATTTTCCTTTGAAATGTTTAGATTTCCAGTTTTATTTTTGTTCATCAAATGTAAATAAAAAGGTAAATATTTCTGCACTTCAGTGAGAGTGAAAACGAAAACTTTGTGCAACGTTTAGTTGAATTGCTTCCGTTATTTTTATATTTTTATTTATAAACAGTATAAACCTATAAATTTTATTTATAAACAGTATGAACCTATAAATTTTATTTATAAACAGTACAAAAAAAATTTATTTTCAAACAGAATAATTAATTCCGAGTAAAGAAGTGTCTGAAGTGTACATACTTTTAACTTCAAATATGATTGCAGTGACGACTATTCAATTCTCAGTGACAAGTTTACATTCGGTATGAAGTTTTAGATTCGGTATGAAGTTTCACATCCAGTGTCTACTTCCTGTCTGGACGCTCGGACGCTCTCATTTGCAGTTAAAGTGTCAACTTTGGCTTGAAAAACTTTTCATAAAGTTCAATTTTTTACCTCTAATTCACATTTAAATTTGTCAAACTGAAAGTTACTTATGATGCATATTTTTAAATTTGTAAAGAAGTTTTGTATTTCTTCACGCAGAATCTGAATTCATCTCAAAAATATGTATATTCCATTTAAAAAAACCAACTTCCGGTTAGTTTGACCAACTTCCGGTCCAGACCAGAAGTTTATTTTATTGCTTATCAATAGAGCATACCCTATTTACTAATAATAGCAATGTCAGTTTTTTATAAATAACGTTTAATGTTTTATAAGGGATGGACGCGTGGTTTTAAACATCCGGTATATTTCATCCAAATTTTTACATCGCTCTTTCCCTTGCTGATATTATCTAACATAATTATTAAGATATCAAAGCACTTGATGCATACATTGACATCATATTCTAAATTACAAATATATTAAACAATTTTAGTATCTACTTCTTCATGCGAGGGTCATTAAAAAATATCTACGACACTCTTGACAACTATTGCATTTTAAACCCGATTTTTGTAACAAAACACAAAATTGACGTAGACAGTTTTATTAGAAAGAAAGAAAACAACTCAGCTTTTTTTCAATCTTGAATTAGAAATCCAATCAGAGTTTCTTTGAACTTAATATTTTTTAGTTTCTTAGAAAAATCTGCAGGTTGGGTCTGTTCTTTGTCTCGTGTTCATTATCTTTGATAAAGGGTGATTGTTATCTTTAAAAAATGATAGCAATATTTCGACTTTGCTGTTTCGTTACAACTTACAAAATTTTTTTCAAAATATTGCCAAAAATTAATAGTATATATAATAAATAAAGAAAAAAAATCCTTTTATCACAGTAAGAGCAATGTGAAAACAAACTTCAGGATCAACGCCAATTACTTCATTTTCTAAGCACTTCAATAAAGCTATTGGATTGTTTGATAATTAATGTCGTTTTTTTTTATTTTTTTTCAAAGTGAATTTATTTCTATTAACAACAAACCATAATCAATGATGTACTGACCGTTTTGTTGAATGACCTTTTACCATCTTGCGGTAAGTAGAAAAATTTCGTGTTCGAAGGAGCCTTGGTTTTTAGAAGCGAAGAACTGGTCCAACTCATTTTTAACAGTCTGATCGGAATCGAAAGTTTTACAATTTAAATGGTTTTTAAGGGAGCGAAACAAATGATAGTCTGATGGTGCTAAGTCAGGGCTACAGGGTAGATGTAGCATCAGTTCTCAATTGAGCTCCATTAATTTTTGGCGGGTTATCAGAGAGTTATTTTCTTGATTGCTTTGTTCAATTTCGATAGTTGTCGACAGCAGACCTTCGTATCAATAGTTTGGTTTCTTGGAAGCAGCTTAAAGTAGACTATACCCTTGTAATCCCACCACACGGAAAGCATAATCTTCTTTTGGTGAATATTGGCTATGGATGTCGATCGTGGGGGTTTATCTTGCTTGATCCATGATCGTTTTCGGACTACATTATCGTACACAATTCATGTTTCATCACCCGTTATAATTCTTTTTAGAAATGGGTCGTTTTTGTTACGATTCAGCAAAGAGTCGTATGTGTTAATGCGTTTGGTGAGGTGGATTTCCTTTAATTCGTGAGGAACCAAAGCATCCAGTTTGTTTACGTAACCAAGCTGTTGTAAGTGAAAGTAAACGGTTGAATTCGATATGCTGAGCTTCTCTGCTATCTCTCAAGTTGTCATATGCCAGTTAGTTTCGATTAACGCCTTTATTTTGTCGTCATCAGTAGTGGTTCGACGATCAGTAAGTGGTGCATCTTGCACATTAAAATTTGCAGAACGAAAGCAAGCAAACCAACGCTGACACTGGCGTTCAGTAAGGCAATCCTCACCATAAACTTTACACAATTTCTTCCGAGCTTGCACCGCATTTTTGCCCTTTTGAAAGTAAAACAATAAAATATGCGGATAATGCTCACTTTGATTGTCCATTTTCAACTTAATTTTTAACCAACTTGTTATTTGCTAATAACGCTCAGTTTTTGACAGAAAATAGTGTACAGTCTAACTTTTATAATAGTATATAATAATATACGTGACGCGACCGCTACTACATGAAATATGCAGTTCACGCCATCTATGAGAAAAAAGCGACATTAATTATCGAAAAACCCAATAACTTATCAGTTTTGCAGATAGTACCGTCTTAATGACTAAGAGAAAATTTTAAAATTAGGACTTAACATAGTAAATTTTTGAGAATTTAAACTTGAAAAATTTTTAAAGATTTGGAAGAAAATGGTCAAAGAGAGTGAGTCTCTTTAAGCTAGTGTGTCGATAGAACTGCTCGTGGCAAATTAAAAGAAAATTGCTCCTTTTATACAAAAAGTTGCCCTATAAGGCCCGTTAACAAGACGCAGATACAAGATAAAAATGCGGAGGGACATAAGTCTACTAATGCAAAATCATCTTCCTTCTTTTTTCTGGTTTAAAGCTTAAAATTTTACAATAGCACAACGCTGACAGAAAGATCACGCCCTCGCATCATGTGTATAATAAATAAAAAACAGAAAGCATGATTTAGGATAGAGAGAGATCTGAGTTACGAGTAAGTTTAGGACCTCTCCCACTCAAACATTTTCTCTTCTCTAACTCAAAATGCCAGATAAAATATTCTTAAAAATTCCAAGCGAGTATGTATATGTTAAAATTAATAATAATAATATATAAAAATCAAATTAACCTATACAATTTATCCAAACTATTGTATTTATCCAAACTATTAAATTAAAATAAAGTTAATTAAAATTTTTAAAATCATACTTAAAATTATAAAGAAAAGATACATACAAAAGTTATCATAAAAATAAATATTGATATCATTACTAAATTAACAATTAAAACGTAATTTAAAATTAACTCAATATCAAGTAAATGTTAAAATTACATATATAATAAGTAAGTTTAATTTCTATATTAATTAATATTAATTCATACGATAAATTAATCTTAACTTTAAAATATATTCACATATTTTAAATGCTTGCATTTACTTATATTTTTGAAATATTTTATTTTTCGAAATAATGTGTGTGTAAATTGATTTATTATAAATAATAATAACGCTAACTGTAGTACAAAAAACAAACCTGTCAGAACAAAGCATATGCGAGAAACTTGTAAAGTACCCCTGTGTAATAACAACAGAAAAAATTGTTTTAGACATGTGACGGATAATCCGTCATAGGTCGTCGACGAAGAATGTAAGTGCTTACATTCTTGCGCGACCGTCTCCAGGTTGCCAGCTTGTGTAAACCTGTTCAGCCGCGAAAACGCGGATTTTTCAAAAAGCCGGCAACGTTCGATAATCACGCGATTTTCGAACTTGCGGCGACGATCAGCGAGGAATTTTGGGAGCCGCAAGGGAAGGGGAGAGAAAAGCGAGCGCAAGGGTAAATTAGGCTGTGCTCTCCTGCGAGGGAGTTTCGCTGCGCGTTCCCGCGAGGACGGAGAGATAAGTCCCGCGGTGAATATAGTTTTGTTCCTCTTTGATAAGAGTGAGCGTCGCGAGTGAAGCCAGGGGTGGAGGTGTGCGAGAGAGAGAGAGAGAGAGAGAGAGAGAGAGAGAGAGAGAGAGAGAGAGAGAGAGAGAGAGAGAGAGAGAGAGAGTGAGAAAGAAGTCGAGAGAGCAGTGTGAAGAAGGAGAGCGAAGACGAGGAAGTGCAGCGAGGAAGTAAGCCGTGGAATGAAGAGATCAAGTGCCAGCGGGAGGCAACTAGAGGTTGCCACCGCGACATCTGAAGCCGAGGGTGAGATGGAGGCAGTCAGCGTGCAGGCGAACTCACAGCGAGGTCCGGCAGCCCTTCTCCTGAGGGAGAGCAGTAGGAGCGAGGTGCAGCGGTGCCAGAGGAAGCTGCCGGGAGCTCAACGGCCAGCGAACGAGCTTCGTGAACCGCAAGGGTGAGTGCACTCATTTATTCGTGCAAAATAGCTAGAACGAGAGAGAGAGCGCGATAGTGTGTGGTGGCGGGTTTTCGGTGAAGGAGGCGAGAGATTGCCACTTTCCTGCCCTGGGGAAGCGATAGGCCTCCGTCGGCTGGGAGACAGTCGCGGGCGGCCGGCCTGCATCATCGCGTCATAAAGAGCGGGAGAGAGAGAGAGAGAGAGAGAGAGAGAGAGAGAGAGAGAGAGAGAGAGAGAGAGAGAGAGAGAGAGAGAGAGAGAGAGAGAGAGAGAGAGAGAGCGAGAGATAGATTGAAACATTGTTTTAATGTAATATTATTTTGTGCAAGGCACTCAGGGCGCACGTAGCCAAATCGGCTGCGACGTGGTGCCGAAGTGACAGACAATATTATAAATAATTTTTTTTATCATCTTCTCACACAAAAAAATTAAAAGACTATCAAAAAATGAAAAAAAAAAAATTAAATAAATAAAGAAGAAAAAAAGGATAGAGCTAAAAGCTTACTACGTCCTTTTGGTTAGCTTTGGATTACGACAAAAGTAAGCATTCAAATTCACCTGAATTTAACCAAATTTCAATTCGTTATCTTAGATTCACAAAAATCGGAAATATGATTTCATATGCTTGCTCAGCGACGCTAAAAATCTCTGGGTAAACATTTGTAGGCAAAAAGATAGAAAATTTTTCTAATTTTTGATTCACCATTTTGAATCGCTTATCTTAAATTTTAAATATCTAACTCCAGATTCTTAATTAGCAGCAATTCAAATCTCTGAATACAAATTCTCATGCTCATCGAAAGGCAAATAAGCTAGAAAATAATTTAAAAAAAAAAACGATGGTAATTTTTTTGTAATTTATTTATTTATAACTAATTAGTAACCCATGAAATTTAAATATTAGTGGTAAATTATTATGCATAAAGCTCTTAGCGATCATAAAAACCTACTACTATCAATAAATATATTTTTAATAAATAAAAATCGAAAGTGAAAAAAGTGGTCCCTATAGGGTCCAATGTGTTTCCAAGGGTAAGCAAAAGCTTATTATATTAATAAGCTTTATAAATACGTAAAATATCAGGACGGCAAAAAATTTATTAAAAGTTTCATCTTATTTTTTAAGCCTTAGGCCACTCTAGGATTATCACAAAATTGTTGTTTTTTTTTTTTTTAACCCTTTCGCGACGGCGCACTTATACCATTCTTCGCTATTATTCGCAACAGAGCGACTGACCATACTTCGCCACTTCTCGCGACGGCGCGACTGACCATACTTCGTCGTCGTTCGCGAAAGCGCAAGTGAACCATACTTCGCAACCAATGTATTTATAGTTATATTTTGAATTCGCTATTGAAATAAAATAATAATATAATTATAATTTTAATAGTATTTATTCCATATTATTTTTTAATAATCTTTTATAGTATGAAAAAAAAAAAAAATAAACACTACAAACCGATAAGTGACTGCCGTATCTAGATGGCATCAGCCGCTGTAAACTAATAAATGACTGCCGTATATAAGCGTCGTCAGCCTCTGTGATGCACCAAGTGGCTGCCGTATATATACGGCACCCGTCGCGAAAGAATGAAATGGTCCCTTAGAACCTCAAAAATGATATATCGAAAGATTATGGTCGTGTATTGGGTGTACAACTTTGCTTCCGCCGTTTTGCAATATATGGCTGTAGCGGTAAGTGGTAGTTGAAATAAATAGATCATAGATGTCATACAATAAGCTTAGGTATTTGTGAACATAACGCCATCGAAATATTAGTCAATTTGTGTCTGCATCATAAAGTTATTCTCGATTAAACATGTCAGCTTACGAGCCAAATTCTCGTCATTTGCAGGAGGTTTTAATTTTCTGCTTTAATATGAAGAAATCTGCGACTAAGGCTCATCAAATGCTCTCAAAAACCTATGGTGAGGCCGCTATTAGTGAAAAAACGTGCCGAGAGTGGTTTCAACGCTTCAAAAACGGCGATTTTAACGTTGAAGACCAGCATGGCGGTGGAAGAAAGGTTTTCGAAGATGCAGAATTGGAGGCATTACTTGATCAAGACTCGTGTCAAACGCAACAAGAATTGGCAGGATCATTGGGAGTGACGCAACAAGCCATTTCAAAACGCCTGAGAGTCATGGAAATGATTCAGAAACAAGAAAATTGGGTGCCGTACAAGTTGAAGCCGAGAGATGTTGAACATCATTTGTGTGTTTGTGAACAGCTGCTTGCAAGGCAAAGACGGAACGGATTTCTGCATCGCATTCTGACTGGGGACGAAAAATGGGTTCACTACGATAATCCCAAGCGCAGAAAATCATGGGGATATCCCGGCCATGCTTCCACGTCGACGGCCAAACCGAATATTTACGGTTCCAAGGTCATGCTCAGTATTTGGTGAGACCAGCTCGGCGTAGTGTATTATGAGTTGTTAAAACCGACTGAAATAATCACAGGCCGATCGTTATCGAACGCAATTAATGCGTTTGAGCCGAGCATTGAAAGACAAACGGCCGCAATACAACGAGAGACATGATAAAGTGATTTTACAGCATGACAATGCTTGACCCCATGTTGCGAAAGTGGTCAAGACATACTTGGAAACTTTGAAATGGGAAGTTCTACCCCACCCGCCATATTCTCCAGACGTTGCTCCGTCGAACTATCACTTGTTTCGCTCAATGGCACACGGCCTGGCTGACCAGCACTTCCGGTCGTATGAAGAAGTAAAAAATTGGATCGATTCAAAAAATGACCAGTTTCTTCAACGCGGGATTCGTATGCTTCCCGAAAGATGGGAGAAAGTAGTGGCCAGCGATGGACAATACTTTAAATCATAAATATATAACCAGTTTTTTACAATAAAGCCTCGAATTTCGGATAAAACGGCGGAAGCAAAGTTGTACACCTAATATTTATTTCTCGAAGTATAGTGCAATACTGGCAGATAAGCAGGGAGCCTCTAATAACCGGAACGAACGGTGTTCATAAAAAAAGGCTAAAGCTACGAATAGTTTTGCTGAGTATAAACATAAGCCAGCTTTTCCAATTGAAGTTTATAAAGCTAATAAGCCAGTCTACAAAGAATTAACCAAAGACGATCTTCTTACTCGATGCATCGGCAGTTATACTCAAACTGTAATGAAAGTCTTAATTCAACCGTGCGGGCATTCGTCCTAAAACCCACTTCTAGTGATAAAACTGTGCTGTCGATATTGCAGTTTACTTACTTCTCTAGTTGTTGTTATGTACAATAAAAAAAAAATTTAATGACTCATTATACACAGTGTGTCCCATGGAAAACGGAAGTTTTTCAAAACATCGATTTATTGGTGGATGTTAGCAATGACAAAGTCAATTCTTAACTGACATCCTGTCAAAATTGTATGACATTTGGTTCAATGGAAACCAAAATATCGCGCTCAAAGTGACAGTGTGTTTGTGGCATCGGTCGAAAAATGAACTTCGAACAAATAGCAAATATTAAGTTCTGTTTTAAACTCTGTAAATCCTTCACTGAGATGCATAATTTGCTAAAACAAGCTTATGGCGATAATTGTCTATCCCGTACCAGAGTGTATGAGTGGTATAAGCGGTTCCAGGAAGATCGTGAAGACATTCAGGACGACGAACATCCAGGTCCTTCGAATACCGTGGTCACTTAAAGTAACATTAAAAAAGTGCGTGAATTTATAAAAAATGAGCCAAAATCTTCATTGCGATACATGGAAATGGAATTAAATATGTCCAAAATTCAATTCATCGCATTTTGACCGATTATTTGAATCTACGGAAGGTGTGTGTACGCGTTGTTCCACACAAATTGACCGACTACGAAATATTGCTCCGAATTCAACATTGTAAGGATTTGATTAAAGAGTCAAAAATGGACTTAAACTTGGAATATTCAATTGTGACTGGTGACGAGACATGGTGTTTTTAATATGATCCCGGAACCAAGCGTCAAAGTGCTGAATGGAAGCACCCAACCGAGCCCAATCCGAAAAAAAGTCGTCTTGAAAAGTCAAAAGTGAAGACAATGTTGATTTGTTTCTACGATTCGGAGGGTATCATTCATCGTGAATTCGTTTCACCTGGTCAAATGATTACTGCTGTGTTTTATCTTGGTATTATGAAGCGTTTGCTCAGCCGTATTCGTCGTGTGCGGCCACAATACCGTGAAAAAAGGAGCTGGCGTTTGTTGCATGATAATGCCCCGTCTCATCGATCGAACTTGAATACAGATTTTTTGATCAAAAATTCCATTTTAACCATCAACTATTCACCGTACTCGCCGAATTTTGCTCCGTGCGACTTCTACTTGTTCTCTAAATTGCACTTGCCTATGAAAAGAAAACGTTATGCCGACGTAGAGGCCATCCAACGAGCGACGACCGACATACTAAAGTCGATGGATAAAAATGATCTCAAAAACTCATTCGATATGTTAATTGATCGTGCAAAACGTTGTATTGATGCGGAAGGAGACTATTTTAAATAAAATAAATGAGATTTGCCGGAATATTGAGTTTTTGTCTTTATTTTGAAAAAGTTCCGTTTTCCATGGGACACACTGTGTAATCCAAAATTTACATGGAGTGTTGGGTCGGCCGTGGACTCTTCCAAAATTGTGAGGTCATCTGAGAAACGCTGCACAGCCGCCATTTTCAAATTATTTATTCAATAAAAATTATGTTTTTTAGTTAATTATATGTTGAATAAACTTCTGCCTTTGTGATTTCGATTTACTTTATATTTTTCTTAAAAAAAAAAATTACAAAATGTCTATTTTTCCAGCCTATCAAATGGCCTAAAAGCTTTAAAAGAAAAGAATAGAAAAAATGTATCTGTGATCCTTAGTCCTTCTCTGTGCTCATTGTTTAGGTTATTTCGTGCACACGAGCTTATTTACCAGGTGTACAAGTATGAAATGCGGATTTTCAAAGAAAAAATAACACGTTAAATTTGATAGAATAATAAGAAGTGCTTTATTCAAAGTATGCTCTATCGCTTTTTATACATTTTTCCCATCTTCCAGGCAATTTGTGAATACCATGCCAGTAGAAATCTTCTCGTTTTGCCGCGAACCATTCATCGGGCCATTTTTTGACATCTTGATAGGAATCAAAGCGCTGCTCAGTAAGTGCGTGACCCATCGATGCAAACAAGTGGTAATCAGAAGGAGCCAAATCTAGTGAGTAAGCTGCATGAGGCAGAACTTACCAGTTGAGTGATTGTAATGTGTCGCGAACCGGTTTTGCCGTATGTGATGGAGCATTATCATAGAGAAAAATTACTTTGAGTTGCCTCTATCGGTTTTCTGGCCTTTTTTCAAGCAACAAACGGTTTAAATCGGTTAATTGTTGTTAGTAACGTGTAGTGTTAACCATTTTTCCAGGTTTTAATAGCTCATAATAGACCACGCCCCTGTGGTCCCACCAAACACAGCATCATCTTTCTGCCAAAACAATTTCGTCTTGCGGTCGATGTGGATGGTGCTCCTGGGTCTACCCATGATTTCTCGCGTTTTGAATTTTTAAAATAAATCCACTTTTCATCCCCTGTTACTATTCGATGCAAAAACGACTTCCTTTTGTACCAAGCGAGCAAAATTTTACATGTGATTTTACGATTTTCCAGTTGCCTGTCATTTAACTCATGTGGTACCCATCTACCGTTCTTCTGAATTTTCTCCATCGCTCGTAGGCAATTGGAAACAGCTTGTTAAGAAACTTCTAATTGCTGTGCGATTTGTTTTTTTGTTTGCGAATCATCTTCGTCCAACAATGCTTGCAAACCCATATCTTCGAATTTCTTTGGCGGTTTTCCATGTTCTTTGTCTGCAACGTCGAAGTCACCTTTTTGAAACGCTGAAACCATCGCTTACACGTATCTTGCGATCGAGCATGTTCACCATAAGCTTCTTGTAGTAACCGAAAGGATTCAGCAGCAGTTTTCTTCAAATGAAAACAAAAAATTAATGCTGTCCACAAATGCTCTGTTCGGTATAAATTTTGACATATTAAACACAACAATACAACACGATGCACACATTTTTTCAGTCTATCACTAATGCGCGTCTGAACTTGTTGATGACACAACAAAATGGCGCAGTGTCAAATCATAACAGCTTAAACTGCATTGGTACACCATCTGTTGTCTAAAATCCGCATTTCATACTTGTACATTTGGTACTCGCCGCGCGTAAGTTTCTCTCTCTCTCTCTCTCTCTCTCTCTCTCTACTCGCACTTCCCTTCGGCTCGTATATCGCAGTTGCTGTCCCTTTTGGTACCTGGTATAATAATTTTGGTGAGGGAATATAGATAACTCGCTGTTCTAAGTTTTTTCATGAAAGGAAGATTTTTGTGAGGAGAAGAAAAATGGAGAAACGAATTGTAAATTTTGCTTAAAGATGTAATATTCACAATAATTTATTCAAACAATTAAATTATACAGAAAGATGCGTGTTTATTTTTTGTTCATGGCAAACATACAACTAGTTTAGCTTTATCTGTAATAGTGTAGCTATAGCTTTTAATTAGAAAAGTGCTACTAAAAGGATTGGAAATAAAATAATATTGTCGAATGATATATAAAAAAAAAATGCTTTTGTTTCAAGTTTCAGCTCATTAGGGTACACCAATAGCTTAAAACGTCAAATTAGATTTTTTAACGTCAATTTACATATCTCTGGATGAAATGAATGAAAAATAAACTTGTATTTAATTTTAGGGTTCGTAGAACCTTACATTTCAGTGATCTTAGCAAAATTTTTGATGTAAAATTAAAATTTTTAAAACTTAGTATTAGAAAAACAAAAAAAGACTATGTCTATAACATTTCCGATTTATGTATTTTTTTTTTTAAATATTCCTAAATTAATTTAGACTTCTAAAAGTGAAGAAAAAATTCTCAGTCTCAAAAAGAAAAAAATTCAATTTTTTCGTATTATTTTGACACCAATGTCACTGACCTTCATGTACTTTACAATATCTTCTAATGATCAATAATAGAAAAAAAATTATGTCTTTTAATATAAATTTGCTGCAATATGAAGAAACATTGTGATATGTTGTGATGATTGTGTTGATAATTGAAGAGATAGATACATGAGTTGTGAGTTAAAAGTGTAAGTTGACAAACAAGTATAATTGGTAAATAAAATTATTACAATCCTATAATGTATACAGGGTGTCTTATTTTAAATGAACCACCCAAAAGTCTTGAGAACAACAGGTTCTGAGAAAAAATGTTTCAGACCAAAGTTGTAAGTAATAGCAGGGATCAACTAACAGTAATCCTAAATTTATTCTTCAGGTTTATTTTCAACGTTAAGTTGCAGAACGCTTCAGTTTCTTAAATTGGAACCCATATTTTTTGTTACATATTTGTATTCCTCGTAAGAAAATACGTAAGTTTTGTTTAGAACATATTTTTGGAAGTGTCTCTTTCTCTTGCTAGTAAGCGTGACACCACAGTTAGGCAGCCGAATCAATAACATCTCAATTTAACAATGCAGTTAGATCAGGCAACCTGATAAAAACCAAATTTAGCACCACAGATAGGTTGCCTTATCAGTGATAGCCTAACACCTAACATAGTTTGAAACCACAGTTGAGTGCTTCCCCCAATAACCACATCAAATAGCATTACGGTAAATTAAGCTACTAATAACTTACAACACGATCTTGAAGGTAGTTTGTCTGACCATTCAGTGACCACGTATCTCCGTACCACAACCAGGTAGCTGAACCAACCCAACTAATAAAGGCAAGAGTGAATGTCTAGTCAATTAAGGCAAAATTTATACTACCTAGTTATGAAAGCAAGGTATTGATTACCCAGACAATAAAGGCAAGGTGGGAATGTTCAGCCATTCAAGGCAAGATATTAACTACTCAGAGAGTTATGGTTAAAGTCGAAACACAAACATTTATCTCATGAGATATTCAAAAATACCCCTGTTTGAGTCTAGCAATGTTGAATTCTATGTGGTTATTTTACATAAATTACATTTTTCAAGTAGTCCCATAAAAAAATCTGGGCTTGTCAGCTCCGGTGATCTTAGACACCACTCAGTAATGTTATTACCAATGCCTATTCATCTTTCTCGGTATCATGGGCTCAGGAATTGATAAACCATCAGTGAGCAATGACACATTGCACTATCTTGCTACAGCCGCAATGTGTTTCAAGTCTTTATTAACAAAATCAAATCACAGTTTAAAATGTGGGAAATAAATATGAAATATGAAATCTGGCTAATATAAATTTTCATTTTAATTTATTATGTGATTCTGGGCAAGCCTAAAAAGAGTATCTATGAATCTGAGCTAAGTGGCAGGAGGTAATTTTTGGTTTCGCGAATGGTTGGACGTCCTCGAGAACGCTGCGAGGTGCAAGGAGCGTAGACGTAAATATTAAGCGTGAGTGTGAGGTGCGTGGATGTGGACGTGGGGCGCGAGCGTAGTCTCGAGTAAGCAAGAGACGACAATACGGACGAATGCAGACAATCGTATGCTGAAGTAAGGAAGCAAAGCGATCGTAAGCGAGTAGACGGACACGGACGTGTTAGCCAAGAAGAGTGGACGTGGTTTTGAGCGAGTAAGTGGACGTGCAAAGAAGGGCGCCTTAGTCTGCGATCACGAGAAGCCGAGTGAGCGGATACGTGGGTAGTAGTGACCGAGTACCTTCGTGGGTGTTGCGGGACGTGGGCATAGAGCGGAAAGGCGAGTCAGCTAGTTAAGCTTGTTTGTCTCAGCGCTATGAGAACGCCGCGAAGACAAGACACGTAGTCGCATCGTTGGCCGGGTGATTCGTTCCCTCCTACAAAGAAGTGATCACCAGTCGCGGTGTCGGCGTCGCAACCATAATGTTATTTGATGTGGTTATTGGGTTAAGCACCCAACTGTGGTGTTAGACTATGTGATCACTGATAAGGCAACCTATCTGTGGTGCTAAATTTGGTTTTTATCGACTTGCCTGGTCTAACTGCGTTGTTAAATTGAGTAGTTATTAATTCGGCTGCCTAACTGTGGTGTCACGCTTATTAGCAAGAGAAAGAGGCACTTCCGAAAAAAATGTTCCAAACAAAACTTACATATTTTCTTGCGAGGAATATAAATACGTAACAAAAAATATAGGATCTTATTAAAAAAACTGAAGCGAACTTCAATTTAACCTTAAAAATCAACTTGATGGATAAACTCAAGGTCACTATTGTTCGACACTTGCTGTTACCTCGAGCTTTTGTCTGAAGCTTTTCTTTTAAAGTGTGCTGTTATCGAAATTTTTGGGTAGTTTATTAAAAATGGGACACCCTGCATAAACAAATAATCCGTTTTTATTATTTTATTTTTGTAATAATCGGGATAAATACACATTCTTCGTATTTTTATGATTTATATAGTTATTTCATGTAATTTAGAAGTAAATATATAATAATTTATCTATTTTAACATTTCAAAATATTTTTTAATGGATCGTGTAATGTGAGGATAAGCATTGCCATTTAGAAGAATATTTCTATCACGTCTCTGTTCGTGTCGCAACTAATTTTTTTTCAATATTTGGTTTAATGACATGATTAGTTGTTCATAATGCTAATAATAATAAGTACCATGAACTCAAGCTACGATTTCGTTCCAACTTCGTTATTGTTCGCAGATAAGAACAATATTAAGTCGAGCTACATAAGCAAATACTCCTGTGTAATCTTGCAGTTCTTAGCTGGTGTTCTTTGGTTCTACATGTATAGCAGTTGCTTCTGCCCAATTCCTTGTAATTATGACTGTAATAAACAAACGACGGCACTAGAAGAATCTAAGTATCAAAGAGATTCTCCAATGGCATAAATGTTAGTAGGACCTTGAATAAGTTCTCGCTGCTTTTTTTTTTTTTTTTTTTATTTTTTTTTTTTTACAAATTAAGAGCTTTATTTAAAATATAAGGCATTTTACTTAAAGTATTGCCCATCACTAGTGACCATTTCCTCCCATCTTATTGGCAGTATATGAATTTCGCGTCGGAAAAACGATGTCTTTTGAGACTATCCAAAAATCGATCCATTTTTTAGCATCTTCGTGAAAATCGAAACGCTGCTTAGCCAGATCAAGTTTCATTGAACGGAATAAGTGAAAATCAGAAGAGGCTATGTTAGGTGAATATGGCGGGTGGGGTAGAACTTCCTATTGTTGCGTTTCCAGGTAGATTTTCACTGGTTTTGCAACGTGAAGCCGAGTGTTGCCATGTAACGAAATCACTTTGTCGTATCTCTGCTCGTATAGCGGCCGTTTTTCTTTTAGGGCTCAACTCAAATGCATCAATTGAAGTCGATAGCGATCTCCCGTGATAGTCTCATTCAGTTTGAGCAGCTCATAATAAATGACACCCTGCTGATTTCATCAAATGCAGAGAGGAAGCTTTGAATCATGGATATTTGTTTTTGCGGACGATATTGATGCATGGCCGGACTTACCCTACGATTTTCTACGCTTTGGATTATTGTAGTGTATCCACTTTTCGTCGCTAATCACGATACGGTGCAAAAAATCTTTTTTTTTCTGCCGTTCAAGTAGTAGTTGATACGTGAGAAAACGCCGTTCGACGTCTCTCGGCTTCAATTCATAAGGTACTCAATGTCCTTGCTTCTGAATCATTCCTAACACTTCTAAACGTTTCGAAACTATTGGCTCGTCTACTTGTAATTATTTTTCTAAGAAAATTCTTTATTCTTGAGTTCAAAATCATTATTTTTGAAGTATCGAAACCAGTCTCTGCATTTCGTATCCGATAGAGCATTGTCACCATAAGTCTCAACAAGAATCTATGTGCTTCAGCTGCAGATTTGTTTTGAATAAAATAGTACGTTAAAATTCTTCCGCAAATACGCTTTATTTTGCAATAAAGTAGACATTTTCATAACCAATAAAAAATTATTTTGTTTACATTTAAGTGAACTATCATACACTGAAATTTAAGGTAAGATACAGCAATTCCTTCCATTTAGAGGGTCTCAGTTCAACCAATATCAAAGCCGAGATAGATTCTACTCTAGGAGAGTCTGACTCTTCGTTTATAAAAGTAAAATATTAGGTGGTAGAGATAAAACGAAGCCGTACGAGTTACGAAGATGAACATCTCAGTGGTTGACCGAATGAGGCGAACACACCAGAAATGGTAAAAAAAATCTAGAAAATAATATTGAATGACCGTCGATTGAAAGTACTCAAGCTAGCAGATATAGTAGGTATTTCAAAAAGATTATTAATTAAGATTTTCAAGATGGGTGCTGCGTTTGCTCACAATAAAACAGAAACCGCCTCTTGATGAGGTTTAACTGTTTTATAGCAATAAAGCCGAATTTTTTCGTCGATTTCTAACCATGGATGTAACATGAGTCCATCACTTTAAACCTGAGACAAAGGAACAGTCAAAACAATGGACTAGGAAGGAAGAATCAGCTCCAAAGAAGTCGAAGACAGTTCCATCTGCAGGTAAAGTCCTGGCGTCAGTTTATTGGTATAATTTTCCTTGATTATCTTCAAACAGGAATAATAATTAACGGCGAGTATTATGCAGACTTATTGCAATGTTTAAGTGATGAAATCAAGAAAAAACAGCCGCATTTAGCTAAAAAGAAGGTGTTGTTTTATCAAGACAATGCACCAGTTCACATTTCCGTTATCGCGACGGTCAAAATCAGTGAGTTAAAGTTCGGATCGTTTTCTTATGCTTCTTATTTGCCAGACTTAGCTTCCTCGAACTATACTCTTCTTCAAAACTTAAAAAAATGGCTCGCTAGTTACAAATTTGCCAAGAATAAAGAGGTGAAGTTGGCAGTTAATAGCTATCTTGAAGAGCGCAACGGATCTTATTATAAAATGAGTATTAAAGCTATTAAAAATCGTTGAAAAAAGTGTATCAAACCAAAAAAAGACTATGTGGAGAAATAAAGAATTCCTTACGAAAAATTTTCGTGTTTTCCTTGTTAGACCAAGTACTTCTGGGACCACCTTCGTATTTGTTTGACCTTAATTATAGTATTCTTTGTCTTGATTCGGAGACTGTATATATAATAATGCGTGAACACATACGAATAAATTATCCAATTAAATCATTATTATTCTCTAATTAAATAAAATCGATACGTTATATTTTTGATAAACAAATTATTTATCGGCAATAGCAGCATTCTTTAATAATTCTTGAAAATGATACGTAAGAAAAGAAAGAAATAAAATTGTATCCCTAAAATTCTTCTTAATTCTTAAAAACTTGTCACTTTTTCCTTCTAATTCGTAGACTATATAATTGCACATGCATTCGCTTCTTGACAGTCGTGATTTAGTAGTCAAGTCATTCAGTCGTTAGTCGTGAGTTAGTAGTAAACGGGTTAAAAAAAATGGATTTAAATCAACTAAATAGAATTGGACACATCTAGTTTTTTTCAACACGTGCACTGACAACTTTAAAAACTGAAAAAAAAATATAAAATTTCTGCTATCAAAAGATTCAAAACGAAATTTGGAAATCGAATATTTGCTGAAATCGAAAATTATTTTGCCGTGTTTTTGTCTTTAAAGAGTTAGTTTGTTTCTGCTTTCCAAGAAAAAATTTTTAAAACGATTTATTAAAAAAAGGGAACTTGCCGAGAAATTAGACGTTCACAATTCGACAGTTTACCGCCTCTTGCAACAACTTGGAAAAGTGAAAAAGCTTGACAAATGAGTTCCGCATGATCTTACTGAGCAAAACATGACGTGTCGAATGGAGATTTCAAGTTCTCTTTTATCCCGCAACAAAAAGGTACCGTTTTTACACCGAATTGTGACCTGCGATGAAAAGTGGATTTTATACGATAATCGTCGCCGATCGGCCCAATGGCTAGATGCCGATGAAGCGCCAAGACACATGCCGAAACCAAGCCTTCATCCAAAGAAAATAATGGTAACTGTTTGGTGGTCTGTAGCTGGAGTTATCCACTATTCGTTCCTGCAACCTGGCGAAACCATCAGTGCTGAGAAATACTGTGCTCGACTGGATAAAATGCATCACAAATTAATAGTCCAACGATCTAGGCTTGTCAACAAGGATGGAGTGATACTGCTTCATGATAACGCACGACCTCATGTATCGAGAACAACGGTCCAAAAGTTAAACGAGTTGTGCTATGAGACTCTTCCTCACCCTCTATATTCACCGGACCTCTCACCAACAGATTACCATTTCTTTAAACATTTGGATCACTTTTTGACAGGAAAAAGATTTAATAATGAAGCTGCTGTCAAAAATGCCTTCGAGGAGTTTCTTCGAACCAGAAACTCGAACTTCTACAAAACTGGAATAAATGTACTTATATCTCGTTGGGAAAAGTGTGTTGCATCTATTGGTACCTATTTTGATTAAATAAATTGTCTTTATAAAAAGTTACAGCTGTTTAAAAATTTATTACTAAATCAGCCATTTCATCTGCAACAACCTTATATAATGTCAATTTTACTGAAAATGTGATTGAATTTTTTAGATTACCGAAAATAGCTGGTGTTAGCCGAATTCTTAAGCATCCAAAATTTTTATATTTAAACTTATCACATTAAAAAAAAAAAAAGATTAAAGAAGCTTACATGTGGATAAAAATTTAACAGGTTTTGAAGGTAAGTATCGTTTCAAAGTAATCTGACCGAAAAATCGTACCATCATTTTATCCGCAGAAATAGCCGTTAAAAAACAAAACTGTTGGATATTTTTTCGAAATATGCTGATAATATCACGCACCTTCCAAGCTTTATTAAAATTGTTTCGATCACACGTTTTAGAATATTCTATTTTAGATTCTATAAAATAAAACTGATTACTGCTCATAGCTGATGGAATAACATCACATTTCAATAATGAATCCGTAGATCAATACAGGCGTCCCTCGTATAACACGATTAATTCGTATCGTGCTATATCGTAACCGTGTTATACGAAACAAGCTATACCGTGTAGTATCGAGGCCTTGTTTTGTGTTAATGTGTACCGTGTTATATCGAAACCATGCCTTAAGGTGTAAAATTTTATGATAGCTGAAATTTTGTTCCAAATACTACATAAATGAAAAAGTAAGTTGACTTCAAGTTTTTATTAAAAAATAAATGAAATTCAACATGATGACGAAATACAAAAGTTAAAAATACAACCATTAACATATTCAAAAAATAATAATTATTATAAAATAAATAGAAACAGCTTATTGAGACCACGAAATTAATTTTTATTCACTCTTTCGTCAAAAATTACAGCTCTTCTATTTTTGTTTTTCAAGGCTGGTTGAAACTCCTCTTTACTAGTTATTTCTCCATCATTACAAAAGTTATCTGACATAGTTGCAGTTACCTGCCTATTTCGATCTTGCAATTCTTTCAGAATTTCTCTATAAGAAACTAAAGAACTTTTCAATTCTTTTTTAAATTTTCCGCTACGTACTGCTGAAGGATCTTTTTTAACGAAAAAATTTTCTAATTTTTTAGCTAAAGCTATTCCTTCTTGCAGATCCGTTAAATTTAAATTAGGAACCGTTGTAGTATTACAAATGTTTTCGAAATCATCGGCGTAATTAAAAGTGGAGGTATTTATAAGTTCAATTAGTTCTTCCTCATTCAAAGTTTGTTCTTCAAATAGTTCCCGAACATTATCAATGTTCATATTTGAAAATCCGTCCCTTTCTAAATTAGAAGCAACCGATATTATTCTGTTAAATTCTGCTCCCTCAATTGGCACAAAGTTTCCTCTCTGGACCATTTGGGGCAACAAAGGTTTTCATCACGCATGAAGTGTAGACTGATTTAATTCCTTGCAAGCCAAAGTTATAATTGCGACACAATCTAAAATAGAAAACTCTTTCCAAGCTTGAGTAAGCGTAACATTTTTATCGTTTTCCAGTCTTTCGAAAATTTTTTGGAATGCTAGTCGTATGTAGTATGTCTTGGTTGTTGCAATGATTCCTTGATCTAATGGTTGGATCAATGACGTACAATTTGGAGGAAAAAACAATTTTTACGTTAGGATGATTTAACTCTCTACTATGACTACTTGCATTATCAATGAGCAATAAAACTTTAAAGCTCAAATTTTTTTTCTTCAAAAACTTTTCTACTTCTAGAATAAAACAATTTTTAAACCAGTTTTCAAACAAATTTCGAGTCATCCAGCCTTTTTTATTTGTTCGCCAGAAAACTGGTAGATGAGACTTATGTGTATCAACGTTTTTTAATGCTCTGGGATTCAAGAAATGATTTATTATCATGGGTTTTACTAGAAAATTTTCCGATAGGCTACTACACATGTGAAGGGTGACACGATCTTTACAAGGTTTATAACCTGGTGCTTGCTTCTCATTTCTTGAAATAAAAGTTTGAGGCGGCATTCTCTTCCAATATAAAGCTGTCTCATCGGCGTTGAAAATTTGATCTGCTGAATATTCTTCCTCTTCAATAATTTGTGGTATTTCCAATATAAATTTTTTGGCAGCATCTATATCTGCTGAAGCTTGTTCTCCTTAAAATTTTATATTGCGCAAAAAAAATCTTTTTTTAAAATTTTCAAACCACTCTTAACTTGCCAAAAATGATAGGTTTGGTTGTTTTTCAGAAGGAAGCTCATCTTTCTTTAAATGTGTGTAAATTCTGAGCGCTTTTTGTTTAATAATATTTGTGCTCAAAGGGATTTGTTTATCTAAACAATCTTCTATCCATATTATAAGAGCATGTTCCATTTTTACGATATTTATATCCCGTTTGCGGGATACACGTTTCGTACCTTGTGAACAACCAAAGGCAACATTTTTTCTGATTTTGCTTTCATTTTTTAATATAGTTCGAATAGTAGCTTCGTTTGAATTTAATGATTTTGCAATCGATGTTGGCTTTTCTTCGCAATTTATACGATCTAAAATTCCAATTTTTTCTTCGGGTAAAATGAATTTTCGTTTAAATTTTTGCTTCTTGATCTTGTCAGACCTTATCTAAATTTAAGGTCTAAAATTAGATTTACCATAAACGTTACAACTTAATTTTTTACATATCACAAATTGAAATTATTATGCACTTATAAACTTGTAAAAAAAGGCTATTATTTACTTTTTTTCACTTTTCACTTTACTTTCCAAAATGTTAAAAACAAACCAAACAAAAAATTTATCAATTTCATTTACAAAGAACAAAACGCATACTGTCGCTTCTCAAAATTAAATGAGAGATTTTTCAGTAGCAATAAAGTTGGAAATTTCCCTTATTGAACGCAATTCAAAGAAAAATTTAAATTTTCAATGCATATTCGATTTTTTGAAGTCGTGTTATATTAAAACCATGCTACAATTATTCTCAATTCTTGTACCGTGTAATATCGAAACCGTGTTTTACAAGTACCGTGTTATACGAGGGACGCCTGTACTCACATGACGATGTTTGAATTTCGTATACAGGGTGTAACAAAAGTAACGGTACCTCTGAATAACTTTCCAGAATCGTATTTCTTGATAAAATTTCTCAGACAAAAGTTGTAGGGTTCTGTCCAAAGAATTATTTTATGACTTTGCTGTTGACTCCAAGGTTATTTTTCAAGATCATTTCACGATCAACTCTTATTTTTCAAATGGAAACCACTATTTTTCACTTCAGAGATGAAATAAGTAAAAAATATAATGCTCAGATAAGTACTTGCAATTGGGAAAAAGTCACTCCTGACCGTCATTCAGATGTCATATTTAGTTTTTAATAGTAAATCTTGAACCAGGTTGCATTATAAAAAATCTTGTAAATGGAAGTTACAGTTTTCGTACCGCGCGATTAACTGATGATCTTGACTGAAATGAAAAGATCATTTTAGAAAGCTATTTGAAGGCCAACTTGTTTTTTTAAATAACAATCTCTATTTTTCACTTTAAAAACTAAAATAGCGGAAAATTCGCTCTCGGAATGACGCATGGCCAATGACGTGGACGTGGTGAAAACATGGTCCCATTCGGGTACTTGAGTGACGTGAGTCCCCTTGCCTCTTACATTAAAATCCTGAATTCTCATTACAGCATATGTTCGAAAACATTACTATCAGCTTCTTTGTCTTTGACATAGAAATGCTTCATTTATTTGGGAGTTGATACATTACTTTTAGGGAGTTAATACATTATTTTTAATGGTACTAGTAAAATATTTACTTTTTATATACTTGATAAAAGCGACCAAAAAGATTCTATTTTAAAGTATGTCAACGAGATTATCGTATTTTTTCTACTTTTTTCTAAATTTCCAGTCAATTATTTAAGATATTTTTGACCAAGAAGTTTAAGAAAAGTAACATATTGTTCTAATTGTTGATTAAAAATAGTTAATTATTGGATATTTTTACTATTATGGAATTTTGTAATAAAACGATGAGAAATATTGATAACAATAATCATTTTTTTTATAACATCGTTCTTTCAGATGAAGCTACTTTTGAATTCAATAGAGGTGTTAACAAATATAATTTTCAAAACTATTCTGACGTTAACCCTCATTGGATAGAAGCGCATACGTAATATCCTCAAAACCTAAATGTCTGGACAGATATCTTAAATAATAGATTGATTGGTCCTTTTTTTATTAATGGTTATTTGAATGCTCAAAATTATGAAACCGTGTTATGAAATAAAATACTACCAAAAATAAGACGAATATCAGGTGAAAATTTTGAGAACATTTAGTTTGAACAAGATGGCGCTCCAGTCCATTACGGAAGAGACGTTGTGAGATACTTAAATGAAACCTTCCACAATCAATGGATTAATAGACGAAGAGAAATTGAGTGGCCACCGCGTTCGCCAGATTTAGCGCCACTCAATTCTTTTGGAGATATTTGAAAGAAAGGATTTATTCAACCCGGCCAAAGACGTACTTGGAAATGCGGTAAATCACTTTTATAAGAGGATAGCTTTCTGCCAAGCAGCTGATGGTAATGTTTTTGAACGTATGCTGTAATTAGAATTTAGTATCTTAACGTAAGAAGCAAGGGGACTCGCGTTAACCAAGCACCACAATGTGAGAGGTAACAGGACTCACGTTAATCAAGTACCCGAATGGGACCATATTTTCACCACGTCCACGTCGTTGGCCATGCGTCATTCCGAGAGCGAATTTTTCGCTATTTTCATTTTTAAAGTGAAAAATAGAGGTCGCTATATAAAAAAATAAGTTGGCCTTCAAATAGTTTTCTAAAATGATCTTGGAGTTAAAGTCAAGATCATTAGTTAATCGCGCGGTACGACAACTATAACTTCCATTTGCAAAATTTTTCATAATGCAACCTGGTTCAAGATTTACTATTTAAAACTAAATATGACATCTAAATGACCGTCAGGAGTGACTTTTTCCCAATACAAGTATCTTATCTTATCTTATTTTATCTGAGCATAAAATTTTTCACTTATTTCATCTCTGAAGTAAAAAATAGTGGTTTCCAATTGAAAATTAAGAGTTTATCGTGAAATCACCTTTAAAAATTACCTTGTGGTCAAAAGCAAGGTCATCAATCAATTCTTCGGACTGAACCCTACAACTTTTGTCTAAGAAATTTCATCAAAGAATACGATTCTGGAAAATTATTAAGGGGTGCCGTTAATTCTATTACACTCTGTATTTTGTCAACATTAAAATTTTAATGAAAGTAATGAATTGTTCTGTTAATACTTCTAATCCATTTTCAGACGCTGCATTTTTATATGCTGTTTGAGTTCATTGATAAAATATAACTAAAAAAGTTCCACGGGTGTTTTTTAGCAAATGGATTTTTTCTCACGCTGAGAAATATATTATTTTCTAAATTTTCAGAATAAATTTTCTCTTTTTCGGCCCACGAGCATACGTGATCTCCCATTTTTTATGTGCGTATATGTATTTTCTAAAAACTCAACGATACGAAACTTTTTGTAAAGAGATCATCATCTGAGCTCTCGTTTTCTACAGAATCTTCCTCGTCAGAACTGGGATTGTTCCAATTTGGTACAAAACAATTTCCATCGTCCTTATCCTCGAAAGTCTGTACATACGTGTCAGAATGATTTTAGAAAGTTGAGCTATTTTGCGCTTTGGTACTTATATTAAAATTCTTTTGAGAATAATCAAAAAGAATACAAGTTTTAAATATTCAAATAATATCGAAATTTCAAAAATAACAATTTAAATATTTGAAATAATATATTTATAATATTTTGGAACTTACTTCGAAATATTTATGTCAAAGAAACCTAAACGTATGAAATTGTTATATAACAATGGAAACAAACATTTTATGAAGAATTGTATTCTTACTAATGAACATAGTTAAATTATTCCATTAAATAAAATAATCACAAGTAATATAATAAAAGAAATTGAGAATTTTTTTACTCCATGAGGATCAACTGTACAAAAAATTTTATCGAACAAAAAGTGCTTAGAATTGGTCAAAGAATACGTGTGTTTTTTAATCAATTCTGAACACTTTTTGTTCTATTATATAAAAGTTTTTTGTAAAGTGAAATCTTATTGAGTCAAAAAATTTCAAAGCTTCTTATTATATTTATTTACAATAACGGCTACTTTAGTACGATCCAAATACGGTATCATACTCAAAAATACGATCATCTACAAAAAAAAATGGTTAATTTTCACGTTTTTTTGTTTTTGTATAAACCACTGTAATGCAAAAACAATTGCAGATATCGTAAATCTGTGGCCGAATTTCAAGAAAGCGGTAAAAATTAGGTCAAAAATTGTATTCTGGAATCGATCCGTTGATTTTTTCTCTAAGAAATAACTTTCTGAACGAGAAAGAAAATTTAGGGCGTTTTGGTTAAAAACGGGTAAAGTTTGTTCAGTGATGGAGAGCCAATATCTTCCATATCGTCATCTTGAAATTGTTTTTCAAGCTTAAGTTTTTTCACGCGACTTTTCACAAACACATTGCATTATGGAGACCGAATAAAGAACATTTTCAAAGTCTGTAATTTATATCTCCATGGTTCTAACAAGGAAACTACCGCAGATGTACCTCACCGATTTTTCCATTTTGTTATATATTGTAGTACTCAAAAAAATATTAAACGCATGTTTTTTATTAAGTGCTTATTCATCGAGTGACGGAGTGAAAATTAACTTTAAAATTCACCCCCAAAAACAGAGTTCTTTTAATATCTGGAAAAGTTTAAAGAGTTTTAAAATAAAATCAACGGCAAATTGTTTTTTATGAAAAGGCACTTCTGTGGGCATAACTTTTATGCCAAAGGGTTGCAACCCCTATTTGTTGTAGGGATAAATGTGCAATTTTTATGCTGCTTTTCGTATAAAATTTATTAAATCAGCTGGATTAGGTTATAAATTGCACTGTCACGTAGGAAATAAAAAGATTAAGTTGACATGTTACGGAGTTTTTAGAAAAATAATTTTTCTAGGGTTTTTTATCTTTAAATATATTTTATTATTATACTGTGATATGGATGCTTAGTCACTAATTAACTTTTGAATTTAACTTGAATACTTTTATTGAAAAAAAATCTGATTTAAAAAATAAATGAAAAACGAAGATATAGCACCCTTATGTGACAAGTTTCACTACCCCTCAGCCCTTGATCGTTATAAGATTGGCAGTAATTTTTTTTTTATTGACATGCAAATGGTTTTGTCACTGTTATGTTATTATAAACTTTTAAAATCTATACCACAAATTTCAAATCTATTAATCCGAAATTCATTAGCCACCCTTGTAGTTCACCCCCAAAGATTATTCTTTTTTCATTATCTCAAGAGCGAATTGGAATTTTTTAATAAAACAAACGTCATTTAATTTTTTCAAAAAAGATGCTCCAGTAAGCATTGCTGTGTGCTAGGGAGTAGTATACCTTATTTTTTATAAGGGTGAAACTAGTTTTTTCTTAAATTTTGGGCTAAAAGCTTTTGTAAATTGTTCTATATACTGGTGGCCATAATGTTAAATTAAAATTTATTGCTAAAAATTTTTAATAAGCTAAGTGAAATTAAAAATTGTTCTACAATGACGAAATTGAATATCAAAGTTAACGTATCTTATGATTTAGAACACGAACTTTTTTTTATGTGTAAATATTATTGTATGCAAATTTGGATCAAGATACGCTTATTATTGTTTGTCTCACGTGTTTGTGTTGAATCTATTTTTAGACGTGAATTTTATTCATTTGAATAAAACAACAGATGAGATTTGGTCTTTATCTCACTTTTAATTTTTTGGTAAGTACAATTCTGTTTAATATATTTACTTTTCTACAGCATAGATCGTTAATGAAATATTTTTTAGGTGTTTGAGTTAATTGTGAAACTTGTTAAAAATTTTCTAAGATAATGCATAATTTTTGAACAATCTGGATATATTTAGAAAAAAAGTTTAGTTACCCGAATTAGTTAATTGATTTTAATATATAATGTTGAGAAATAAAGTGTTCCTTGATACTTTATTTTATAAATCTTTATCTAATAAATCGGGTTATAATTAACTTACGTACAGCGATTCCATGCTTACAACGACGACTGTCGACTAACGACTTCCGACCTTCTTTGCCCGGTGCTTCTCAGCTTCTTACTGTCTGTCAAGAAAGTACCGGAAATTTTAAATTAAAACAACATTTTTACGTTTAATAATCAAAATTTATTGAATTGTCTATAAAATAGGCTTCATTTGCTCCGACACATCTATGCCAATGGCACTTCCAATCATCGAAACATTTCTTATAGGCGCTTTCTGGTATGGCCTTCAGCTCGCGCGCCAAATTTTGTTTTATGGCTTTAATCGACTGAAAACGGGTGCCACGAAGCGGCAATTTAAATTTTGGGAAGAGGAAGAAGTCACAGGGAGCTAAATCCGGCGAATACGGTGGTTTTTCAAGCGTGTTCGTTCAGTTTTTGGCGAGAAAGTCGGTCACAATCGTAGCTCGGTGAGACGGCGCCTTATCGTCGTGCAAAATCCACGAGTTGTTCGCCTACAAATTTGGTCGCTTGTTACGGATACGCTCACGCAAACGTTACATAATGCCTAGGTAATACTCTTTGTTTACCGTCTGACCCTCTGGAACGAGTCCGTAGTGCACCACGCCACGGATATCGAAGAAAACAATGAGCATCACCTTCACTTTTGAGCGGCTTTGGCGTGGTTTTTTCGGTTTCGGCTCGTTTTTTCCCACCCATTCCGAAGCTTGCTGGCTTGTTTGCATATCGTACTCGTACACCCACGTTTCGTCACCAGTTATGATGCATTCCATAAATGCGGAATCGGAGTTGGCGCGATCCAGCATGTCCGAAGTGACCTGTTCGCGATAGCGTTTTTGAAGAAAATTAAGCTCTTTTGGAACGAGTCTTGCGGCCACCTTTCTCATGCCCAAAATATCAATTAAAATCGTACGTGTGGACTCGTGGGATATCTCAAGTTTATGTGCTATCTCTCTTAAACTAGTATGACGGTTTTCAAGCACTATTTCCTTAATTTTATCGACGTTATCTGCGGTCGAAGCAGTCGATGAGCGTCCGGAACGAGGCAAGTCTTCGACGACTTCACGACCCTCCTTTAAGGCTTTGTACCACTCATACGCACGGGTTTTCGATAGTGCTTTATCACCAAAAGCCTTTTGCAACATTTTCAATGCATCGGCACACGAAATTTTATTCGCAACACAAAATTTTGGACAAATTCTTTGTTCAACGTAATCACCCATTGTAAAAAATCGGCACGCACTATTGACATCGACTGACTTAACCAGCTACTGTAAACACACTCATTGACAGATTCCGCTTAATCTTGGTATAGTCATTAAGGACAGTTGTACCAACCTAGAAAAAAAAATTTACCTGCCTAAATTGCCCCGCCAGATTTAAATCGATAATTCCCGGTACTTTTTTGACAGAATGTATATTATATACTATATATACATTGTCAACTTAGCTATTTCCGCTATTTTAGCGGTTCATTACTTAAGGGGGGGGGTAAGGTTTTAAAATTTTTTATTTTGCATTTTTTTTTTTTTTTTAATTTTTTTTTTTTTTTTTTTTCGAATGCAGAACATTTCGAGACTATTGTGTCAAAATGTCAAGTAAATCAGAGCAAAACTAATGAAGATACAGTGTTTCCAGCGACTGGCCCTCATGCTTGATTTGTGAGTATAAGAAACTTTAAATCGATTTTCCCAAACATGTAATGTTCAAATTCGGTGACCACCGTCCCGATAAAACTACTGAACCGATCGTTTTAAAAATTTGTACACATATTCTACATACAAATAACTATCAAGTGGCGTCGAGTGTTTTTCAATTTTTCAATTAGTGTCAATCTTACAATACCAAATAGGTCGATTTTATTGTCAAAAAATCAACATTTTAACTTAAAAATGATGCAAAAAATTTAAAAATGGATAAAATAAAAAAAACTCGACGTCAATTAAGAGAGAAACTAATTAACTAATCAAAACAATTCGTTTTTTTTTATTTTAGATTATCCAGTACTAAGAAATCGCGTTCATAGCAAAGAAAAATTTTTGCGAGGCACAAGCTAAGAACTGCAATAAATCCGTTATTTCTTTATATTTTTTTACCAAAATTTTTCTTAATTTTCTTGAAATGTTGTATTATAACATACTAATTTTTAAAATAAATCTATAATAACAATATGTTATAAAAAAATTATTAAAAATCCCCCTTTTTTTTAACAAACAAACTTTACCCCCCCCCCCCCCCCCCCCCCCCAACGCTGCTAGCTGAACTGAAAGGGCAGCGAATTTGTCGCCGGGCTCAACGTGTTAATTTATGTGTTAATAACACTCTTCGTACTTAATCATTCGACTTAAATTTATTCTTTTATATTTCAACAGTTTCGCGATATTGTAGATTATTCTAGTGTTTATATATGCTCACTTAATAGAGCGAGCGTTACGAAGATTGTATAAACTCAAATAAATCAATATGTTATGTATTTATTTATAACTTGCTATAAACAATAACATCACAAAAAATATCAAAAAAACAGAATAAATTAAGTTATTCTTTATGAAAAAACCCAGGGCTTTGAAAATTTTTATGCACACAATTTAGGTCTAGTTCTATAGCATTCATAAAATTCTCAAAGAGTTTAATATTGTATTTATTTATGAACAGTGAAAATATTTGATCAACTGTTTTAGATAATTTATTTTATTTATATAATATAAGTTTTTGTTTTACGATTAGTGCATGAATACGAGGGTCGTTTGAGAAGTCCGTGCAAAGTCCGAGAGATGGCATCACCGGCGCGTATCGAGGTCATGTTTAGTTAGTAGCATCTCTTGAATGAACACACACCAAGTTGCAGCCATATTGGTCTATTTCTTTGTGTTTGGCATTTGTGTGAATCAAGGAAGTCAAGTGATTTTCAAGAAATGGACAAAAAAGAATTTCGTGTGATGATCAAACATTACTTTATGAAAGGCAAAACGCCTCAGGAGACTAAAGAGAAGCTTTATAAACATTATAGTGACTCTGCACCTTCGATTAGAACAGTTTATAAGTGGTTTCAAAATTTTCGGACTGACCATATGGGCACAAGTGACACTGAACGTTCTGGATGACCTGTGGAGGTTACGACTCCAGAAATCATTGATCAAATCCATGTTATGGTGATGGATGACCTGGAAAAGGGTAAAACTACTACAAGTGCATATTATTTATCGTTATTGGACCGTTTGAAAACCGAGCTGCAAGAAAAACGCTCGCGATTGGCCGACAAGAAAGTCCTTTTCCATCACGACAACGCACCAGCACACACCTCAGCAGTTGTGGTCGCAAAATTAATCGAAATAGGATTTCAACTCGTTTCATACCCCCCCCTATTCTCTAGACTTGGCTCCCTCGGACTACTATTTGTTCTCCAATTTGAAGAAATGGCTGGTGGGACATAGATTTTATTCAAACGAAGAGGTGATTGCAGACACTAATGGATATTTTGCAGACTTGGACAAATCCTATTATTCGGAAGGGATCAATAAACTAGAACATCGTTGGACGAAGTGTATAAGCCTAAAGGGAGACTATGTCGAAAAATAAAAAAGGTTCACCCCAAACAAGTAAGCAGTTTTTATTATTGCACGGACTTTTCAAACGCCCCTCGTAATTCATGTACACTAATAAAGAAAGCTAGATTATTAATTAAAGTTCTATTTGATTTGATGGAAATCAAGTTTTAGGTTCTCAAAATGATTTTAAATCCCATTAACGTGATAAATATGCTCCTGATAACATTTCAAGGCCTTAAGTCAGATAATACGCCAATAACACAGCAAGAGATTGACTTAAATAGTATTGAAAAAATTTATAGTGACAAAATCTGGTCTACAGATAAAGATATACAAGAATGCACATCAGATGTAGAAGAATTGGATCATGACTATAAAGCACGTGCCGTGGAATTCTGGAGAAGTAGGATAACCAAAAATCTTGCATTTAAAATTGTTCAAAATCGATACCGAAAAGTGCAATTGATTACGCAACTAAAATGTTAAGCAAAAACTTTAATTAAGAAAGAAAACTTATAGAGAAAAAATAGGCAGAATTTGTCAATTTATATTAGACAATTTTAAAACTACAATCGATGCCGGTCATATTGTTCATGATAGAGATTTGCAGAAATGGGCTTTACAAGCTCAAAAAAATATTGGACTCGAGGATTTTATTAGGTTGCTGCAGATGAAATGGCTAATTAAGCAATGGCATAAAGTTGGCTGCAATTTTAGTGTATTATGTTGGCACAAATCGGCGCAAATGATATGACATATTGAAGTATAAATACTGCTACCTTGATTTATGGAGTCATTTCTGTTTTGCACTTCATAGTGATCGTAAAAACAAAAAGAGAAAGTGAACATGGAAGTAAATCAAAAACGGCTACTTTTACTATACGAATTCAAATTAGAGCACAACGCAACGGAAGCAGCGGGGAATATCAACAGCGCATTTGGGCCTGATACAGTTAGCGAACGAACCACTCGGCGGTGGTTCGAAAAATTTTGATCCGGAGATATGGACCTTGGAAATGAACCACGTGGACACCCAGGACCATCGATCGATAACGACGAGCTGCGTGCATTAGTGGAGTCTGACTCCTGTCAAACCATAAGGGATCTTGCCGAGAAATTAGGCGTTCACAATTCGACAGTTTGCCGCCACTTGCAACAACTTGGAAAAGTGAAAAAGCTTGACAAATGGGTTCCGCATGATCTTACCGAACAAAACATGACGTGTCGAATGGAGATTTCAAGTTCTGTTCTCTCCCGCAACAAAAAGGAACCGTTCTTGCACCGAATTGTGACCTGCGATGAAAAGTAAATTTTATACGATAATCGTCGTCGATCGGCCCAATGGCTAGATGCCGATGAAGCGCCAAGACACATGCCGAAACCAAGCCTTCATCCAACGAAAATAATGGTAACTGTTTGATGGTCTGTAGCTGGAATTATCCACTATTCGTTTCTGCAACCTGGCGAAACCATCAATGCTGAGAAATACTGTGCTCGACTTGATGAAATGCATCAGAAATTGATAGTCGAACTATCTAGGCTTGTCAACAGGGATGGAGTGATACTGCTTTATGATAACGCACGACCTCATGTATCGAGAACAGCGGTCCAAAAATTAAACGAGTTGTGCTATGAGACTCTTCTTCACCCTCCATATTCACCAGACCTCTCACCAACAGATTACTATACATTTGGATCACTTTTTGACAGGAAAAAGGTTTAATAATGAAGCTGCTGTCAAAAATGCCTTCGAGGAGTTTCTTCGAACCAGAAACTCGGACTTCTACAAAACTGGAATAAATGTACTTGTATCTCGTTGGGAAAAGTATGTTGCATCTATTGGTACCTATTTTGATTAAATAAATTGTCTTCATAAAAAGTTACAGCGGTTTAAACATTTATTTTTAAATTGGCCATTTCATCTGCAGCAACCTAATAGATTTAAAGCTTCGTACCATTGGGTAAATAATTTTAAAAAAGCTCAAGGGATTTTTAGCAGAAAAATTAATAAGTTCGTTACTAAAAAACTTTTAAAGGATCAGATTATTTACAAAGAAAAGCTAACAAATTTGTCATTAAAATTAAAAAACTTATCCAAGAAAAAGGCAATGAAAATGTTTATAATTCAGATCGAAGTAGATTTTAATTGGAAATATATTCTGAAAGAACGTTTGTGGTTGAAGGAGAAAGGCAAACACAATGCCTGGTGCAATTTATAACTTCTACAAGCTATAGTTATATGATTCAATCTATTATACAATCTTAGGCGATAGAAGACTTCTATTACTTTTTTTTTCATTTCTCAAAGAAAAAAGTGGCAAATTTTCTACCAGATGTGCATCAAAAGTTAATTAAACCTGATAATATCTACTTTATGGTTTCAAACTCTAAAAAATTAATTACTAGCAATAATATATTATTTACAGTCTTAATACATATCCAATGCATAATTGCACAATTACAATTTTTTAAAAATTTATTTAATTTTAGATCATTTTTGAACTTGGCTAAAATAAGTGTACTATCTAAATGTTGGTTCATTATGTGTTTTGTTGACTGACTTATGAAGAGGCCACTGTCCTTTAGCAGTGCAAAAAATTCAACCACAAAATAAATTATCTTGGAGTTAATACCAAAAGGAACAACAAGTAAAATAAAACCTGGCAAGTTTGAAAATCTAGTTGATTTTGCTTTTGGCTCAAAATCTACTGCTCGCTGTAAAGTAGAGGAATGTTCCAATTTTGCAATTACAAAATATGCTTTGTGTAAAAAGATGTTAGGTTTCGAACATTTTTTCCATGATGAACATAAATATTCATCTTACAAACCCTAATATTTAGTTATACCTCATGAATTTATACTACTCATACTGACTTATATGTTAAATAAAATAAATACAGCATTTGTTATACAATATAAATTGATAACATGTAAATAAAATATTTTAAAGTATATAAAATAATTAAACTTTTTATTTATCTTTTAATTTCTTTAACTTTAAATTAAAGATTTCCTCGTATAACTTACTTCTTAAAAAATAATTATCAAGATGAGTGAAATAACAACCGATTGTAAACAAATGTTAACCCGTCATCCTGCCTATTTTTTAAAATTTTCAAGGCCCAAAATAACGTTTTTTGCCATTTCTAGTTTTGAACATCTAATTTATTTCATTTTAAATCCTGAAAAATTTGAAAGTTAAAAGTACTTTAGATGCACTTTTAAACTTCAAGTCATATGAGATATAACTGACGAAATATAATCTCGAACTCATTGTTTTAGTCTAAGGGCATTATCCATGAATAAAAATAAATGTTACACAAGCACGGTGAGATAAAAACCAAATCTTATCTGTTATTTTATTTTAATGAATAAAAATATTGTCTTTATTTTTTTTTTAGATGAGATTCAAAAGTTAATTAGTGAATAATCATCTATATCACAGTAGAATAATAAAATCACTTTAAAGATAGAACACCCCTAGAAACAAGTTTTTTTTAAAAATTCCGAAACAAGTCAACTTAATCTTTTTATTATCTACATGACAGTGCAATTTATAACTTAATCCAGCTGATTTAATAAATTTTATACGAAAAACAGCATAAACAATGCACATTTATCCCTACAACAAATAGAGGTTGCAACCCTTTGGCATAAAAGTTATGCCTACAGAAGTATCTTTTTATAAGAAACAATTTGCCGTTAGTTTTATTTCAAAACTCCTTAAACTTTTTGAGATATTAAACTGTTTTTGGGGGTGAATTTTGAAGGGTAATTTTCACTCCGTCACTCGACGAATTAGCACTTAATAGAAAACATCTGTTTAATATTTTTTTAAGTACTACAACATATAACAAATTGGAAAAATAAGTGAAGTACACCTGGGGTAGTTTCCTTGTAAAACAATCGATGATAATTTCTTTAGCTGATTTTTCAGCCGGAAAATTATCTTTAGTCTGATATTTGAGGTAAACATCTAATAGAGCATGCTTCAGGCTTACTTTGCTTTGAGCAATTGATGAGAATAAGTGGTGCATACGACAAAAATTCACTTATTTTCAATAATGACTCAACCGTCCCCTTGCCGTAATAGGAATTTTGAAAGTTGGCATACATGTCGTACAAAGAAGCGTATTGATTATTATTTATGTTGATATTTAAATTACCATATGGATAGTATTGCAAATCGAGAAAGAGTTTGACATTGCTCATATTACAATCATCAAAACGACTGGCATTTGCAGTACGCTGATCTCTTCGATTTGTTTGAAAGCCCACAATGATAAAACGTGGCTTCTCTAATTAATTTGAGATGTCGATAGTCCAAACATGCTTGGAAGTTGTAGATAACAGTGGATATTCGTACCATCCTCACGAGCGAAAACTCATGATTATCAATTTCTTCAAGCAAATGGCATATAGCATTGTTAACTAAGTTAGTATTTAGAACAGCAGTGCCATTTTGATTTCGCAATCAACCACAAATATGTAGCGGATTTCTTAATGTTAAAAGACTCAAGTCCTGATGCTGTAGAGGGATACAAGTTTTATCATTGTTATTGAAAGCTGATGAGGTATAGGGCTGGTATGTGTGTACCTTATATTACGTGATTGATTCATAAAAAATAACTGGAGATTGTATGCTTAAAATTTTAATCTATATTTTCTCTCCTCCGATTGCAACAAAAGAATACCAGGCTGTTCAATAAGTTTTGCGGTTCGATAAGAGAGGGTGTTGCTACTAGCCTAAATTTTTTTTTTTTTTTATGTTGGTACCCTATTCATATGAACGTATGTGAAGTTTCATTTTAATCTGTCAATTCATTCTTTGTTTACAAGCCATTTAGTATCGACGTGTCACAATATTTTTTAACAATGGAAAAAATCAAGTATCGTGCAGTAATTGAGTTTTTATTTTTGGAACGTTTAAAAGCAAAGGAAATTTATGAACGAATGTTGAAAATGTATAAGGACTCTTCGCCTTCAATTAGTACAGTAGAAAGATGGGTTGCTGAATTTAAAGGTGGTCGTACAAGCCTTGAAGACGATCCACGTCAAGAACGCCCAAAAACAGCAAGAACACCAGAAATCGTAGAAAAAATACAAGATATCGTATTGGAAAATCGTCGAGTGACTGAAAGAGATTTAGTAGAAGCCCTAGGCATCTCATTGGGCAGTGTAAGCAATATTTTGACTAAAGTATTGGGTTTCAGAAAGCTGTGTGCACAATGGGTGCCGCATTCGCTAACAATGCAACAAAAATCATTCGAATGCGACTTTCTCAGCAACATTTAGAGCGTTTTTGAAAGGATAAAGTGGATTTTGTGCGTCGATTCATCACTATGGATAAGACTTGGGTCGATCATCATGATCCTTAATCAAACCAAGAGGCTAAAGAGTGGTGTGAACCTGGTTCTTCGGCTCCGAAACGAGTTCGTGTCCAGAAATAGGCCAAGAAGGTGTTAGCATCAGCTTTTTGGGATACGAAAGGAATTTTGTTTGTGGATTACTTGCAAACTGGTGAAACAATAAATTCTGAATATTATTGTAACCTTTTAGACCAGCTGAAGGAAAAAATTCGTGAAAGAAGACCCGGTTTGCAGAAGAAAAAAATCCTTTTTCATCAGGACAATGCACCGTGTCACAAGAGCATTTTGACAATGGCTAAAATCCATGAATTAAAGTTCGAATTGTTGGAGCATCCGCCGTATTTACCACATTTGGCCCCTAGCGACTTCCGTCTGTTTCCAGACCTAAAAAAATTCATGCGTGGAAAGCGTTTTTCATCAAATGATGAGGACATAACAGATGTGGAAGCGTATTTTGCAGCCCTTCCAGATTCTCACTTCAGGGATGGAATTAATAAATTGGAATCTTGTTGGAACAAGTGTATTGATGTTCAAAGAGACTATACTGAATAATAAAGTGTATTTAAAACCATAAAATTATGTTTTTCTTATCGAACCGCAAAACTCATTGAACAGCCTGGTATACAAATTACTTGTATCCAAGGAGATTGACTCTTAAACAGAGAATTCTTAGAAATTGATTTTCTTAGATATTTAAATTAGAAATTGTAAGTTTTTAAGTGTTAAAGATTTGAGCACTCGTTTCTGACTGATCGTTTGTCAAGATGAAGTTTTATTGATATAGTGTGCATTAACAGCAGCAGTTTGATGCTTAACTTTTTTCATTTAATAATATGCAAAACTTTTTCTATTGTACACGATTCTCATGATGATTATGATGTTATTTTAATATGTAATCTAATCATTATGATTTCTCCACGAAAATTTATCAAATTTTCATATTGATCTACTATATGTAACTGTAGATCATCAATTGTGATGAGTGCCATAGATAAATAAATAACTTATGCTGGAACTTCTATGATTTTATAACCAGATAGTACAGCTGGAAAAAATTTGTGTATTATGTGCACTTTTTGCTTGTTTATGTATGGTCTAAAGGTGATGTTACATTCTCATCGTAAACCTTAGATCTTCGGAACGGCTACAGATAAGTCCGGTTCGTGAATAGTGTTGCCTTCAAGAGTACGTCTACTTTAACCACGAGTGTTACTCGTAGTAAAGAATTTATTATTTCACAATTCCTTTTGTTTCACCGAAATATACTTGTCATGAAAAGTATATATTTTGCGCCAGTTCGGGTACACGGCTGAACAGCTGAATGGCACGGCGCGCGACCGACTTTCTTGTTTACTATGGCTCACGCAATCGACTGATACCGTGTTGGCTAAGGGGTTATGTATAGAAGAAGTATGTTATTCGGCTTGAGATTCAAGAATATATTTTTAGCGGCAAATATTTCCTGTAGATAGCTCTGGATGTTTTCAATTATCCAACCATCTGTTGGTAATGTCACGGTATTTTTAGGAACGTGAAACTTGCTATTGGCAATGTCGATATTGTTCAATCGGTGGAGAATATTGAGCTTCTAAAGTAAATTTCGTTCCAGATAGACATAAAATCATCGATTTACTCATGACTACATAACATAGTACTGGCATCATTCGATCATTGCGCTGCTTTTTATAGTCTCACAGAGAAACTTTAAACAAAAATGTCCACATTTGTATGAATTGTAATGTTGATATCTCTCATGATTGTTCTTTACAATGATGCCATCTCGTAATTGATAAGATCCAGTAGATGATAGTACATTTCGTATAAATACTCCTCGAAATTGTGGAATTTTCAATGTGCGTGCATATTTTAAAAAATCAGCATCAGTTAGAGCAAATTTAGCAGTTTTACAACAAAATCTTTTTTTTTTTTTTCTGTTTTTTTGCTTTAAGGGCCACGCCCGCCGTATGGCTTTAGATAAAGACTATAGCCTTTTTATTTAGTTTTAAATACAATCTCTTACTGAGAGCAATTGCTTCCATCATTCTGTTATGTCTTGGACTTCTTTCGAGCTGATTTTTCGCTGCTTTTGCATCGTTCATGGCCTTAACTATACCAACATCGCCACCTGCTAGTGCGCCAGTGACACTTAGGCCTGCAAATAATGGTGTAAGAAAAGCTAGAAATCCTCCAGTTTTTGAAGGAACTGATAGCACACGTGGAACACGCACATTTGTTTTACCACCACCAGCTTGTTAAGTACTTTTCAAAGTAGTACGAATAACCTTGTGAAAATCGTTAGATGGAACTGCTGCTGCTAATTTTGCAGCTTTAATTGTAGTAGCGAATGTAGTAAATCGTCGCTTCTTTCTCTTCAGTCCCGTTCTCAGCTTAGATTTAATTTTCATAGTGTTGGCTTCGGCCAAAACAGCAGCTTGTTCACCATTACTCGAGTCCCCAGTAGAAACTTGCTTCCAACACCCTTTCCCCGCCCATTATCTCCCTCTTCGATGACGTCAAGAACGAATTCGTTTTCGTGTTCCGTTAATAGAAATGAAAGATACGAAAGCGACGATCCGCATGATAAGCGAAATGCGTATTTTTACAAGCGATTAGCCCCTAATTTCGTTAACGACTAATTAAATCTTTAAAGTTTGCGTCGTGAGAGAACTATGACGTTAAAAATAAATAATAATAATTATATATTGCACTAGTAAGAATAGTAAAAGCATAAATGTTACGGATCGATCAAGACCAAAGTCGTTTGAAAAATGAAACCAAAATAAATTTTGTTCAATCTTAACACGAATATACGTTGATTTGGATTAAATTTATATTATCGATATAGACTTACAAAACGATGATTTCGATTAAAGTTCGTTATTATCAAAATTGAAAATAAATATTAAACTACATTTTCGTAAAAAATTTCAAACATTAGCGAGTACTTTTACATTACAATGTTGTTAATTTTAACATAAGAAATTTTCGATTAACATAATATATATTTCCAAATTAATATTAATATTATATGTTGTTTAAAAATACTCGAAAAGTAATACACGTTTCTCTTACAAACTAACTTACATTTGAAGTACAATTTAATTAACAAGAAAATAATTTCATATTATACAGTGTCTTTTTTTAAATTGTTTGTTTATACTTGAATATATTGTATCGAATTTAATTAAATATTCTTACAAAGATAGATTTCCCATTTAAAATAAAATGTTGGTAAATTATTTTAATTTAAAAAAATTTTTAGAATTCTATTTTATAATATATTGATTTTCATGTTTTGCGTTTGATGTTTAAATGCTCATAGAGATTTGAAAATGTTTTAATTACAAGTAGAGTATAAATAAAATAATTTAAAATGAAAAATTGAAAAAGTTACCATGAAGTACAATCTGGCTTTGAGAAAAAGTCGTATTAGTGTAATCTTGTTTATGTACAAATGAATCAACGTTTATATACACAGTATGTCGGAAAAGTTCCAGAACTTTTGAAATAAAAAATCGAAAATTACATCTAAAGAAATTTATTCCAGTTAACTTTCAACATAGTCCCCTTCCCTAGATAAACACTCATTTGAGCGCTCCATGAGTGATTCGAAGGCTCTCTGGTACTTCTCTGAAGTTATCGCTGTGAGACGCTCGGTGCAAGCCGCTTGAATGCTCGGTACATCTTCAAAAAATCGTCCTTTCAAGGCCATTTTTAGCTTGGGAAATAGGAAAAAGTCGGCTGGAGCCAGATCTGGCGAGTATGGGGCGTGATTGATGCGTGGGATCTGATTTTCGGCGAGATAACGCTTCACAATGTTCGAAGAATGAGCAGGTGCATTGTCATCCAGCAAACTCCACGATCCCGGTTCCTTGTACTCGGGCCTGATGCGATTAATCCGGCGCTTCAGACGTTTTAACACCTTTACGTAATACGCAGCATTCACGGTGGTGTTTGGGGGCACAAATTCTTTGTGTATCAGACCTTTGGAGTCGAAGTAAGCGATGAGCATCGTCTTTACCCGTGATTTTTGTTGGCGCACTTTTTGAGGCCTCGCACGGCCCGGACTGAGCCAAGCAGATGACTGGCGCTTCGTGAAAGGATCGTATTGAAAGCACCAAGTCTCGTCTCCAGTCACAATTGAGGTTAGAAAGCCCGGAGTAATGTCGCAAGTCTCGATAAAATCTTGACAACATTGGATGCGAGTTTCTTTCTGCTCTGGTGTGAGAAAGTGCGTAACAAATCGAGAGCAGACCTTCCTGCGGCTCATTTTTTCTTTCAAAATCAACGCGACGCTATCCTTGCTCATGTTTAGTTCGTCTGCCAACATTCTGATAGACATGTGGCAATCCTGCTTCAGTAGCGCGCGCACGCGAGCCTCGTTTTCGTCGGTAACAGCTGTTGACGGCCGGCCGCTTCTCTCGTCATCTTCTAACGACTCTCCACCCTTCTTGGACCGACTGAACCACGTGCAACAGTTTCAGTAAACTACACCTTCACCGTAAGCCGAATCGATCATTTTTTTCGTTTCCGCGAAAGTTTTTTTAAGTTTATAGCAGAATTTAATTGCGCCACGATGTTCAAATTTCTCATCCATCGTAGAGCTTGCACCGGGGTACTAAACACACGTTCACTCAAGCACGTCTATCTCGGCAACTAATGAACGTATACTGGTGAAAAAATTCTCAGACACTCCAGAGGAATGTAGCAACATAGTACCGGTGTCGTCAAAGAAGTGGCGCCACTCGTACAAGCGCTACAAAATAAGTTCGGGAACTTTTCCGACATACTGTATATATGAACTTCTTTACATACCAAAACATATTTTTTAAATTTAATAATTGTGTATTAGAAAAAATTTAATCATAATAAAATTATTTTAATTAAAATCAAAATATGAATATTTAATATTCATAAGCATATGATGTACAGATATACACAATAACAAGCGGCTACTTACAAGACTTACAAGTTTTCGTAATCAAGTAAGACACACAGCATTCGTACAAAAGTCGGAAGGAGAAAAACAATAAAAAGATAGATAGATAGATAGATAGAGTGTTTATTCGTATATATATACAAAATTAATACAAAATTTTTTAATATTTATGAAAAAATATTGCACGTGATATCACAGTCGAGGAAATTAAAAACTAATGGAGCTGAAATAAATCTTGTCAATAAAACAAGTGATATCACAGATAGTTAAATACAAACAAATACAAATACAATGCCACTTAGATACAAACATACAACGCACATGAATAAATAAATAAATTAACATAAATAAAATAACAGAGACGCTACTGATTGAGTTCGAGGTAGTGTCTCTTAACTGCTTTTTTAAACCTACCGAGAGACGAGATGTTTTTTATGTCAGTAGACAGAGAGTTCCATAAATGCGCACCTTGAACTTGGAAAGAGCGCTTACCAGTCTCAGTTTCACCCCTAAGAGGTCCCCTGGGCACAAATCTAGAGAAGAGATTCACTAGATAGTCAGACACACGCATGCGTATGATTTTGTACATAAGTACAGCCATAAAATAGTGTCTCTTCATATCAGTACGCAGCCAACCCAAAGAGTCCCAATGAAGAGAAACATGGTCGTCCCCCCTTAGACCCTTCACGTATCGAACACAGGAATTTTGTAAAACTTGCAGTCAATTTCGTTGTTCTTAAGAAGCATCCAGCAAAACCACCGAACAGTAGTCCAGGTGAGGAAATTGCAGCGCCTCAGCAAGCATCTTACGCAGCTCTTGGGAGATATATTTCCAAAAGAAACGAAGACTATATAACAATCGATTAAATTTTTTCGTTAAATTATCAACATGGGGTTTCCATGATAATCTTGAGTCTAAAATCATCCCAAGGCTGGTTACAGTGTCGGAAAAGGAGATGCAAACGCCATCTCCAAGATCAATGAAGGTTAGCTTTTCACAAAGTTAGTTAACGAATCTTTGGCAACCAAAATAAATAGCCTTAGTTTTACTTGTATTGAGTCTTAAAGATTTATCCACGGCCCAATCCGAAACTGCTTTGGCTGCCCGCCAAAGCTCCGATATCCCCCCATCAAGACAGTCTATAGAAGTTTGAATATATATTTGAAGGTCATCTGCATACAATATGTGCTGAATGCTTCTAGTGTCAAGTACGTCACGTATGTCGTTAATGTATAAGCAGAACAAAAAGGGTCCCAAGACAGATCCCTGTGGCACACCAAGATTCGTACTCAGCCAGTCGGAGTTGCCAGCTGAGGTAGTGCTAACTGCTTGCCATCTATCTGATAAATAAGAATTAAACCACTTGAGAGCTGCCCTGGAAATCCCCATAAACTGCAATTTTTCAAGTAGTCGTGTCGGTAATATTGTGTCAAAAGCCTTGCTGAAGTCGAATAGAAGAAATAATGTCACCATTTTTTTGTCGATACCTAGTCTGATATCGTCAGTGAGTTTCAGAAGGGCTGTTTGTGTAGAATGAAATGGTCTGAAACCTGTCTGAAGAGTAATTCTACGTAATTCCTTCCACGTATTATTGTTTGCGAGGGCATCAAACAGTCTGTTCTTGTAATAATTAGTTCTCGCATTCTCCGTCTGTTCGCCTGCTATTAGTCTTATTTTACAAAATTCATCAAATAGTTACTTATCGTTTATTCTTCTAAATCGACGGTACAGAGCCTCCCGTTTTTTGTACAACCGAAACAGATCCGCATCAACCCGTGGAAGCTTACCTTTTTTAGGAGTAACAGTTTTAATGGGAGCTAGTATCTCAATTGCTGCCATTCAGTTGTTGCAGATACTGTTCAGCGCAACGTCGACGTCAAAGTTTATGTCAGTAAAAGACGACCAATCACAGTAAGTTAAAAAAAAATAAAGGTCAGCCGGAGAAACATTTTTGAAATCACGGTACATAAAAGAATTTAAAGATTGAGTTTGTATATTGCAGTTTGTGGTAACAGTAATAATATTGTGCTTACTGTGAAAGTTCGCTGGAATACTGGCAGCTTCCGTGACAGTATCGTTGTCGTCCACGAAAATCAAGTCAATCCAGGTACGAGACGTGGGAGTGTAATGAGTAGGACCATGTTGAACCAGCTGTAGAAAGAGTTCCACTGATAATTTGCGAACAAATTTAGCATCATCACTCTCCCGGAGAAGATCGGCATTCAGGTCTCCCATAATGATTTTGTGACTGTAATTAAAACAGAATGTGCGAAGATCATTCATACAATCTTCATTTTCTTGAAATGGTATTTTAGGTGGTCTGTAAATAACTCCTACTAGTAAAGGAGAAGATTTGACAATTCGAATATGACACAAAATTAAATTCAGGAGTGCAAGCTTTGCTCTCTTGTTCAGTGTTCGACACAGAGAGAATCTCACACTTTAGGTGATTTTTAACATAGAGAGCAACACCTTCGCCCCTGACATTTCTATCTTGTCTAAATAGATTAAAGCCATTAATCTGAATGACGTCGTCAGGTACATCTGAGTTCAGCCAGGTCTCAACCACTCCGAAAAGGTCGTAGGAGGGATCGTACTGTAGAAATTGTCGGACACCCTCAATGTTAGCTCGCAGGGAGTTCACATTAAGAAATCCCGCTCGCAACTCCCCTTTAACTCCCTTTATCTCTCCAGTTGCGCCATTGTGCACTAGTCAATCTGCTCTGCTTGCTATATTTTCCTTTTTAAATGTTTTTGATTTAATTTTAGTTTCTTTGTTATTTTTCTTACTTCTTTTTTTATTTTTATTGTTAATTGGGATAATTTCACTAGACACAGTACCTTCGTTTTGTTTATTTTTGTTAATTAAATTCTCTACAGCTTCTTCACTAATCTCATCTTTGTTTTTAATTTTATTTTTATATTCGTTTTCATTATTATTGTTTATAGCATCTGAAGTTTAATGTAATGCTTGCAATTCATCATTAGAGGTGACAGAATGCACTCGGTCACCCTTTCTTATCCTGACAAGAAATCTGCCTTGACGATGCCAAATATACTTGAAACCAAGATTTTTGGCTAGAAATTCAATTTATTTAAATTCGTTATATTGATTTTTATTCATATATTCATTGATAAAGATCTTGCAGTTCGCCAATGCAGGAAACCTATCAAGAAATGAGGGTTCTAGATCAGTTGTACTAAAAGCAGTGACTTTGTGTTTTGCCGCCATTATTTGTGTAATAAGGTCGCAACTGGAGAGTGTAACAAGCAAGGAAGAGACACTCCTCGAACTATCTCTGACCTTTTCCCGAGAAATTACATTAGCTGATAAAACATTCTCTGAGGTGTTAGAGGGAAGTACCGTGCTAAGAACAGCCACCGCGTAGTCTATGGGATCAATGTTAGCCGTCATATAATCAATTGTGCTAGAGATCACGATGCAACTGGAACCAACACGACACTTGTCCCCATCTTGCAGAGAAAATCTACCACCATTTGCAATCATCGGAGTTACAGCTGTTAGTTCAGGGCTTGCTATACAATCATCTGCTTTTGTGCTCGATTCAGAGTCTAGGTCGGCTTGTGTCAGATCGGAGACGGTCTGCACCACGGCCGCCACGCCAACAGTCAGATTATTAAAATTTTTTTGTATGTCGTAAAATTCAGTATTAATTTGTTGTAAAAGGTTATTGTGTAGTGTTTTCCTGATTTCAGCGACATTTTTTTCAATTTGCAAGAATTTGATATTAAAATTCGTCACAAGACTATTTTCTAATTTTGTTATTCGCTAATCCAAAGAAAAATTGAATTTAAGCAGCATTGACTGACTTTCTCGAAACTCATTCAGTATAATATTTTGATTTTTAATAGTATTTTCAATATTTTTGACTCCTAGTATTAATTGTTGTGTTTATATTTCCAGGTTAGTTAATTTTTTAATTGGCTCAACTAAATTAAGTAATTTATTTAAAGTTGATTGTCTGGAGTCAGTCAAAGAAGTATTATTGCAAGGAGGTTGGTTTTCATTTTTACCTGTTGGCGTGTCAAGCGTGGTGATTCTCTTCTGTTTCGATAATACTGGAGTGGAATTAGATATAAGTACACTACCGTTCGCTGTCGTGTTAATGTTAACATTTTCAACCGTAGAGTCTCCGTTTTTCCGATTTCCAATTACATAACAATTCTCGCACATATAAATAATAGTCGGTTTTTTGTTAATTAAAATACTGCGAGATATTAATTTGTTGCAAATATCGTGATCATTTTTATTACATTTATAGCAGGTATGAAGAATACCGACTTTTTGATTTATTTTCCTGCATTTAAGACAGGCTGACGGAACGATAATGCAGAGTCAGTAAAGTCAATATTTTGTCAGACAAGTCTACGCGTTGTCAGACAAGTAGAATGACTCAATATCAGATAAGTAGTAAAACTAAATACTAGTCAGACAGAAGTCAATTAAATAAAATATAATAAAATTTTGTAAAATATAGAAAATAGTTAAATTAAAAATCAAAATAAATAACTGTGACTAGTATTCGACTAGAGAAAAAATAAAATACTTGATTAAACGCCAGTCTCTCTCTAGATGCTGTTTGAATAGCGCGCGCTTGGTTGCTCAGCTAGTAATTATTCGATTGCTCCTAGTTCCTTAAACTTAAGGCAGATTTCCATGAAAATAATGACGGCGTTGGAATAAATTTTCCAAATTTAGCGGAGAAACGCCGTGTAGAGGAGGTAACCTCAAATTTTCAAGTTAGTTTTAGAATTTTTCGTGGTACTTTCAAGGCAGTCAAATAAATTTAATGTATAAAATATATACATAAATTGATGCCCCGAAAAATACCTTTTTGCCGTAACATAAAACTTACAAAAAAAAACATGAGTAATCATGTAAATTGATAAATATTAAAGGAGCGTAAAATAATAAACAATGCCACTCACCAGAGAGAGAAAGAGAGAGAGAAGGAGAGAGAGCGAAAGAGGAAGCAAGGGAGAGAGCGAGAGAGAGAAGGAGAGAGAGCGAGGGAGAGAGAGAGAAAGAGAAAGCAAGGGGGAGAGCGAGAGAAAGAGAGAGAGAAGGAGAGAGAGAGGAAAGAGAGCGAGGGAGAGAGCGAGAGAGAGCGAGGGGGGGAGAGAGAGAGAAGGAGGAAGCAAGGGCGAGAGCGAGAGAAAGAGAGAGAGAAGGAGAGAGAGCGATGGAAAGAGAGAGAGCAAAGAGAGCGAGGGAGCGAGCGAGAGAGAGCGAGGGGGAGAGAGAGAGAAGGAGAGAGAGCGAGGGAGAGCGAGGGAGAGAGGAGAGAGAGCGAGGGAGAGAGCGAGAGATAGAGACAGAGACAGAGAGAGACAGAGACAGAGAGATAATCACTGTTACCTCCACGCTTTTTTAGGAATACTAATTAAATTTCATTTTCTTTTTAAATGTTGTAGAATCAGTCTCTTACGAGGGCGGTTCAATAAGTACCCGTATTTGACGACAGAGGGCGTTCCTGAGGGAAGTTGGTATTATCATCGTGTGCTGCCATCTATCAAACGACGGTAAAATAAATTTAAGACTGATTGATAGGTTAGTTTGGATTTGGCAGCCATTCGAGTAAGATGTGTTTCGTGATTTTCGCTAAGATGGAAAAACAGCAGTATCGTTCGGTAATTTGCTTTTTGTTTTCGGATGGGAAAAAATGCGAGGAGATAAAAGCAAAGTTGGATGCTGTTTATAGGGACACTTCGCCATCTATGACCACAGGTAGATATTGGTTCAACGAATTTAAACGTGAGCAAACATCCGTTTTTGATGAGGAGCGACCAGGACGCCCGGCAGTCGTGGTTACCGAGGAAATCATTCAAAAAGCCTACGACATGATTCTCGCTGATCGACAAACGAAAGTGCGCGAAGTAGCAGAGGCCGTAGGTGTATCGACCGGAACGGCAATTAATATTTTACATGATAAGTTCGCGATAAAAAAATTGTCAGCCCGACGGGTGCCGCGATTGCTCACGGTGAACAATAAGCGGATGCGGCTGTTAACTTCGAAGTAGTGTTTGGAGCAATTTAAGCGAGATCCGAAGGAGTTCTTGCATCGAGTTGTCACCGTTGATGAAACCTGGATTCATCATTACACACCAGAAACTAAGCAACAATCAAAACAATGGATTTCTCCCGGTGAATCTGCTCCAAAGAAGGCGAAGACGGTCCCATCGGCCGGAAAGGTCATGGCGACGATTTTTTGAGATGCGAACGGCGTCATCCTCATAGATTTTTTAGAAAAAGGAAGAACGATCACTGGACAATACTACAGTAAGTTATTGGACCGCTTCGACAAAAATTGAAGGAGACACGGCCGCATTTGGCGAAAAAGAAGGTGCTTTTTCACCATGATAACACACCAGCACATTCATCCGGAGTTGTCGCCGCCAAACTGCATGAATTGCGTTATGAATTGCTGCCGCACCCCCATATTCACCCGATCTGGCTCCCTGCGACTTTTTCTTGTTCCCTTACATGGAGAAATGGCTCGCGGAAAAAAAATTTAGCTCAAACGAGGAAGTCATCGCCGAGACAGAGGCGTATTTTGGAGAGCTCGACAAATCCTATTTTTTGGTGGGGTTGAAAAAATGGCAGGAACGTTGAGAGAAGTGTATCTTTCTAAAAGGGGACTATGTTGAAAAATAGAAAAAAAATTTTTGAAAAAATGGTGTCTTTATTTCTAACCCGGGTACTTATTGAACCGCCCTCGTATACCTATGGTTTCTTATTTCTCCAAAAGATAGACTGAGCATGAGTTTTGACCAACTATCTTTTATTTCACAATATTCATTAGCTCCTTTTCAGAGCAGCATACTGTCCTGAGTTTCGGCCTTTATGTTCAGTCAGTCTAAAATTTCTTCACAATCCTAAAATTAGTTTAACTTATCTGATGCCGTACCAATCCCATAAGCCTTAGTGTTCGAAGAAGCCCAAACACAGTCGATGCTTTCTTGGCATCATAACTTACGAAATACGTTACAGATCTTTTAAATCCTAGTTTATGCAATAATCTGACATGCATACAAGTGCATATTAAAAAATTAAAATAATCAATCAAATAGATTTTCTTAAACCGTAAAAACGTGTCAAAAAAGCATAATTTTGAGAATGACGAGTTTGAAATTTTCTTTTATTATTATGAAACTTATTTTTAATCAGCGTTGCCTGTAGTGTATATAAGTTTTTTAAACCATACAAATTTATTTTTGATGATTTTTCCCTTCAAAATAAATCAAAAAAAATTCTGAAAATTTTAAAATGAAGATAGAAAGACTAATTAACGAGCAAAACAGTTCGTAGATACTTACAACTTTGACATTTATTCGAATTGAGTATAGGGTATATTAATTTTCTTCAAGCATCTTTTCTAGTATTTTAGAGGGTGCTCTTTCGAAAAGTGTTATTTATAAAATCTCAGAAAAATATGTTGTATACATGTTTTTTTTAGATAAAAATTAAAAAAAAAAGCACAAATCGTTCATATCATGCATCTGATAATTATATTTATAAGTCATCTTATTTACTTATACTTTAGTTTAGTAAAATTAAATGTTTTATTTTTTATATAATTTGCATCATATTAATTTTCTGAAAATATGTAATTTGATATAGTGGCTATTTATGTAGAAAAATGCCTGAAAAACGGTGAAAAATGTCTAAGAAACTTATGGAAACACTGCACATACTATATACAAATTTGTCCTTGTCTATAACACATTTTCATTAAAAATATCTCATTTATACTGCGGGAAGATATCAATCTTCGATAATTCTACGACTTTTTAGTTATATGTGCTTTTATATATTCTTTTGCATTGCTTTTGATTGCGCTTAACCCATTGAGAGCTGAGAAAAAACTATCAATAGTCTTGCTTTAGATAGTATTTCAAACGTGGCGTAGGATTGAAAATAGCATAAAACTGCTATTAATACATTCAATTTTTTCAAAATTCAAAATGGCGGACCAAAAATTTTAAATTAACTTAGTTTTCTATTAAAATTCATTTCTAGGGGTTTTTTGGCTTGCTAATGCCGAATCCGTTGTTAGAATTGCAAAATTTCACATAGCTGATCCCATATGGCCATTTATTTTTCGGATAAAATTTGGTTGCCATAAATAACTGCATCCTATTTGTTCCAATCATGTATTAGATGATCCGTTTCAGTTTAGTTCGTGGCGTGACAGTATTATGTGAACAAATCAATAATAATAATTAGCACACAAGTCCCGATTCAAATATGGCCGATCAAAATTTTGAAATTTAATTCTTTTTCACAATAAATATTACATGGGATTATTCTGAGATGTTGATAACGATTTTTATGTTGGAATCAAAGAATTCAATATAAATATGAGTCTATAAAATATGTTTCTACTATAGATGTAAATACATATATTTATGGAAGTTAAAATGAAAAAGGTTGTATTTGACTTATCCTTGAAAAATAAATAGTGCATGATACATAAAGCCCTATTCAAATTTTAACTTGTTGCTGAAGACTCTATCAATTCTTATTTAGATTATTCATATTTTAATTTATAGTGGGTTACTGTTTTTGAGGTAAAGTTTTTGAAATCCGATTACGACGTTACTTTATGTGTAATTTTGCAATCGCACCGTTGAAAACCTCTTGTTTAGACAAAATTCTGTTGTTATTATATCCTGCGCTTGTCATAGTCAAGCTGCAGCTCTTAATTACCACGCGTTTACAGAAATTTATTACATAAATAAAAATTTTGCTATTCATAAAATTGTTATTACATACTGTTAATTTCTTTCTATAGTATCGTTGTTACAGTATTTCATTAGTACTGATTCTCAAAATCTATATAGAAAATATCGAAGTGTTCACCTCAAGTAGAAGATTTACAGATTTTTTTCAATGAAAGTGAAAGCGTTCATAGGACTCACATTGACATTGCATTTATACGTGATGAAGATCACGACAGTGAATTAGATAGCTATTCTTATTTAGAAACCGACTACGTATCATCAGAGACTTTTCTTCCTTATGGCTAATACGAACATGTCGTCAGTCAATATACTGAGATGCAAAAATTATTCGAGCCTAATCATATATTCGATTGGATAGCAGGTGCATCAACAAATAATACTCAAGATTTGTCGAATGAATTATTCTTGCCTGAAAATGTTTTAGAAAATTTGATGTGCAAAAATGCCTATGAGCTGTTTCACCTGTTCTGCGCCAATCAAATGAAGGGATACATTATTGAAGCTACGCAAGAAAATGGTTCCGAGCTGATGGAGCGTAATTTAAATGTATTTCTAATTATAATTATGATCTCATCCTTCAACATTCGCAAGAGTCAAAATCATTATTGGTCAAATAAAAAAAGTTTAGAGTGTAGTATTGTGAAGTTATTGATGACAAGAGATAAATTAAAAATAAAGCGAGAAATCAAATATTATAACAAAGTTGATTATAATGAGAAAGATAAAGTGTGGAAAGTGCAAAGGTTATATAATATGTTTCGAGAAAACCTTACACAGTTTAGTTGGTTTAAGCGCAACTATTTCATCGATGAAATCATACTTCAATATTTTTGACAATTAGCTTTTAAACAATGCTAAATAAGCCAATATGATTTGGGATAAAGTTATGGGCCATTAGTTCGTCAGATGGTTTCCTCTTCGATCTTGATATTTACACAGGTAAATACGGTAAAACAAACGATAAAGCATTGGCTAGTATTCCACTTGGTTCCAGGTAAGTTACTGAATTGATTCAAAAACTCTTAAGAATGGTTACTCGTGAACAATTTCAAAACTTTCATCTTTATTTTGACAATTTCTTTTGTTCGCAACTACTGGACCTGTTAGAAAAGATCGTATAGAAGTTGATACTAGTATAAGTAAAAACGTATCGTGAGAAACACTCAGCAGATTTTTCGATGAATCGTGTAAAATAAATTGCATCACAGTAATAGACTCGAAACCTGTCACCATACTGTCTACAACTCACGGCATCGAACCCAAAGCTGAAATGAAAAGATGGGATAAATCTCGAAAAGCTAAACTGAATGTAAATTTTTCTAACGTATTTTCAAAGTACAATGCATATTATATGAGCGGTGTATTGGGTGTACAACTTTGCTTCCGCCGTTTTTTCCGAAATTCGAGGCTTTATTGTAAAAAACTGGTTATACATTTATGATTCAAAGTATTGTCCATCGCTGACCACTACTGTCTCCTATCTTTCGGGCAGCATACGAATCCCGCGTTGAAAAAACTAGTCATCTTTTGAATCGATCCACCAATCGATCCAATTTTTTACTTCTTCATAAGACCGGAAGTGCTGGTCAGCCAGGCCGTGTGCCATTGATCGAAACAAGTGATAGTCCGAGGGAGCAACGTCTGGAGAATACGGCGGGTGGGGTAGGACTTCCCATTTCAAAGTTTCCAAGTATGTCTTGACCACTTTCGCAACATGGGGTCGAGCATTGTCATGCTGTAAAATCACTTTATCATGTCTCTCGTTGTATTGCGGCCGTTTGTCTTTCAATGCTCGGCTCAAACGCATTAATTGCGTTTGACAACGATCGCCTGTGATTGTTTCAGTCGGTTTTAACAACTCATAATATACTACGCCGAGCTGGTCCCACCAAATACTAAGCATGACCTTAGAACCGTGAATATTCGGTTTGGCCGTCGACGTGGAAGCATGGCCGGGATATCCCCATGATTTTCTGCGCTTGGGATTATCGTAGTGAACCCATTTTTCGTCCCCAGTCACAATGCGATGCAGAAATCCCTTCCGTCTTTGCCTTACAAGCAGCTGTTTACAAACACACAAACGCCGTTCAACATCTCTCGGCTTCAACTCGTACGGCACCCAAATTCCTTGTTTCTGAATCATTCCCATGACTCTCAGGCGTTTTGAAATGGCTTGTTGCGTCACTCCCAATGATTCTGCCAATGTTTGTTGCGTTTGACACGAGTCTTGATCAAGTAATGCCTCAAATTCTGCATCTTCGAAAACCTTTCTTCCGCCGCCATGCTGGTCTTCGACGTTAAAATCGCCGTTCTTGAAGCGTTTTAACCACTTTTGGCACGTTCTTTCACTAATAGCGGGCTCACTATAGGTATTTGATAGCATTCGATGAGCCTCAGTCGCAGATTACTTCATATTAAAGCAGAAAATTAAAACCTCCCGCAAATGACGAGAATTTGGCTCGTAAGCTGACATGTTTAATCGAGAATAACTTTATGATGCAGACACAAATCGACTAATATTTCGATGGCGTTATGTTCACAAATACCTAAGCTTATTGTATGACATCTATGATCTATTTATTTCAACTACCACTTACCGCTACAGCCATCTACTGCAAAACGGCGGAAGCAAAGTTGTACACTTAATATATATATGGTGTTTCCACAAGTCGTCTAATGTTTTTTCACCATTTTTCAGACATTTTCCAATGTAAATAGCCTTTTTATCGAATTCGATATTTTTAGAAGGATTATATAAGGTAAAATTTTATTAAGAACAATGATAAAATTAATTTTGTTTAGTTACAGTAGCAGAAAATAAGGTAAGATTCAAAATATCGACGAATTATGGGTAACGAAGACAATATCTTTGTTTGGGACGCCGTCTTCAATCTAATATATTTGATGATGATCCCAAACGTTTATATCTTTCAAGTTCAATTATCAGGAGCATGATTCAAGCATTTTCGTGCTTCTTATTTTTAATTTTTGTCTAAAAAAGATATCTACATTTTTTTGGGATTTTTTAAGTAGCACTTCTTGAAAGAGTACCCTCGAAAATACTAAAGAAGATACTTGAAGAAAATTAATTCACCCTATACTCAAACCGAATGAACGTCAAAGTTGGGAATACTTTCGATGCTGTTTTGCCCATCGGGAGCTCTGCTAATCATTTAGTCAACTAATTTTAAATAAAGAACGAATCTCTTTCCGCATGAGAAAGTCAAATTGCGTTAAAGTTAGTAAAATCAAAGAGAATCGATGTAATAAGAAAATTTGAATAAGCCTATTTATGTATGCTAGAGAATGTGGATCCTGTTTCGACTATTAGAGAATCATCGAAGAGTAAGCGAGCAAAGTTAGATGTATTATCAATACGACGATGGGGTGAAAAGTTTCTGACCGATCCTAGAGATGGCGCTAGCTGGTCAAATTTTTGGCTTGTATTCTGTAGCCCGATATTTCAGTAGCTTGTATATAAATTTTCAGGTCGATTGCTCTGTTAGTATACATTTGAGAGCAGATTAAACAAGAAGTCTCAATTGCTTACGTGAAAATAGAAAAATCAGAGAAACGTTCGGTTATCAAATACTTTTATTTAAAAAGCCTAACACCATTACAAATTAAAAAAGAGCTGGAATCGACATTGGAAGACTCTTCACCATCATATTCAACAGTTAAACAGTGGGTTTCTGAATTTAACCCTTCTCGGACGTATTCAATTTGGAGATGGGTGTCGTACTGGTCGGAATTAATTTCCATTGAAAAAGCAGTGATGCATAACATGCAAGATTATGTAAAATAAATGAGATTTATTAATTTTTTAGACAACTTTATTTACATTTTTATACAATAATATATTTTAATGTCATGTTGTCAATGTCATACGACCGGAACGGTCAAAAGGCTTTAGTGACTGAGAGTAGACATGCGTCCGAAAAGGGTTAACGAGGATTGCACGAGCACTTTTGACAAACCACGTTTAGGACGCTCTATTAAGGTCATAATGCCTGAAACGATTAAAAAAATTCATAAAATAGTGATGGAAGACCGCAGATTAAAAGTAAAAGAGATAGTTGAGGCTACTAAGATGTCAACTGAACGTGTACGCAATATTTTATTTGAACATTTAAAGATGAAGAAGCTCTGTGCTCGGTGGTTGCTGCGGTTTGCTAACGGTCAATCGAAAATTCTCCCATAAAACTGTTTCAATTAAAAGTTTGGCGCTGCTCAAGCAAAACCCTATCGAATTTTCGTGTCGTTTTATAGCTGTAGTTGAAACTTGGATTCATTACTACACTCCTGAAAGTAACAACTGTCGAAGCAATGGATTAGATCAGGTGAACCAATCCCGAAGAAGGCGAAAACAATTTTATCGGCGAATAAGATTATGGCGACTGCTTTTTGGGATGAGAAAAGAATTATTTTTATTGATTATCTAGAAAAGAGTAAAACCATTACTGGCCAATACTACGCAGAGTTATTGTAGTATTTGAAGGACAAAGTAAAAAATAAACAACCTCACTTGGCGAAGAAAAAAATCTTGTTTCACTATAACAACGCACCGGCCCATTCGTCAGTCGTTGCGATGGCTAAAATCAACGAATTGAAGTCCGAATTGTTACGTTAACCACTATATTCACCAGATTTAGCCTCCAGCGACTATCATTTGTTTTCTAACCTTAAAAAATGACTCGGTGGTAAACATTTGATAGCAGCGAGAAAGTCATCGATGCTGTAAATGAGTATTTTGAAGGATTTGACATATCGCACTATAAAAATGGTATTACTAAGTTAGAGCACCGTTATGAAAAATGATCTTGATGGAGATTAGGTTAAAAAATAAAGAAAAGAAAAAAGATACGAAAAAATTTGTTTCTCTTCATCAGGCCGGTAACTTATCACTCACCCTCGTAATCCAACAAGCATGGAATATAAGAGAAGTACGAGTTAATTGAGAAAAGCGAGAGAAAGCCTCTCTAGACTCTATGTCGCTAATCATAAGTCAAGAAAATGCTTTCTGCAGAGCAACAGGCCTGCTGCGGTGGAGATGAAGCAGCACCGCATCTATCTCTACAATCTCTTTAGCCATGTGTGATTAACCACTTGACATTCGACGAATACTTACACTCACATCACACACGCACAGCTGCCATTGATATAAGGTATAATTTTCCTTATCTATATTATACATTATAAATGGATATTGAAATTTAGAATTTACGAGTCATTTCTTTACTATACTAACGTTTCCTCTTTCCCGAAGGCTTCCATAAAGATATTAGCGAGTAAGCGTTGGATAAGAAATAAGGGAGTTAAGCATGCCAGAGCATTGCGCATTCGAGTTATTTAATGTTTTGTTTATGTATTTGATTTTTTGCATTTTGAATATAACAAATACAATATGACAAATTCTTCTTGCACCATCAATCCTCAAAACAGAGACTTAATATCAAAAAATAAAATGTTGAGAACTTAAAAATATATTTTTAATTTGAATTTCAGGGTAAAAAACACAATTTATTTTAAAAGTCATTTAATACGTAATCAGAATACAAAGAAATTTATTGATGAAATTATTATCGTTAATTTTTATTTTTATAATTATGAAAACAAAATTGTTTTATTGCTATGTTGATAATTAATTTTTTATTCTTGCAATACATCGATAATATTCTTTTCACCGATTAAGGCCTATGCATGTTACAATTGTTGAAGCGTAATAATTTTAACAAAATAAAGTATGAAAAAAGAATTTTTCCTATTATTATTTTCTTAAAAAACCGTCAAAAAATATTACTTTTATCGATTGTTTTTACTATTTGATTTTCAATTTCTATCTTTTTTCAGTATTAATTCAATATTAATTTCAATATTATGGTAAATAATTCAACGGTATATAAATTAGCTTAAGCTCATTGTTAATACAAAATAGAGACAGAATAGTTGTCCATATTAACTTTAATATTTAATGAACCCTGTTTAGTTACATTGTTCTTGACTTTTGATATTGCAATAATCAATAATGGAACAAATTAAAATTGACAAAAAAATTTTATATCAAATAAGAAACCTAATAGTTACTATTTCATTGCCTTTAGCATGACAAACTTAGCTTTATTAAGTATATTTAAATCTTTTTCAGCTTCACTTTTATATTAATAATTTTTTTCTTCTAGCTAAAAGTGATTAGTGTATTTAGCTCAGAATTAAAAAATTTAAACGATTTATTTAAAAGAGAATTACTCAAACTAAAAAAAAAAACAAAAGAATAATAAATACGTCTTAATTTTTAATTGCATTAAACTTATAACTACACTGTCTCTATTGTAATGAGCATAGGCCATAAATGGTTTATATCTACAATGATTTATCATATACCTACATAAATTTAATATACTCTTTTTCATTTATGGAAAACGCAGCACTCGAGTAATTAAAGCTAATGAACCAATTGGTAGAAAAGTAAAAGTAAAAGGAACAATCAGAGCAACTCCACCTCCAGGTCCTATAAATTCGAACATAAATTTAAAACATCGCGAGCCTGCAAGTTTTTCATTTGCTACCATACAATCAACTAGACTTACGTCCTCTTACAAAGTGAACTGTAGTTCTGCGGGTTCTAGTCGAACTCAACTTGAAACTCATAAAAAACTTCCTGAAATTATGCGCAGACCTTTGAAGTAATGAAAAATTTAATATTATTTTATCGATTGATATTTATTACTTTAAAGTAAAATAATTTAACTTTTTAGAGAACGACTAATACATCTTTTGGCTCTAAGACCTTTTAAAAGACCAGAACTTTATGATCGTATCAATCGAGGTAAGCTAAATTATTTTTATTATTTATATTTTATTTTTGTTTTTTGTATACTAAAATTTTTCCTATTATTTTTAGAAGGAGTGCGAGAAAAAGAAAAACATATTATTACAACTATATTAAAACAAATAGCTTTCATGCGAGATAATACATATCATCTTCATAGATGCATGTGGAATGACGTTCAAGAAGATTGGCCATTTTATACAGAACAAGAGAAAGCTATGCTTAAAAGACGAAAGCCACAAAATCTTACTCCTCCAGGTTCAAGTGACGGTGGATCAAGCGGTAATTTTAATTTTAATTTCGAAGTACGAAACAAAGCTCTTCTACTTATAAAAAATATTTTTAGGTAGTGGACAATCACCCAATTCGACTCACCCTGGTTCTCCTCCTGCTATAACAGCTCCACCTCCCGGACTGCTCAGTTCCAAAAGACCGGGATATTATCAAGGAAATGACGGTTTACCAACTAAACGACAGCGAATTTCACATTACCGCAAGTCTGATCATAGTTATTTAAATAGTTTAGGAGACAGCAAAAAAATAACTACAACTAATAACATTATGAATCATTGGGATCAAAAACAACAACAAAGGAAATCGCGTCATCAGCAGCATCAACAGCCACAGCCGCAGCAACAAAATAATTGTGAATCGGCAATTAAATCTGATCTAACACCAACTAGTGATAATGAAGAATTAAATACTGATTTAGCACTAGCTCTAAATAAATCTAATTCATCAAATAATTTGTTCGCAACTAACAGAGTTAATTATAATTTTCAATGTAATTCAGATCCCAATGATCATTATTATCAACAATATCAGCAACAGCAACAAGAAGAGCAGCCGCAATTATGTAATACTAGCTTTAAGAAAGTAACTAAGAATAAAAAAGATAATTTAACTAATATAGTAGAATCCATATCAATTAATTCTGAGGACAATTTTAATCCTGTACAAGTATTTAAAGAAAGAAATAATAAAGATGATAAAGATTTTAGAAATAAAAATAAGGAAAGATTATCTGAATCAAAAAATTCTATGGAAAGTTCTTCCGGTTCTAAAATTTCTAATCATGAAGAAAGCAATACTGAAGATGTTTTCTTGACATTTTCTGACTCTTCAAAAAATTTCCATAATTCTGAGTATCCGGATTATCTCACGTGAGTATTTTGAATAACTTATTTGCTATAAAATAATATATTAAAATAAATACTGCTTTGAAATCTATGAATACTATAATTTTTGCCATTTAATCACTGTTGTCATGCCTAAATCAAAATTTACTAAATTTAAACATTTTATATCTTTTCTGAAAATCATTTTAGAAAATCGAATATGCTTTTAAAAATAATTATAAGAAATTTCATTCGAAGGCAATAAAAGATCAAAATATAGAAAATTGAAATTTTTATAGTTAAAAAACAAGCTAGAAAATATTCGATTTTTTCCATTCCAAATTACCTCTAATTCAAGGAGATATAATAAAAAAAGGTTCTTAACAAAGAAGATCATTTTTTTAAATAAATACAAAAATAAAGCCAAAATAAGAAGATTTCTTTTATCTCTTTTCTTTTTAAATTTACTTGTAAATAATTGTCTGCTATATTAAATTAAAAAAAAAATATAGAAAATAACGTAATCAAACTATTTTACTCAACATAACTTTTTAGATTATTTAGTAATAAAAATACAATATATTAAAAGTTGAAATGATATTGATAATAATTGTTTTGTAAAATAATAAATCTTTTTTTTAACTTTCTTTCTGGCGAAATGATCACCTTTACTTTTTATCAAAGCTTTAAATAATCATAGCACTCTAAGTATAAGTTATAATGAAGTATTTTTACCGCGCACTGCGTAGGCGCAAATGACTTTCTTAGTCAGTCTTACCTCTCTGACCAAACTTTTTCTCGATGAAGCTGGGGTTGACCACGGACATTGTACCATGGCAATTCCGTTCAATGCCGGCGATTCTTACTTAAATGTATTCACTAGAACTCTTTCCTCGCGAAGGAAAATCCTCAACCTTTCTCCTGCTGAACAGCTCAAAAATGCCCTCGCGCTTCTTCTTCCGCGAGAGCTCGCAGTGACTTGTTGCGCGTGTACTTGACATGCGTGCAGGTGATTTACCCCATGCAGATTATTTCTCGATGTAACTGCTGCTCGGGATCCTCTCTAGATTCTGCGCTTGAAATCTATCAGAAAAATCACGTGAGTCTACCTTACTGTGTGCTTATACGAGTTGTGTTCAGAAAATAACGGGAATTTTCGTTTTTTGAAAGAAACATTTATTTATTCGTCTACATTTAATGTTGTCGCCTTTAAAGTAGTCCCTATTAGATATTATGCACTTGTGCCAGCGCTTCTTCCAATCCTTGAAACACTTCTGAAACTCGATCTTTGGGATAGCCTTTAGCTCTTTCAGCGATGCGCTTTTAGTGTCATCTATGCTTGTTAAACGGCGGCCCTTTAAGGTTCTCTTTATTTTTGGAAATGGAAAAGTCATCCGGAGCCATGTCTGGTAAATATGGAGGCTGGGGCATCGTTACAGTATTGTTTTTGGCCAAAAATTGACGAACAAGCAATGAAGTGTGAGCAGGTGCATTATCGCGGTGCAAAAGCCATGAATTGTTTTGCCACAAATCCGGGCGTTTTTTTCGGATTGCTTCACGCAAACGGCGTTAAACTTGTAGGTAGTACTTCTTATTGACCGTTTGACCTCGTGGCAAGAATTCATGATGCACTATACCATTAAAATCGAAGAACTCAGTGAGCACAACTTTCACGTTCGACCGCACTTGTCGAGCCGTTTCGGTCTTAGCGCTCCAGAATGCCTCCATTAGGACAATTGAGTCTTATTTTCGACGTCATATCCGTAATCCCATGTTTCGTCACCCGTTATAACACGTTTCAGCAATTCTGCATCGTTGTCAACTTCATTTAGTGACTCCTGAGCAACTTCCGTTCGCCGCTGTTTTTGTTTAAAATTCAACAATTTTGGAACAAATTTTACTGCCACGCGTTCCATACTCAAAACATTCATAAAAATTTCATGGCATAAGCCAATCGGTATGCCAACATCATCAGCGACTTCTCTGATTGTGATTCGGCGATCGTTCAAAACCATTTCTTTCAATTTTTCTACTTTTTCATCGGTTGTTGATGTGCTAAGGCATCCGGGGCGTTCGTCATCTTCAACGTCTTTACGGCCATCTTGAAAACGCTTATACCACTCGTAAACCCTTGTTTTACCTATAGCGGGCTTACCATAGGCCTTTGTTAACATTTCACACACTTTGTTACACTCTATTTCATTTTTTACGCAAAATTTGATACAAATTCTTTGATCCATTTTTTTTTAACAAACGAAAATCGCTGAGCTCATAAAAATACGTCTAACCATAGCGGCTGCCACTGACAAAGTAAACAATGAATACAGCTGAAAATTGTATCATACTTTAGGGGTATGTGTACCAACATAATAAAAAAAAATTTTACTAATCGGGCTCTCCAAACCCGCGAAATTTAAAAATTCCCGTTATTTTCTGAACACACCTCGCGTATGTGTGTATGTGAGTGCGTGCGTGCGTGTACGTGTGCGTGTGCGTGTAATATATATATATATATATATATATATATATATATATATATATATATATATATATATATATATATATATATATATATATATATATATATATATATTGTCACGGTAATAGATAATCAGTAGCTAGGAAAAGCTGAGCAACTAACAAATATTTAATAATCCTAAGAACTACGGGAAATCGAACTACGACAACATCTATTGTACATTCTATTTTTGATATTAACGGAGAAAATAATTTTGCTAGAGGATACATTGAAAGGGACGCGTATCGCGTTGAAAAATACTGACGCAGTAGTTGACAAATTAATAGTCGATCACCTCCATAAACCAGCACAACGTAAAAATAGTACTGACCAAGTTTGCATGATTCACGGAAAAACAGACAAATTTAATAAAACAGAGGCAAATTTGGAAGTTCTTGGATAACTTAGTTGGCGATTACTTCAAAGATAGAAATAATGTTGGAGAAAAATTCAATAGAATTAACATAGAGGCAAATTTGAAAGTTCTTGGATAATTTAGTTGGCGATTATTTCAAAGATAGAAATAATATTGGAGAAAAATTCAATAGAATTAACACTGTACACATAAAATTCTGTGGAGCGATAGAAACAGAGTCCATTTTGACCTGCAAACTTAATAAAGACGTAAAAACATCACGTAATTAACCTGGCTACGTATCATGGATTAATCAATAGAATTTATTCGGATATACAGTGGCGAAAACAAAATACCATAAATTATTAATTTTAAGAACTGACAAGCGTATCTCTGCTGCCAGATCAGAAAGAGTACCGCTCGAAAATGTAAACACATTCACATTGTATATGAATTCTAAGTTTGTGTGTGTGAGAATACCATACGAGTATACTAAGGCCCAAATACAGCCATTGTATTACAGTGTCGTATAACAATAGTGCAGAATAGAGAGCAAACATTGTTGAATGCACTAGCAATACCCTACCATCCACCAGACGAATTTGCTTACAATCTTATAAAAGGACCAAGATACATGGCTTTCGCCGCAGGAGAAGTGGTACACATTGTTGAAGTTGAGCTTCGCCATGGCGAATATTATCATGTAGAAGTAGAGCTTTCTTGAAATAATCGAATGCCATTTTTGACTTCGAAGATTCACATTTTGAAGACGCATGATGCTCAGTTATCGTATAACTGTGGAACAATACGTGAACTCTTCTTTTCTTTTAACAAATGGAATTTATACTCAGTACGATTTATCATAAAAGAGGATCCTGTTCCAATTTATAAAACCATCTTTACTAACAAGTAACACTACCCAACTATCACTCACCGATTTGAACAAAACTTCGCACATCGATAGATATTAAAAAAAAAACTAAGGCAAATGTTTATAATTTTGATCAATCGAAATTCAATTTGGAAACTCATGTTGGTCGCATATTATCAATTATCGGTAGAAAACAGGTTAAATGACTTTCACAATCCTTGAATTCTTTAACTCATAGTTATACGATACAACCTATTATTTTGACAGATGGTAAACTGCATTCTTCTTTATTAATAGTTTTGAAGAAATCAGATGGTAAATTTGGAATAATCGTGCAAAAGACAATTTATAAAGCAGATTACATTTCTGTGTACTCTTCAAAATCAGGTAAATTAGCACCTAGTATTGTTACTGAAAGGTTTAAAAACGTACTTTCACCTTCAGCTGAATCATCAAAATATAAAATCATCAAAAAAACATAAAAATTTGTTTCGTTAAAATCATTATTCTTAAAATACTCAATTTATTTATTAGGTGCGCAATCAAGTTCCCGCTGTTTGTCAATAGATTGCTCTAGCAGTAAGTGCTTTTCGATTTTGTCATCCAAAGCGTCATTAAGCAAGCTTAGACATATGGTAAACAAATCGCTTCGACACATTAGTGATTTTGTTTTGACGTCATATACTTTCGGTTGTGTGAAAATGTCTCATTTTGTGCCAAATAATCGTCATTTGCGAGAAGTATTGCTTTTCTTCTTTCATTCAAAGAGAAACGGCTGCTGAAGCACATTGGAAGTTCCAAAACGTTTACGGAGATGCTGTTCTAAGTGAAACAACGAGGCGTGATTGATTCTGTCACTTCAAAGATGGTGATTCCGATATTGACGATCGTCCGCGTGAAAGAAGGCCAAAAACCTTCGGAGACGCTGACTTGGAGGCATTGCTCGACGAGGATCCATGCCAAACAGAAAATAAGCTTGCTTCTGTATTAGGAGTTACCCGCCAAGCTATTTCCAAACAATTGCATGCGTCAGAAATGATTCAAAACAGAGAACTTGGGTTCCTTATGATTTGAAGCCAAGGAACGTTGAGCGTCGTTCTTTCGCGTGTAAACAACTGCTCCAGCGGCAAAAAAAGTAGGGTTATCTTCATCGCATTGCGAGAGGTAATGAAAAATGGATTCATTACAGCAACCCAAAGAGAAAAAAGTTAGAAGGACTGCCCGGTCATGCTTTATATTAAGATATCAAAAATTGGCTTGATTTGTGGATAGCTTCAAAAGACGAACACTTTTACTGTAACGGTATTTGAGCTCTGCTAAAAAGATGGGAAAAATTGTAGCTAGCGATAAGCAATACTTTAGATAATTCATATGTAACCAGTTTTTTACAATAGAGTTGCATTTTCATCAAGTTGATAGCGAAAACTTAGTTGTGCACCTAATAATATAATTCACTTTAACGTTACATTAACTTGTTAATACACAGTGTGTCCCATGGAAAACGGAACTTTTTCAAAATAAAGACAAAAACTCAATATTCCGGCAAATCTCATTTATTTTATTCAAAATAGTCTCCTTCCGCATCAATACAACGTTTTGCACGATCAATTAACATATCGAATGAGTTTTTGAGATCATTTTTATCCATCGACTTTAGTATGTCGGTCGTCGCTCTTTGGATGCCCTCTACGTCGGCATAACGTTTTCCTTTCATAGGCAAGTGCAATTTGGAGAACAAGTAGAAGTCGCACGGAGCCAAATCCGGCGAGTACGGTGAATGGTTGATGGTTAAAATGGAATTTTTGATCAAAAAATCAGTGATCAAATTCGATTGATATGACGGAGCATTATCATGCAACAAACGCCAGCTCCCTTTCTCACGGTATTGTGGCCGCACACGACGAATACGGCTGAGCAAACGCTTCATAACACCAAGATAAAACACAGCAGTAATCGTTTGACCAGGTGGAACGAATTCACAATGAATAATACCCTCCGAATCGTAGAAACAATTCAACATTGTCTTCACTTTTGACTTTTCAAGACGACTTTTTTTTCGGATTGGGCTCGGTTGGGTGCTTCCATTCAGCACTTTGACGCTTGGTTTCGGGATCATATTGAAAACACCATGTCTCGTCACCAGTCACAATTGAATATTTCAAGTTTGGGCCCTTTTTTGACTCTTTAATCAAATCCTTACAATGTTGAATTCGGAGCAATTTTTCGTACTCGGTCAATTTGTGTGGAACAAAGCGTGCACACACCTTCCGTAGATTCAAATGATCGGTCAAAATGCGATGAATTGAATTTTTGGACATATTTAATTCCATTTCCATGTATCGCAATGAAGATTTTGGCTTATTTTTTATAAATTCACGCACTTTTTCAATGTTACTTTGAGTAACCACGGTATTCAAAAGACCTGGATGTTCGTCGTCCTGAATGTCTTCACTTCCTTCCTGGAACCGCTTATACCACTCATACACTCTGGTACGGGATAGACAATTATCGCCGTAAACTTGTTTCAGCAAATTATGCGTCTCAGTAAAGAATCTACCGAGTTAAAACAGAACTTAATATTTGCTCTTTGTGCGAAGTTCATTTTTTGACCGATGCCACAAACACACTGTCACTTTTAGCGCGATATTTTGGTTTCCATTGAACCAAATGTCATACAATTTTGACAGGATGTCAGTTAAGAATGGACCTTTCCATTGCTAACATCCACCAATAGGTGGCGCCAATATAAATCGATGTTTTGAAAAAGTTCCGTTTTCCATGGGACACACTGTGTATATCAAATAAAATATATGCATACATATAAAAACTGTAAAAACAAAAATTTATGTTACACAAACAAAAGTTGTATTTAATATGTGAAATAACACAAATACAAGACATTTTTTTTTAATTTTTTTTTTTATTTCTCAACATAGTCTCCTTGCAATTCTACACACTTCTCCTAGCGATGCTCCCATCTCTTTAACCCATCCAAATAGTACTCGGCGTTTTTCTCTGCAAAATGACTGTTCCCGAAGGTGATTACCTCCTCATTTGATGAAAATCTCTGTCCTTCGAGTGCAATTTTCAGATGAGGGAACAAAAAGAAGTCGCTTGGAGCTAGGTCTGGTGAGTAAGGCGGATGGTCAAGCAGCTGAAACCGTAATTCTAGGATTTTCGCCATAGCAACCGCTGAGGTGTGAGACGGCGCGTTGTCTTGGTAAAACAGGATTTTCTTTTTCTGCAAATGTGGACGTTTTTCCGCAAGTTCTGCCTTCAGCTTGTCAAGTAATGATGTGTATTATGCTTCTGTAATCATTTTTCCTTTTTGAAGATTATCGATTAAAATAACTCTATGACTATCTCAAAAAACAATCGCCATCACTTTCCCAGCCGAAAAAACAGTTTTTGCTTTTTTTGGAACCGGTTCCCCCTTTGCAGTCCACTGTTTTAACTGTATGTTTGTTTTAGGCGTATAATGGTGTATCCAAGTTTTATCTACAGTAATTAATCGGCGCCAAAATTCGGATTTATTGCACCTAAACTGCGCCAATAGAGCGTTGGAAATGTTCATTTGAACACATTTTTGGTCTAACGTTAGCAAACGCGGCACCCAACGTGCGGACAGTTTTCTCATGCCTAATTCTTGATTTAATATGTAGCAAACACGTCCTTTGGACATGTTCATAACCTCTGGTATCTCTCTCACTTTAATTCGGCGGTTGTCTAGCACCATTTGGTGAACTTTGGCGATGTTATCGTCAGTGGTTGCAGTTTTTGGACGTCCCAAACGTTTATTGTCTTCCAAGCTCTCACGGCCACGTTTAAATTCAGCTGCCCAAAATTTCACTGTGGTAAATGATGGTGCAGAGTCCCGATACACAGAGTTCAACTCATTTTTGATTTGCGTAGGCGTATTGCCTTTCAAAAACAAAAATTTAATGACAGCTCAATACTTAATTTTGTCCATTTTCACAACACTCACATCGACTAACTTAAACGACTGTTAACTAACAACGGCGCATTCAAAATGGCTGAAACTTTGGTGAGCAATTGTCAACAGATGAACATCGAAATTCGCTAGCTTTTATTGACGAGTGCTGCTATCTTCACGTTGAGGTCGGAAACTTTTTAGACCACCCTTATACAGCAGTCTAGTGTAGTATAGTCGTTTGTATAGATAGCTAAGCGATATAACGTTACTTTTATATAAATTTATATTCTCTACCATGTTAAGTCTGCTTATGATCAATAAATTTTGTCCTAAAAACTTCCATAAATATTGAAAATAACATTAAAAAAAAAATTGATCAAAAAAATCGTGCTTCTTTAACTTAAGAAATGTTGTGGAATCTTGTGATTTTACTGAATCTTTCACCATTCCAATCGAATAAGCATTTTCAAAAATAGTCGGATATAAATTTTGAGTAATCTTTTTCCCAATATTCATTAATTGGCACTTCATTCAACTTAGAGAGTTAATGGATAACCTACCGGCTTTGCTTGTTCATTTGAGCCGACAGTTTAGTCGAAGTAAGTAGATCATGCTGGTCCAATTCACATCTTCTCTGCTCCTGATAATCGTGTAAAGTCACAAAAAAGCTACGTCTACTTGTTTCTATGCCTTGGTACAAAAGCTGTTAACTTAGAAGTTGTTACAGATTATTCCATATAAGCATTTTTAGCAGCATTTTGTACAGTCCCTCACGACAAAGTCATTGCTATTTTTTATTCAGTGACTAAGGTACAAACTTTATATTGATGCTAACAACGAACTTAAACGTCTTTATGATAAATCTTAAGATCACATCAAGCTTTAATCCGTTCCGCTTTTAGCATTCAGCAGCTCCTTGTTTAGACAGTACGAGGTCTGGCTATTAAATAACAAGACTGGTTACGAAAAAGGGTTTTATTATAAAAATTATTCTACATTCGAATGCTCCCCTTCAATATACTCCCCTTCCCTTGCCACACACCTTTCCATACGTTTTTTCCATTGATCGAAACAGTGCTGGAAGTCTTTTTTGGTGAGGGCCTTTAGGAGCTCTGCCGTTTTTTGCTTTACCGCTTCCATCGACTCAAATCGGATCCCTTTCAAAACAGATTTTATCTTCGGAAACAAAAAAAAGTCGTGCGGTGCCAAATCTGGCGAGTACGGCGCGTGTTCGAGCACTGGAGTGCGCTTACCGGCCAAATACTGCTTCACAGATAGCGCGTTATAGGCAGGTGCGTTGTCCTGGTGCAAAATCCACGAGTTCTTCTTCCACAACTCGGGCCGTTTCTTACGAACTCGTTCTCGCAGTGTTGCCAAAACTGACAAATAGTAAGTCTGGTTGACAGTCTGACCTTCTGGAACCCATTCAGTCATCACGATACCGTTAATGTCGAAAAAAACGATCAACATTGCCTTGAATTTTGATTTGGACATCCTTGCTTTTTCGATTCTGGGCGATTCAGGCGTCTTCCAATGCATCGATTGCCGCTTTGTTTCAACATCGTATTGAAAAATCCACGTTTCGTCGTAAGTAATAATGTTTTTTATCAGTCCGGAATCTTTTTTTAACCTTTTAAGGAAATCTGAGCAGACCTGTTGACGCAAGAGCTTTTGGTCAGGAGTCAGGTTTTTTGGCACCAACTTCGCACAGACTTTTGTCATGTGTAATTCCTCGTGTAAAATTTGTCTAACCGTTTCTTTATCGGCGTTTACAGCCTCGGCAACCATCCGGATGCTCATTCGACGATCTGCACACACAATTTGGTTGATTTTGGTCACTGTTTCCGGAGTTGAAACAGTGACAGGGCGACGTGGGCGTTGGTCATCTTCAGTGCTCACTCGGCCCTCACTGAAGCGCTTATACCACTCAAAAACACGCGCACGAGATGGAGAATTGTCCCCATAGGCCTCTTGCAACAATTCACAGCACTCAGTCGGAGTTTTTTTCAATTTAACGAGAAATTTGAGATTGATACGTTGCTCCTGTTTTTCGTCACACATGGTTTTCGGCACGAGAAAAAAACACGTTCGTTTCAAACCGCTACTGCACAAATACAATAATAGTGACGAGAACGTATTTTGGTACGTGCATAGACAAGATATCTAGATACCCAACGCACTACTCGTTTTTTTCCCAACCCCTCTACGGCGCCCTTTAGGCGCGCAGTCTCGTTATTTAATAGCCAGACCTCGTATCTAGAAGGCAGCCTGTCTCAATTTCAGTTGTCAAATCCCATTATTCGATGATTCTTCGGACTCAAGCTCTAACTTCAGTACTTTTTTTAAAATCATCTCCGTCATATATTTTTGAATAAATGGACTAATTCTAAGTCTACTTTTGATCAGAAATAAAATCAATCCTCTAGCCCAGTGGTCATCAGTACGAGTGATTCAGCTTTATTCTGGTTATGACCGGCTAATACGCGTCATCACCTTACGCGCTGCCTCTACAACGTTGAACGTCCAAGCCACAAATTAATCTTACTAAGCGATCTAAAATAATTTTACTTTTCAATTATAATTCAAAATTGTTAAATCTTTTCTGCAAAGAGTAATGGGTGAAATGTCCAAATTTGTATTATTAAACACAAAATTATTTAGGCTAAACAATTTTTATATTCAATAGCATTATTTTTACGGCGTTTCTAACTTTTATAGTTAGGAAATAAAGTCTTCATCAACAGCTTAAATTTCTTCGCATTCTCTTTGAGTTAGTTGTCGAAAAAACTTGCACTGATTACACATATTTTGACTTAAAAGTTTTTCATTACTGCTTAATCCTCTGAACTTATTACTGTCACTTGGCTCATACAAGCTATTATCTGAAGTCAATCTGTAGTGTACTCCTGTCTTCTTAATTACTAGTCTCTCGTCAAACAGGCTTTATGATGTAACTTTGATTTTTTTGCAGGAATATAATATCCTTTCTTATTAATATTATTTTTAACTTGAATATATATTCTACACCTCTTTGTTATTGTTTCTCCATATCTCACCAATATCTTCCTCTTTGGGTTTCACTTATTCCTCTTTTCCTTAGGTATATGAGCAGATACAACAGTGCCAAATATTTTTGCTTATTAATGTCATATTTTTGATAAGCGGTTTTTCCTTGAACGTTGTGATTTTTAGTCCTATTTAACATACAAGCTGCAGTATAAACTGCTTCTGTTCACTGTTTCTTGGGTAAATCTTTGACACATAATATTGGCCTTACTGTTTCCGAACTAAGGTTCTGTTTCTGCTCTTTACATGGCAATTTTGTTCTAGAGTATAGGGAATTGTCAGTTGATGCATAATACAATACTCTTTGCATGGAATATTTCTCAAACCTCTTTATTACTAAATTCTTTAGTTTTCTATTTCATTCTCTACCCGAGTAATAACATTTCTGATGCACTGCTTTACTTCATCTTCACTTTTTACCAAATACATTTTATTGTACTCCGAGTATCTGTCTTAAAAGATAAAAAAATATTTTGAACCTCCAACTGACCTTTGTTCCATTAATCCGGATGCATCGGTATGAATTATTTCACAATTTTTCTGATTCACATTCTCACTAACAGGGTTACACAGACGGTGTATTTTGCCATACAACTTTCACATTTATCAGTAGCGAGCACGTAACATTTGTTATAATCACTATTGGTTTTGATACACTTTATATAATTCATTTTTTAATGCACAAACTTCTGATGCCATATATGTAAATCTGCGTATATAACTTTTGTTGTATTAACTTAACAGCGAGTATAGTATGAAAGTCCAAAACGTACACGATGCTACTCCGCTAAGCAATTGCCATTAATTTATTCTATTCGAAATAATTTATTGTAAAATTTGCATGTATTTTCTTTTATTATCAAAAAATAATCTCTACTCGTAACGCGATCGACAGATAATAAATATAACTTTCAACTCAGGCGCGTATAGAACGTTGTCTATAATCGTATCAATTCATTCATAACTATTCCATATTTCAACCATCACCTGTCCGCAGCCTTAAACACTAAGTTTCGTTTCGTTGCCGCAGTCTCCTTTTTGTTCGTAACTATCAAATATGACAAAAAAAGTTTTAGGTCACAACAAATGTATTCATTCGCGCTCGTGTTTACTAACTATTTAGTTTTTTGAATGCTTTCGTCGATCTTACTTTCCACAACAAAGGCATTACTAAATTTGCTTCTTTTATAGCGGCTCCGACTTTTGAAGTGTCCAACTTTATTACAATAAAAACACCTGCGTTCAGTTCGACCGTCTTTATTGTGACGACTACCTTGATGTATTATTATACTTCTAGCACATTACGGATTTCCTTTTTAACATTTTTTTAGCGATGAAGGCGAATTTTCACCACCGCCCCCTTCCTTTATCATTTCCTCTTCTATCAACCGCTTAGCCATAAGATATACCAGGTGTAAAAGTATGAAACTGTAATTTTCCTATAGATGTTGATAGCCATCAGTGTAGGGATCATTATCTCTCTTTAACAGCTGACGAAGGTTTTGATCACACAACAAATCAGTACGGTGAACATAATCTTACGGTGAACATGCTCTTAGTAAAACTCAGTCTTTCGAGTGGTTCGAAAAATCTAAAAGTGACGATTTTGACGCAAAATACGAAGAGCGTGAGAAATCACCATAAATGTTCGCAGACAACGAATTGCAAGCCTTGTTGGGTAAAAATGATACTCAAACTTAACAAGAACTTGCGGATCAACTGAATGTAATGCAGACAGCCGTCTGTCTCTATTCGTTTAAAAGCTATAAGAAATATTCAGAAAGTAAAAAAATGGGTTCCTCATGAACTGAATGAAAGACAGCAAGAAAATCAAAAAGCCACTTGTGAAATGCTGCTTGACATATATAAAAGAAAGTCATTTCTCCATCGAATCGTGACAGGTGATGAAAAATGGATATATTTTGAGAATCCTAAGCGTCGGAAATCATGGGTGAATCCAGGCGAACCATCGACATTTACTACAAGACCAAATCGCTTTGGGAAGAAGACAATACTCTGTGTTCGGTGGGATCAGAAGGGTGTAACCTATTATGAGTTGCTAAAACCTAGTAAAACCGTTAACACTAATCGCTACCAATAGCAAAGGATCGATTTAAATGGAGCATTGCATAAAAAACGACCGGAATATGGGAAAATGCAACACAAGGACATTTTGTTCTATGATAATGCCTTCTCACACACAGCAAAACAGGTCAGGAAAACGATTGAGACGTTCAGTTGGGAAATACTAGCGCATGCAGCTTATTCTACTGACTTAGCTCCGTCCGATTAACATCTATTCGCATCAATAGGACACGCTCTCACTGAACAACATTCCAATTCGTATAAAAATGAACAAAAATGGCTTGATAACTGGTTCGCTTCAAAAAAAGAACTGCTTTTTTGGCATGGAATTACTATACACAGTATGTTGGAAAAGTTCCCAAACTTATTTTGTAGCGCTTGTACGAGTGGCGTCACCTCTTGGACAACACCGGTACTATGTTGCTACATCTCTCTAGAGTGTCTGAGAATTTTTTTACCAGTATCCGTTCATTAGTTGCCGAGATAGACGTGCTTGAGTGAACGTGTGTTTAGTACCCCGGTGCAAGCTCTACGATGGATGAGAAATTTGAACATCGTGGCGCAATTAAATTCTACTATAAACTTAAAAAAACTTTCGCGGAAACGAAAAAAATGATCGATTTAGCTTACGGTGAAGGTGTAGTGTCGCGTACAACTGTTTACACGTGGTTCAGTCGGTTCAAGAAGGGTAGAGAGTCGTTTAAAGATGACGAGAGAAGCGGCCGGCCGTCAACAGCTGTTACCGATGAAAACAAGGCTGATACACAAAGAATTTGTGCCCCCAAACACCACCGTGGATGCTGCGTATTACGTAGAGGTGTTAAAACGTCTAAAGCGCCGGATTAATCGCATCAGGCCCGAGTACAAGGAACCGGGATCGTGGAGTTTGCTGGATGACAATGCGCCTGCTCATTCTTCGAACATTGTGAAGCGCTATCTCGCCGAAAATCAGATCCCACGCATCAATCGCGCCCCATACTCGCCAGATCTGGCTCCAGCCAACTTTTTCCTATTTCCCAAGCTAAAAATGGCCTTGAAAGGACAATTTTTTGAAGATGTACCGAGCATTCAAGCGGCTTGCACCGAGCGTCTCACAGCGATAACTTCAGAGGAGTACCAGAGAGCCTTCGAATCACTCATAGAGCGCTCAAATGAGTGTATATCTAGGGAAGGGGACTACGTTAAAAGTTAACTGGAATAAATTTCTTTAGATACAATTTTCGATTTTTTATTTCAAAAGTTCGGGAACTTTTCCGACATACTGTGTATAAATAGCAATAGAAATTATTTTAAATAAAATATTTTTTATCATTTTAAAACAACAAATGTGTAATTTTTACAAAAGAATTCCGGTTTCATACTTCTACACCTGGTAATAAGTCCACTTATTATCAGATGTAGATTCCTACTCAGATACGAAATGTTTGTATTCATTCGGTAATGATATTAAAACTTCGGTTATTATCAACTTGTCAGATATATTTTAACAAGAACATATTAACCGAGCTGCTTTAATTGACCTCGCAACTCTTGTATCTTTATACAACGATTGTCTCAATAAAAATAGAGACATTTATAAACCTTATTTATATTTTAAATTTAAAAAATTTTGTTTTACAATATGAATCCTCGCTTCTGATTTTTGTTTGTATATATTATACTATGTAATTTTTACCACATTCCTGTTGTATTAAATTCGTATTTGTTTCGTACAAAATGATATGTTCCATTACATTTTCTGAAATCCTTGTAACCAACCTAGTTTGAGCCTTTGCAATTTGATTTTCTCAGCGAGTACTTTCGACGAATTTTTCCGATTTCATGTTTATGTCATTGACTACGTCTTATAAGCCTTAACCTCGCAGCAAAATTTTAATTTGAAATTTCCATATCTTCCAATTTCTGCAACCTTCCAATTTTACTTGCTCGTACATTTGAGGATCCATCATACTTCTTTATTGTAGTCTTCCCTGCCTTGTTTAAACCTCAAACAAGTAATTCGTTTGCAGCGTTTTGTGGCGGGTGACTATAGTCACCTGTAGTAGCGAAAGGGTCAAACAAAATTAGACATACATTAAATAATATTTTTGCAGCTAATAATACTTTTCTCAATAAATAAAGATTCTTTCCTAATAATAAGAGAAGTTCGATAGTCTCGAATTTTGTATTATTTTTGCCTTGATTTAACATTCTGATAGTCGGCGATCACCTTCAACGAATAACATAGTTTATTACAATCATTCTGGAAAAGTGCATGAATTCTTTTTTGGTTAGTTTCTTGATTGTTAATTTGGTTGCCATATAGTAGTTTTTTAAATAATAGTGGCCATATAGTGGTTTCTGAAGTTACGAGGGCGGTTCAAATATGATGGAGACAAACGCTGTAGATGGCGCGCATATATGTTTTGAAGGTCATGGCTTGAGTATGTGATAGCTGGGTCCCTTACAAACAGTGTGGCATAGTTTTCGTCGGGAGTGCATGTTTTACGCGCGTGCTACGACCATGAGTGAACGTCAAGTGCCGACCGCCGTTGCGCAACGTATTGTCATTCGTTTTTTAGTGTGGGAAGGCGTTAAAAACACGGAAATTATTCTGCGTTTGCGAAATCAGTTCAGTAGTGAGTGCCTGAGAAGGGCTGCTGTGTTTAAATGGGCCAAAGCATTCAAGAATGGTCGCGAAACCGAGAAGAATGAGCCGCATGATCATCGACCGCGAACCAGCATCACACCAGACAACATTAGCCGCGTAGAACAACTCATTTTGGAGGACCGTAGGATGAATGTTCGAGACATTTCGGCTGAACTCAGCATCAGTATTGGTAGTGTAGAGTCTATCATCCACGAACACCTTCAATATCGCAAAATAACGGCGCGATGGGTTTCTAAACTGTTGAACTTCGAGAAAAATTCACGTGGTTGGAAGTTTGTCGCCGCTTGCTGACACGATGCGAGGTAGAGGGGGACGGTTTTTTAACGCGAATGTTTACTACAGACGAGACATGGGTACACTATTACACTCCCGAAAGCAAGGTGTCGTCTAAAGAGTAGAGAAAAAAGGAGGAAGGGGCGCCAGTCAAAGCAAAGACAACCAGGTCCGCGGGTAAGGTTATGTGTACTGTGTTCTGGGACCGGCGGGGCGTGCTGTACGTCGATTTCCTGCGCACCCAACGTTCCATCAATGCTGCATACTACTCTAACCTTCTGAAAACACACGTGAAACCCGCTCATCGCTCGAAACGGAGGAGCATTCTAGCACGAAGTGCGATTCTTCTCCAGGATAACGCGTGCCCTTATACCGTGCGTCTCACGCTCGATACAATATCAAAATTGGGGTGGGAGGTACTAGACCCCCCCCCTACAGTCTGGATTTATCACCCTGCAACTACCACATGTTTGGACTACTGAAAGAAGCCCTCGGAGGTCAATGATTCAACACCGACGACGAGGTAGAGGAGTTCGTGCGCACATGGCTGTCCGAGTTGCCCAAGGAATTCTTCGATACCGGCATCAAAAAGCTTCCGGAAAGGTAGACAAAATGCGTAACTTGTAAGAGGGAGTACCTAGAAAAACTGTAAATTTTCGTAAATCTTTTCAATAGTAAATAATTGTATCAGAGCATTTGTCTCGATCATATTTGAATCGCCCTCGTACAACCTGGCGATACCATAACAGCCGATCGGTACAGGCTGCAATTGATTCGTTTGAGCCGCGCAATACGAGAAAAACGGCCGGAATACAAGGAAAGACATGACAAAATTATTTTTCTGCATGACAACCTTCGGCCTCATGACGCAAAAGCCGTGAAAATATATTTGGAAACGCTCAAGTAGGATATTTTACCGCACTCGCCGTATTTTTCGGACATTGCTCCTGATTACTAGTTGTTCCGAGGGCTGCAGCATGATGTGATAGGTCATCAGTTCGTTTTTTTCACAGAAATCGAAATTTGGCTTCTAACTTGGATCACCTCAAAAAATGAGAAATTTTTTCGAGATGGAATTCGAAAATTGCCTGAGAGGTGGGAAAAAGTAGTAACTAGCGATGGGCGATACTTCGATTAATCTTTTAATTTTTTTATTTTGAAATAAATGCATTTTTGGCCGCAAAAGAAACGAGCCGAATTAATTTGTACTTTCAAAAATTTAAGTTTTATTTATTTTGACATTTTCTCATTATGCCTGACTACACAGCTAATGGAGTTGTCGACATTCTCTTTGTGTTAGAAGAATGTCGACGAAACTGCGTTCGAGCTATAATTTTGTATGTTGCTAGATTCCCCGAAAGACGTCATACCAATGACACTGTTATTCGTAATATTGAGTTGCGTGGCCGACAAGGTAAGTTTGCTCGTAAAAGGAAGTCCATATTAACAGAAGATTATACTAATAATCCTCAAATTATTGCGTCACTAGCTATGGTGCACCTGGATTCTCAGATAAGTTAACGTCACATTAAACGTAAACTTGGTGTAACAAAATCAGCAGCCAGCAGATATCTAAAAAATGTAAAGTACCATCCGTATCACATACTAGGTTGTTCAAAAAGTTTTGAAAGCGGAAATGAAGATACTTTTCTTTGTTGGTAAAATCACTTTTATTGTTTAGTATAATCTCCTATAAGTTCAATACACTTGGTCCAACAGTCTTCCAACTTGTTTATCCTATCATGGAAGTTACTTCCTGCAAGGCCTGCTAAATACTCCTCTACGACGGCTATTACCTCTTCGTTTGATTAAAAATGCCTCCCACGAAGAAATTTCTTGAGGTGTGGAAACAGCCAGAAGTCAGAGGGAGCTAAATCAGGCGAATAAGGTAGATGCTGCAACAATTCGTACTTTAATTCGGTTATTATAGTGATGGTTTTTTGAGCTGTGTGAGCGGGTGCATTGTCTTGATAAAAAATGATTTTTTTCTTGTGCAAGCCGGGTCTTTTTTCACAAACTTTTTCATCCAATTGGTCCAAAAGGTTACAATAATATTCAGAATTTATTGTTTTGCCAGTTTGGAGATAATCCACCAACAAAATCCCTTTTGCATTCCAAAAAACTGACGCTAACACCTTCTTCGCCGATTTCTGGACACGAACTCGCTTCGGTGCCGAAGTGCCTGGTTGACACCACTCTTTAGCCTCTTGTTTCGATTCAGGGTCATGATGGTAGACCCAAGTCTCATCCATAGTGATGAATCGACGCAAAAAATCCTTTTTATCCTTTCGAAAACGCTCCAAATGTTGCTCAGAAAGTCGCATTCGAACGTGTTTTTGTTCCATTGTGAGCGAATGCGGCACCCATTGTGCACAGAGCTTTCTGAAACCCAAAACTTCATTTAAAATATGACTTGCACTGCCTTATGAGATGTCTAGGGCCTCTGCTAAATCTCTCTCGGTCAATCGACGATTTTCCAAAACCATATCCTGTACTTTTGCTATGAATGCTGGTGTTGATGCACTTTTTGGACGTTCTGAGCGTGGATCGTCTTCAACGCTTTTTCGACCACGTCTAAACTCTGAAACCCATCGATGCACAGTTGGAAATGAAGGAGCAGATTTCCTTAACACTTTCACCATTTTTGTATGAATTTCCGTTGCTAATAAACCTTCCGAAAAAAAGAATTTTATCACTGCACGATATTCGGTTTTTTCCATTGTAAAAAAAATAGACTGACACGTCAGCTTCAAATGGCTTGTAAACAAACAATGAATTGACAGAGTAAAATTAAACTTTGGGTATGTTTATATGAAAGATAAAGTATTAAAATGGCGTAAAAATTTTGGTTCTTCTACTGCTCTATTGATGTCGCTTTCAAAACTTTTTGAACAACCTAGTATCTTTGAACCAAGCTTTATCGGTTAAAGATTATCAAAGACGACTTATTTTTTGTCAATAGGTGACGCAGCAGGTTAATAATGATGATAATTTTTTATGGGTCTGAAGTTTGCAACGTTAGAGTAAATCGAAATAATTTTTTACATTTAAATAAAGCTATTAAAAATTTACAAATTATATTGAAATCCGTATCTGAGTATTCTGTTATGCTGTAAAACACTACGACTAAAAAAATATTAATATAAATTTTAAATAAAAGCAGTTTCTAAAATATTGCGTTGGACTCCAAGGTTGGAAAATTCAAACCCATAATTTTTTTAAATATGTTATGTTCAGCGATGAGGCTACATCTCAAAGTACTGGCGTCTTGAATCGCCATAATTGTCGCTTTTGGTCTCTAGTTAACCCACACTGGATGCGAAAGGTTGACCATCAACATCGCTGGAGTTTCAATGTATGGTGCCGAATTGTTAATGACTATTCGATTGGTCCTTACTTTTTTGATGGCAACGTTGACGTATAAACTTATTTGCAGTTAATAGGGGATGAACTCCCAGTTCTGCTTGAGGAAGTTGACCTCAATACGAGAAATAGATTATGGCTACAACAAGACGGTGGTTTTTCACATTGGACAATCATTGTAAGAAATTATTTAAATGAAAGATTTAACAATCGATGAATAGGTAGAAGAGGTCCCATAGAATGGCCACTTAGGTCACCAAACCTTACATCGTTTGACTTTTATTTATGGCGCTTACTGAAAAATGAGATCTATAAAACCAGACCAACGACTGAAGAAAATATGAAGGTGAGGATTCGGAATGTATTTAACACCACACCACGAAACGTGTTATTAAAAACGATATCGCATTTCCGGAAACGAGTCAACTTGTGTATTCGGAAAGACGGAGCAACTTTTGAACATCTTCTGCCTTAAATAGCTCTTTTTAAAAATACAGCTTATATTGATGGATAATCTTACCTTAACTGGCTGGGTCTCTATCCGATCTTGCTTTAACTGGCCGGGTCTCTTTTTGGTCTTGCTTTAACTGGCTGGATCTCTGCTTGGTCTTGTCTTAACTGGTTAGGTCTTTGCTTGGTCTTGCCGTAACTGGCCGGGTCTCTGCTTGGTCTTGCTTTAACTAGGTGGGTCTTTCTCCGATCTTGCCTTAACTGGCCCGGTCTTTGCTTGGTCTTGCCTTAACTAGCCGGATCCCTGCTTGGTAAAATTTACTGTGGTTTCGTTTTATGGGATCAAAAGTAAGATTTTCCATTTAAAATGATTAACTTGACTTCAAGTTTCCTTGAAAGTTGTAGTCAAGGTCATATTAGGACGTAAAATTTTCCTCTTTTTCGTTACTGGGGTCAAAAGTAAGGGTTTCCGTTAAAAAAAAAACAACTTGACCTTCAAATGACCTTGAAGACCATATTTAAGGTCATAGTCAAGGCCACAGCTAGACGTCCCCTTCAAAATCTTACAACTTTAGTCTGAAAACGTTTTTCTAAAAACCTTTAGTTCTAGAAGTATATGCATCCGTTTCTTAATATCGGACACCCAGTAGAATCAAAAAAAAAAAAAACTGGATAACCCATTAACACCTGAATTACAAAAAATTTTACATTAACTTTGTTGAAAATATTCTCACATGCACTACACAGTCAAGTATACTTGTGTTACCATTTAGGTGTAAACAAAGCACCGTGGTGTGAGTTGGTCTGTGATGACCGAAGGTTTTTGATGTAATTCTAATATTCAATTTTCAGTTCGTGTTGTGCTTCGAATCCGAGTAGAAGCGATAGCCATACATCGAGTTACAAATCAAATATATTGAATTTACTTTATGTAATCTTTTTGTTATATCTTTTATTTCGTTTTACAACAAATCAACTTATCTTTTGGTAATACCTAATTTCCGCGCTAAATTTATTAACCTCAACAGGTTATGGGCCCAGCATAGTGAAATTAAAACAAAAAGATAGTTTCAAGTTGAAAGTTATAAAAGTGGAAAAATCGTATTCAAAATGGCTTCAAGTTCGGCGTCTAATTCCTCGCGTATTGAGTTGCTGTTGAAAGACAATAATGATACTTGGAGTATGCAATTAGAAGCGCTGTTGACGAAGAACGATCTTTGGAAATACGTGGATGGTTCAAATGTCATGCCAAAGGTGGCTGAAGAACAAGCAGCATGGTTGAAACAGGACAAGAAAGCAAAAGCTGACTTAGTGATGTCAATTCAACCATTTGAACTCAATCAGATACGTGGATGTGGATCTTCACGTGAAGTATGGCTGAAACTGCGGTCTATTTATGCTTCAAAAGGACCCGCAAGAGAAGCTGTTGAAGCAGCTTATGCTTCAAAAGTTTGAAGATGGTAGTGATATTTGTGATCATCTCTCAAAATTCTTCGATGCCGTGGACAAGCTGGCAAACATGAATGTCCAGATAAATGGCGATCAGCTGGCCATTATGCTTCTGTACAGTTTACCCGTTTCATATGAAAATTTCCGGTTTGTGATCGAGTCTAGAGATGAGCTTCCCACCGCTGGAGCTTTGAAGGTCAAGATTCTGGAAGAAAGTGAGGCGCGAGAGCAAGCGTCAGGCAGCATCGTCAGAGCAATGGCAGCTGGAAATCGAGCAAATGCACGCAAAAATTTTCTTGAAAAAGGAAAGGGAGGATCGTCCTCACGAAAGGAAATAAAATGTTTCAAGTGTGGTGCCCCGGGACATAAGGCAAATGTGTATCCGACGAAAACAGGTGACAAGAGGTTCAAACAATCAGCGAACAGTGTTGATCAGAGTTACTGTGCGGTGAGTCATACGGCTACGGCAAGTGTAAACAGTGCCGGTAGTGCAAAAACAGTTGCTAAGGCGTGGTTGTTAGACAGTGGATGTACTACACATCTGTGTGGGGATGAAAGCCTGTTTGAAACGATGGAAGAGTGTCACAAATCAAGGCTCAATTTGGTAAATCAAGCATGTAATGATATTAAGGGTACAAGTGCTGTACGTTTATCGGTAGCAAGTGATGAAGGTCGAAAAGTAATTGAGTTCCGCGATACTTTATTTGTCCCGGACTTACGGACAAATTTGATTTCCGTGGCAAAAATCGCAAACAAAGGACATGAGGTAACGTTCAGCAAGAACGATGCCTACGTGCGTGATGAGTGTGGTAATGTATTTGTCATTGCAAGTCGCAAGGGTGATTTGTACTACGTGCGGGAAAATTCTGAGTGCGCGGCAGTTCAACCGGAGTACTCCAAACTGTTGAAGTAGCGCAAACAGTTGGGCTATCTAAACGCGAAAGACTTAGTGAAGCTGATTCGAGATGGAGTGATTCCTACAGACTCTGTAAGAGCTACAGATCAATTACTTCCATGTGAGGTATGCATCAAAGGCAAGATGACTGCATTACCGTTCGAAAAAAGTCGAATGCCTTGTGATGAAGTGCTAAAAATAGTGCATTCCGACTTAGTGGGATCCTTCAAAACTGAATCCATGGGTCGAATGAAATACTTTGTGACGTTTATTGATGACAGCATCAGGTGGTGCGAAGTCTACTTCTTAAAACAAAAATCAGGAGTTTTCGAAGCGTTCGAGCTATACCAACAGTTGGTTGAAACAAAAACCGGATATAAAATAAAGTGTTGACAATCAGACAATGGTCGTGAGTATTGCAATGTTGACTTTGACAAGTATTTGGGAGCTCAAATGATTCAGAGAAGGCTAACGGTACCTCGAACACCGCAGCAGAATGGCGTGGCGGAGAGGATGAACCGCACGTTGTTAGACATGGCAAGGTGTCTATTGTTGCAATCTGGTTTGGCGGCATCTTCTTGGCCTAAAGCCGTGGCGACAGCATGTCATATTAGAAATCGCTGTCCAACATCTAGATTAGAAGGAAGAATTCCTTTCGAGAAATGGATGAAGAAGACACCTAAGGTTGGTCATCTGCGAATGTTTGGTTCTAAAGTGATGGTTTTGGACAAAGATCCTAACAAGGATAAGCTCACACAAAGAGCTAGTAAAGGTGTGTTTGTGGGGTATCATAGACATAAGAAGGGGTACCGAGTGTGGCTGCCTAACACCTATCAAATTGTAAATGTGCGCGATGTAAAATTTATCGAGGACACTAACAAGAACTCAGGTGACACGCGTGTGTTGGACGAGATGTTTACCTCGCTAGATAGAGATGACAGTCAAGTAAGTCAGCCCAAGATTGTTGAATTCTCGCCGAGACGAAATGATAGTGTGAACAAGTTAGAAAAAGAAGAACGACCTATTACTTCGAAGCAAACTAAATCATCTCAAGCATAGTACCACGGCGATCGAGAAAGACGGACTCTGAGGGCGACCCAGAAAGCTATTCAATTCTCGGCAAATGACTAACACAGAAAATGAATCTAGAGAGGGGATTCAATGCGAAGATGGTCTTGACGATGACGTTTTCGCTGGTGCTGTTGAGGTTAGCGTACAGGACGCTTTAAATGGAGACGATCGTAACGAATGGATGGATGCCATTGAATCTGAGGTCACAAGTTTAATAAAAAATGATACATTTAACATCGTGAAGAACAATGAAAACAAAAATGTTGTTGGATGTCGATATGTGCTGGCTAACAAATATGGTCCAGAAGGAAACGTTGAGCGACGCAAGGCTCGTTTGGTAGCAAAGGGTTACAGTCAAAAATATGGTATTGACTATCACCAGATTTTTGCTTCTGTCACAAGATTAGAGTCATTGAGATTATTATTGGCTTTGGCTGTATAATTTGATATGCAGATATGGCAGTTTGATATTGTGACTGCATATTAGGTGCCTTAGAAGAAAAAGTGCTCATGAAAGTCTCTGACATGCTAGTGAAAATGATAGAGAGAATTGTGTCAAAACAAAATAAATCGACTGAAGTCGATGCTAAAGCTTGGAAGATGCTCAATAGCTTGCGTAGTGGTGGGGACGTGTGCCATTTGAAAAAAACTACGCCAGGCTGGACGTTAGTGGTACGTGAAACTTCGAGAAAAATTAGTGAACATGGGTTTCAAATCGACGAAGAACGAGTCATGTTAATTCTTCAGTGATGCAGTTGACTTAGTGTTAGTGCTAGTGTATGTTTACGATTTACTTGTGGCATCAAGAAATGCGACAAACATTACGAAGTTTAAGACTTAACTATTAAGTGAATTTGAGGTGAAAGATCTCGGTGAGGCAAAGTACTGTTTAGGCCTGGAAATAAATCAAGGTAATTGATTTATCGAATTAATCCAGAATGGTTACATATTGGGAATGCTCAAGCCATACGGAATGGACGAGTGTAATCCCGTAATAACACCTGCAGAAGTGAGTGCGCGCGTTGATATAAACGAAGACAGTGAGTTAGCTGAAAATTGTCCCTGTTGTTCCTGCTGGTATCTTCTTGATATTAACAATTCTATTTTCTGGTATTGTTTCTTCTACAACTGTATCACAGTGCTCACTCTAAGAATCAAATAATAGTATAGAGTGATATTTGGATAAAATACTTTCTCTAACCAAATCTTCAAAAGGTCTGTAATTAAAACATAAATCCATAAAATTATTCAGCAGCATATCGCATAAAATATTTATCACATTATTTATTATCACATTGCATAGAAATGGTTTGAAATATGCTTACTTGTAGTTCATTTTCCAGATTTAGATGCTTCTACGTATACGTTTTCTGGTCTAAATAAATTAGCTTTTACAATAGGACCAAATTGACCACTTTGCTCTTTTAAGACTATAAAAAGTTGGTAATAGTAGTTGCCCTGCGGCTGATATAAGTGATTGTATAGTGTAATTGTGTGTTGTTGATGAAACTGGCTGTACCAAGCATTGTACTTGTTTTTCTCCTTTAACTGCTAATGTCCTTCCAGGATACATTTCTAATTGGAATCTACTCTGATTTGAATTATATAAGCTCTGACTTCCAATCGTTAGTACACACGATTTGACGTCAGCAACAAATGCATCTGCTTTTGTGTGAAAGTCTAAATCACTTTCTAGTGTTTTCTTTGTAATAAATTTATTTATTTTTCCAGATACTATTCAATAAGCCTGTTTAAAGCGTGATTACCAACTTCTTGAAGCCTTGAATCGAAAATCTTCAGAGACAATTTCTTTTTCAGCGCGTAAGGCCTACCTACGTATATCGCGATCATGAATAATTAAACGTTCTTCAACACCAGTTTTAAAATTATGCAATGTATATTGACAAATTCTTGCAACTTTGCCTCTATAGGTGCCGCCCGTATAAATTTTGTGGGTCCAACGTTTCAGTTGACTGGTAGATATCATCTTTTTAAACCTGTTCTTAATAGTTTTAAGATTTAAATTTTTCTTTTTGCCACTTCTCCAAAATTCCACGGCTTTTTGTTAGTAATCGAAATCTACTCATTCATTATCTTCTGTACGTTCATTTGTTGTTCTCGACTATTCTTGCATTATGGCCTTTATACTCTTCATGAAAATCTAGCGACTCTTCAACAATCATCCCCACCCTGTTAAATTTATCATTAGCATCTAGTAATATTTGTTGAATTTTTTCTACTAAGTTAAATTCTTTATGCTTGGTCACGCAATCTGGTATTTCTAACGTTTGGAAATATGCTAATAATAAATTTATAACATTTATAGCATTAATCATAATAAAATTATTAATTATAATAATATTTATAGGATTAATCCTCATTTTTGAATCTAAAATGAAAACACTAATAATTATAAATTATTGTAATTATTGAATAATTAAACATGTATATAAATTTTCTTCGATCATTTACTTCTCAATTATAATAACATAAAAATTTCATTAAAATAAGAAATAAATTACAATGCACGCAATATGTAAATGCTACATAATATATTAAAAGATTAAAAAGAATTCATAAACGGTTTTTTTTATCTTGTTAATTATATGTTAAACTATATGAAACTTACTCAATTTTAGAACAAGAAAAAAAAATTAATATTTAATCTTTTATATCTTTCTAATATTTTTACATTAATACTATATGTATATTAATATTACAACATAAGGAATAATGTGAGTTATATAATCAAAGAAAATAATATAAATTAAATAACAGTTATTAAAATACTTACATCATAAGTGTTTATAATTAGTTTGGTTGTTTGTAAGAATTACTATATAACTTTTATTTATTAATGTTATATATCTAAAAAATACTTATTTAAGAAAATTAGAAGACTTAATTATTTTAGTTGTTACTACTATAATTATCTTCGTAGCAATGAAAACTTCGATGTTCTGCAAGTGTAATAAGTAAAATGATTCAAGTTTTCTGCGGTGAACCTGACTGATGACTATGAATAAAATACAACTTTCTATTCTAATTATATTCAAATTATATTCTAATAATATTCTATACTTACCTGATGTTTGTTTAACTACTTATTATTTTGTTCAAAAAGCAGTAACAATAATATCAGCAGTAATAATGATAATAAAAGTAATAATAATTTTATTATTATTTTTATAACGATCGTTATTCAACCATAATTATAAAAATTATAGTAAGAGTAAACTTAATTATAAAAGTAACCGAAAAGATTAACAATGACATATATTTAAATTGAATACAATATTATTGTTGCAGACTAAAATGAGAAAAATGTATTGTATTAAGATATAAAATAATTTCAATGTATAACCGAAAATTTTAAATGTTGAAGATAAAATTAAAAATATTTAAACAAGAGAAAGTTAAAAGTCCGTCAATGCTTTTGTTTTTAAAAGCCAAATTTCGTAAAAAAAATAGACGAAGCAAAAAATGTGACTAACGAAAAAAAAAAGAAAAGAAAAAAAAAGAAATGAAAGTTTGCTCGATTAAAAAAAAAGAGCGCCTTGTAGACTTCAAAATCTTTATTTAAAGGAAAAAAAAATATAATTTTCTATTTAAATAATGTAAAAGCGATGCGTTCCAAATTAATAATATTTAAACATTGTAAAATTATATTTACAATAAAATTCTATAGCAAGGGAAAGTGAGATTCGCGTTTAAATAAATTAAAATATAAGTTACAGTTTAAATTTAAATTACAATTAAGCATTTGAATATTTAAATAAAAGTTTAAATTTGAGGAAAGCTTGGGATTGAACGATAAATACTCATGTGTGCACGTGTAAGCGTGGCCTCGAAACCAGTCGGTAAGGAGAGGTTTTTCCTCTCCTAGGCCACTAATATTTCCTTTTGGAAGTATGAGTGCACGGGAAGACATAGAGAGTCGACCTGGGGTCCCTAGGCTAGCCGGAACGTTATCGTGGAATCCCGTAGTAATTTTCAAGGTTATCGCCAAGAATAAGAGTGGGAGTCTTGTGCCGTGCGTAAGCGGGCGACTCAGCAGCGGTGCTTGGACCGCCGAAAGCATGACGGCGGTAAGACGATTTAAAAGGGCTGCACATCGCGCGCTCGAGCAGATTCTCTTTCATTTTTTCACCTTTCGCATTCTTCCGAACACATCTCACTTTTACCTCGAAGAAATTAAAGAAATTAATTTCTTTTCATCATATCCCTTCCTCTTCTCTGTACGTAACAATTATTTTGATGCCGAAACCCAGGAACTACATTGACCAGATATCGAGAATAAAGAAAAGCAGAACTTCAAAATCAACGGTAGAAGCTTTAACAATAAAGAAGAACATCTTTCTGACGATGCCAGCAAGAAGAAAAGAAGCAGCAAAGAAGGCGAGCCGAAAGCAAAGAATGCGCACGCTCAGCCTGTCAACAAGCGTACTCGTTCATCGAAGAAGACGACGCCGATCACAACGCAGTTTTCAGAGCAGCCAACAGCAGTCATGCCGCTGCCACATTTCTATGAGCCGTCGACACTGATGCAGGCGGATGTCCGTGAGCAGCAGCGGCAAATGGTGACAGCAGTTGCAGTCAGAAGACTAGCCGGCGACATCATTTAGCATCAACAGCCTTCTTCACTGCCTCGAGCACGTCGTCAAGATCAAATACGAGCGCTGGAAGCTCGCGAGCAGCAGCAGCCAACGGCGACAGCAACGGCAGACAACGACAACGTGTTCGATGAACTTGTGCGCATTAGTGAGGCATCGACATCGAGGCAGGCGAACGTACACCGTTATTCGTCAACAACGTCAACGCAATTCAGCGGTAGAGAGCCAACAGCCAACGTCGTGGAGCAACCGTGGCAACCCTCTTCTACGCCTCGAGAAGGTGCACGAGGACAGCCGCGAGCATTACGGGTACACGTGTGGCAGGAGCCGCCAACTGCAGCGATGGAAAACGACGACGCGTTTGGGCATCCCGAGCCACCAGCGTGCGCAGATGGGTTTGACGAGCTTCGCGAAGAAGGTGGACTCTGAGCAGTCGTCGAGAAGCAGTTTCATCGAGCTACAATAACGAGCCTCGCAGATTTTTCACAAGACGCACCTGAGCCGTTAAGTAGTACTCGAAATGTAATAAATAGTATGCATGCGTGCGAGAGGCGCGACCCGATAGAGCGCATCACCGAGGCAATAAAGAAAACTTTGTTTGCTGCTCGCGAATCGTCCGGCCTCGGCGGTGACGCATCACGCCTCGCGAGTCGTATGACTACGGCAAAAAATTTACCGTTTTCCTCCAGTGACCCTCTTGAGTGGCTTCACTTCAAAGAGGTTTATAATCTATCAACATAACTCGGCGGTTATTCTAACGGGGAAAATATTTCGCAGCTGTTTGAAGCTCTAAAGGGGGATGCGCGGAAGTCAGTTAGCACGCTCCTAGCTACGTGTCAAAATGCCGACATAATTATGAAGACTTTAGAGCTTCAATACGGCAATAAAAAAATAATCGCCGAAAATATTATAACAGAATTACGCGCTTTGCCCGATTTAGAATCTAAACGGGTAAATTTATCTCAATTCGCGGCGAAAATTAAGGTAGCCGTTGAATCTTTACGCGCATTGAAACTGACGGGCTACACGATGCAAATTTGACCACAATGATAGGGAATAAAATGCCCTCCGCTCAAAAATATACATATAACCACGCGAGCGTGGCGAATTCCGACAGAGCCGATCTCGAGAAACTCGCGGGTTTTTTATATCGGGAAGCAGAAATGGCCGTCACGGGTGGTATTTTTGACGTCACCATTCCGGAGCGTCCAAGAGCCGATATTGCGAAATGTCGCGTAGAAACAAGATCAGGCGCCGTGTATACTGTAATGTGTGACTCTGCGAGCGGCCAAAATCAGAAAGTATGCGCATATTGTAACAAAATTAGCCACAGTTTAAGTGAATGCTCTGGCTTCGCTAAAGAGCATTTGGATCGTCGATGGGCCCTCGTAAAAAAAATGAAACTTTGTTTTAATTGCCTCAGTGATAGTCACGCGCGAAATAATTGCGTTTGCGAAAATTGTGCTGAATGTAAAAAGCGCCACCACAAATTACTGCATAAACACGTCTACAATGAAATACATGCAGCGAGTCTAAATCGCCCGCGAAATAATGAAGGCCGTGGAAAAATAAATGTGGCGACAAAGCCGGTTAGTTAATCATGACTTGCGGACAAAATAATGCTCTTAGAAATCGTGTCCTCGCGAATATTTGGGCTGAAAGACTCAGCCTTTATTTTTGCGCTTCTTGATGAAGGCTCAACGATAACACTGATAATCGCAAAAAGCATAGGCGTGAGAGGGCTATGTATTCAAATTACGCTTTCAACATTAAATAAAAAGGATACGTTAATGTCGCATTGCGAAACAATACATTTTAAAATTCAAGGACAGTCGGGTAAATTCGTTGTTAAGAACGCGGTTTCCGCTAAAAATCTTTGTTTACCGTCGCAAACGCTATCCGAAAAAGCTTTGGAGTATGCACGCAATAAAGAAAATATTAGTTTATATCCATACAAACGCGTGGTTCCGAAAGTTCTAATAGGGCAAGACAATTGGGAGCTAATAATAACACGTGAATTTCATCAAATAAGTAGAACAGAGCTAGGTCTATCGTCATGTTTATTAGGCTAGACGGTACATGGACATACATGCCGAGACGTACAAATTGACGACAGTTACGCATTCCTAACGTCTGTACAACAAATTGACGCGGACAAAATAAACTTAGATTACGAAGACGAAAGACTTGACGAACTCGTGCGACAATATTACTAGTTAGACGTACTTGGTGTTACCGGAGACTTTAAAAATTCTGTTAAATCTACGAACGCGTTGAAAATTATAAACGCGACGAGTACGCGAATAAGGCGGCAATGGCAAGCAGGCCTGCTATGAAAGGATGATCGTGTACCACGTACCGACGGATATGAGACGGCGCGAAAACGACTTATTTTATTAGAAAAACGTTTAGACAAATATATAAATTTCGCGAATTTGTATTACAAAGAAATGAATAGATTTATTGAGTTCGGATATGCAGAAAAAGTTAGTAATGGAACGTTAGGTGTGCGTAATTGGTTTTTGCCTTATTTCGCGGTGCAGAAGGCGCTCAAACACGGCAAACTTAGGCTTGTATTTGACGCGGCTGCAAAAACAAACGGCATATGCCTGAACAATCAATTAGATTCGGACCCGAATTTGTTGCAAGCTTTACCAGCCGTTTTGATACGCTCACGCGAAAATAAAATCAAGATAAAAGGGGATATTAAAGACATGTTTTTAAGAGTAAAAGTCATTAATAAGGATCGCAATGCTCAAAAGTTTTTGTAGCGCAGCTGCGATAGAAATGGAACACCGGAAATATATCGTATGAATGGTTTAATTTTCGGAGCGAAATCATCCCCGAGTAGCGCTGTATTCATAAAAAATAAAAACGCGGAAGAATTTAAAGATTTGAAACTAGTAGCATCGAAAATGCTCATAAAAAACTGTTATATGGACGACTTATTAGCCAGTGTGGACACGGAAACGCAAGCGAGAGATCTGATTCGCGATATTATAGACATAAACGTGGCCGCGAATTTTGAGATGCACGAGTGGTTATGTAATAACGCAGACGCGCTTGAACAAGTGCGGAAAACAAATCGTTTGAATCCTCAAAAAAAGATGCGGTTATGCGACCAAGGGGCAGAGAAAGTATTAGGTTTACTCTGGGAAACTCGCTCGGATACGCTTAAATTTAACGTTGGTTTAGCGAAAATTCCGCATGAAATATTAAATAATGAAAGGAAACCAACGAAGCGCGAATATTTAAGAGTCGCGATGTCCGTGTTCGATCCGCTAGGTTTTCTCTCACCTTATACAGTGAAGGCAAAGATATTAATGCAGGAAATATGGCGTAGCGGCGTCGGGTGGGACGATCGCTTGCGTGACGAAGAATACGTTGATTGGAAGTCGTGATTGTAATGTTTAACCGACGCAAAAGATTTTTAAATACCGCGATGCTATGCGCTTTTCGGAACGCGAGGCAACAAGGTAGAATTGCAGGTATTTTGCGACGCAAGTTTAAAAGCTTACGCGGCTGCCGCATAGTTGCGTTTGGCCTTAGAAGATTCGCCCGCGCACATATCACTCGTTTGAGCATAATCGACAGCTGCACCATTAAAATCTTTATCTATTCCACGATTAGAATTGCAAGCGGCGTTATTAGGCGCAAGTTAGCACATACGATTAAAAATGAACTTGATTTTAAAGTAAACACACGTGTTTTTTGGAGTGATTCCTCCACGATTATTTGGTGGATTAAATTGAAGCCGCGTATGCGTCACTTATTCGTCGCAAATTGACTAGACGAAATTAGTGAACTATCGAGAACCGCCGAGTGGCGATGAGTACCTTCGTCACTGAATCCTGCAGATGACGCGATGCGTTGGTCGGGAAATAAATTAACTGCAAATCATCGCTGGTATACCAGGCCAACTTTTTTACGCAAATCAAGCAAACGGTGGCCTATAGAAAAACATTTAAGCAAGATAGAGAAAAAATCAATAGATGATTTAGAGTTTAGAAAAGAGTTTATATTTTTAAGCAACGTCGTGTCACACGATCTTCCCGTGATCGGGCGGTTATTGGGTTGGAACGGGTTACTCGTACACGCAAAACGTATGCGAGCCGTTTTCGATCGCTGGCGCGGACGGACGCGTACAATTTTTTCAGTTGACGCGATTACTTTAGCCGAGCAATATTGGTACCGCGTAATTCAATCCGAATGCTTCAAGTGCAAAATATTAGCTATAAAAAATAACAAAACGATCAATAAAAAGAGCAAATTAAAACAATCATCTCCGTTTCTTGACGAATCGGGTATTCTTCGTGCGAGGGGACGCGTTACGAATATAGGCGACATCGTTCTTGAAAATAACCTGATTACATTGGAAAGTAAGCATCTCGCAACCAAATCGCTCTTAACGCATTATCATCAAAAATACAGGCACGGAAGTAAAGACACGGTAATAAACGAAATAAGGCAACAATTCTACGTAGTCGGCTTGAGGAATGCTCTACGCTCGCTCATAAGCAAATGTGCATTTTGTAATTCATACCGTGGGAAGTCTCAAAACCCATTGATAGCTGCGTTACCTGCGGGCCATTTAGCGTACAAACAAAGGCCATTTGCGCATTGCGGAGTCGACTATTTTGGACCAATGTTAATAAAAATAGGCCGTTGGCGCGAGAAGCGATGGGGAGTCCTCTTCACGTGTCTTACAGTGCGTGCTATACACATCAAATTGCTAAATGGCCTCGATGCTAGCTCAGCAATAATGGCTTTGCAACGATTTGCGGCAAGAAGAGGCTCTTCCGAAACTATATATAGTGATAACTTAACAAATTTTGTACGCGCTAATAAAGAGCTCAAAGAAGCTCTCGCAACCTTAAACAACGAGCGTTTGAGTAAATTTGCGACTTTACGAAAAATAAAATGGATATTCAATCCACCGAACGCTCCCCGTATAGGAGGTGCCTGGGAGCGCTAAAGAAGATCAGTAAAAACAGCGTTAAATATGGTGCTACGTGAGCAAACACCGTCCGAGGAAGTGTTGCATACATTATTATTAGAAATTGAGCATTCAATAAACTCAAGACCATTGATGCACGTGTCCGTGGATCCGCGAGACAGTGAAGCTCTGACGCCAAACCATTTTTTAATAAGCACGTATCTCTTATTTTTTGATGTACTTTAACATATCCCAGAACCAAAGAAATCGATAGGTCCAGGTTGAGAACCTTTCCTTGTAAGTGAAATGTCCCCTAGGATCTACCCCTACCGAACTGCAAGCGGGCGATCCCACCTAATCCTGAAAACAGCGAGCGTCATCGCTTATTTTTCTTTAAATAATTATATTCCACGCCACAAGCGAGCTAACCTTCCTAACCACCTAACTCCAAAATAAAGTAACCCATATAAACAACCCATACATTATCACTCATACTCAAAAACTACGTCGTCTTTAGCATTATTTGGGAACAACGGCGTGGAAGTAATAGGATTGTGTCCCCTTTAGGGTGCTCGATTAACGTGAGTCCCCTCGCTTCACGATCGGGGTACTGGATTAACGTGAGTCTCTTCGCCTCTTGCGATCGGGGTGCTTGATTAACAAGAACGATAGTACTATATCAAGGTGCATCTATTATTGTACATATTCTTCACAATAATGTGGCTTACTTTTTCACAGATTGGAAGAAAATGTTGTATACAAAGGTTTTTAGTGCACCATGCATACTTAATCATCGCAAATTCACTACACAATGCATATTTTGCATCAGCCTGTTGAAAGCAGTGTTGGATGGGTGTTTCGAATTTTCCAGATTTATCTGTTGGATAGCCACTTTTTCACCATGCATATTTAAACATATTTACGGATCTTGGTGCTGAAAATTAGTTATGTGTAAGTGACTGAAACTGCAAAATGTTATTTCGTAAGTGTAAGTTGATTTTAAGATTGTTTAGAAGAACCAAATCTGAAAAATATTTAATAAAATTCTTTCACGGTCTAAATCTATAGACATCACAGGATTGAATTAATCCGATCGTTCCTGCAGGTATAGTATTGACCTTAACCACTTTATTTCCTGTATTTATATTTTCAAATATGTTTTCTGTCTGTCCTGACCAAGAATCTAAGAGCAGTGAATAATTTTTACTAGCTACAGATATGAAATCTTTCTCAAACCAATATGCAGCAATTGTAGATGTTAACTTTCCAGAATTAGAAGGGAAAATAGAAATGTTCTTTGCTTTATATATATTTTTGTGCAAAATCGGTCCAAATTGGCCATCTGATTCTTGTAAGACTATTAGTAACGGAGAGTGGAGTTTATCATCTGCTGGAATAATAGTTTGTATTGTAAAACTATGTGTTAAAGAATTTGAAGATTTAGCAATGCACTCTACTTTTAGCGTTCCTTTGATTGACAATCTACGTCCAGCGTGTGCTTATAAATTTAATCCATATTCATCAGAATTATAGACATTTGACGCACCTATTGATTTGATATCTTTACGTATATTTTTAACGAATTTTGACGCTGTTTGCGATAATTCTAATGCATTTAATAACTCTGCAATAATTATAAGTTTATTTATTTTCTTGGAAACTATTCCATGATTTACTTTGAAATTATAAATCTATTTTGATGAGGCCTTAAATAATTGTGAAGACATCTGAACGTTTTCCCTGGCTTTAAGCACTTACTTTTTTAAATCCGCATCATGAATTGGTAGATATTTATCAGAAGCAGTATTAAATTCATGTAAAACATACTTTGGAATATTAAGTAATTTTTCTGATCTAAATCCTCCCTACCCAATTTGATCTTACCATCTGTACAGCATTTTTTGATGTTTTACTTTTAGAAATTTGCTTTGCATACATTCTAGACTACTTCTTTTTTTCTTGCCTGAACGCCAAAAATTAAATGCTTTTTGCTTATATTCAAAAATCACAGTGTCTTCTGGTTTTTCGTCATCTTTGATGGAATCAAAAAATTCCTTGCCTACATCCTCTTCAACTAATACTGCCTCAATAATTACGCTTTCTTCATTGTAAGATAAAGTATCATAACTTTCAATAAATAATTTGCAATCAGATAAAGTCTTTATAAGATCTACCAGATTAGAAGCAAATGCTTTTTCTTCATTGGTTATTCGAGATTCGATATTATATTCTGGACCTTTAAAAGCTAATTGCAGCAAACTCAAAATATTTTTTGGATTCATCAACATAATGAACTGAATTTGCAGTTATTCGAAAAGAAAATCTTGTAATTGTCAACTATTAATTATTTTTTTATCAATTTATCAAACGTAAAGTAGACTATGATGAAAATGATGATGCATGAATAGATTTTTGATGAAGAGATAGAAAATTTTATAAATAATGTAATACTAGATAGATTATAAAGTACATATACGTATATTTACGTATCACAAATTAAAAATTACAAGATATTAATAGATTTTATACACAAATTTGCCAAAGAATTAGTCTAAAGCTAATTTAATGTGTTAACTTTCTTATGATAAACATTTATTATTTTTACACAAAGTAAAGATCCTGCAATGCATTTTTTGATATCTTACGTAGTTTTATTAAAAATAGATCCAAAATACATTAGAGATGTAATAATTTAGTTATTAAATTTATAGTAACAATAAAGGAGTGCATTTAGAACTGTAATAATATATTTATTTTATTTATACTAACAATTAATTGGCAATTACATATTTATTTTAAATAATTTCTGTGATACTTTTCCAGTAGAATACACTGACATTATCAAATACTTCATCAACTCACTTTAGCAATAGTTTTTTAAAGAAACAAGTTAATAATTAATTAGAAAATAGAAATAAATTAGTTACCTGAAATAAGTTTGGCCACCACTATTTTTACTATTAGGGGAATTCGACACTCAAAAATGTTTATATAATTACAAAATTTTTTATTGCTTTAATTGTTAAGAAACTTCTCGTTGAATTAGCTCCTGTTAGAGTTTTTCCTAACCCTTTGGCCTATAACCATAAGTCTGACTCGTGGTAAAGAATTTGTGCCATAAGCGAAAACCACGAGTCTGACTCGTGGTAAAGAATTTGTGTCATAAACGAAAATCATGAGTCTGACTTGTAGTAAAGAATTTATTATTTCACAATTCCTTTTGTCGCATCGAAATATAAATTTCATGAAAAGTATAGATTTTGCGCCAGTTCGGGTACACGGCTGAACAGCTGAATGGCACGGGGCGTGACCAACCTTCTTGTTTACTATGGCTCGCGCAATCATTTGATACTGTGTAGGCCAAGGGGATAAAGAAGTAATTTTTCAAATAAACAAGCAATTAAAAGTCAATGTTTCCAGAATTAGGTAGGTCAGACTGCCTGCGATTTGGTTGGGGTGGTTTTTAGGAGTTAGTTGGATAATGTGATAAGGTGAGTTAGCGCGCTTGTGATGTGGAATTTAATTATTCAAAAGAAAATGAATCATAAGGCTTACTGTTCCTACGGTTAGATGGGTTAGCCTACTTGTGGTTTGAGAGGGGTGGTTTCTACCTCTAAAACGTGCATTTTGGAAAAATAAAACACGGGTTTAATATTTTTTAGAAATCTATTGATGTGCAAAGTTTCCTTTAAATCGGTGGATGACGGTTGAGTAGGATTACTTGTAAGATGTCAACTGAACGTGTACTCAATATCTTACATGAACATTTCAGGATAGAGAAGCTCTGTGCTAAGTGAATAGTATAGTTTGGTACTATATAAGCGAAACCCTAGCCAATTTTTGTGTCATTTTATAACTGCAGATGAAACTTAGATTTACCACTTTACTTTTAAAAGTAAACAACAGTTGAAGCAATGGATTAGGCCAACCTCAAAGAAGGCTGGAACCATTTCATCGGCAAATAAGGTTATGGCGACTGCTTTTTGAAATGAAAAAGGAATTGTTTTCATTGATTACCTGGAAACGGATAAAACCATTACTAGTCAATACTTCGCAGAGTTATTGTAGCACTTGAATAACGAAGTGATAAATAAATGACCTCACTTGGCGAAGCAAAAAATGTTGTTTTACTATGACATGACAACATCACTAAAGTTTTCGCCATGATTTTTTCAGTAAAATTGATTGCCGCTTTTAGTTTCTTAAAATTACAAATTTTCAAACTATTCGCTTAAATAACTTTCTATAAACAATTACAAATGATAAAAATACAGTTACTTTGTTTCTCGGCTATGCTACTAATCCAATGGTTAGTTTAGTGCTATCTAGCCTAGATACAACTCAGGATTATGTTAAAAAATAAAGAAAAGAAAACACGAAAAAAGTTGTTTTTCTTTATCAGGCAGGAAACTTTTCACCCTATCTTCACATATATATATAGGAAGATTCATTATTAGGTTTAGTTTTTAATCTTAAATAAAGGGCATAAAGTTGAATTTTATAGTAAAAATTTTACTGTACGTCGAAAGAACAATCTATGACGTTTACTTTTTAAAGATTTTCTCACGTAAATGTTGACCGCGAATACGCCGTAAATGGTCCATCCTGAGGGTCCAATTTTGGACGACGCGTTCCAGCAAAGCGACCGGTATCTCGCGAGTGACACGAGTAATGTTGGCTTGCAAAGCGTCGATTGAAGCTGGCTTATCCCTGAAGACCAGAGACTTCGTGTAACCCCAAAGAAAATAATCTAAAGGTGTGATGTCACACGATCTAGGCGGCCAATTTACTGGTCCAAAACGTGAAATCAGGTTCTCACCACAATGATTTTTCATAAAGTCTATTGTTTCTCTCGCTGTATGCGAAGTAGCGCCGTCTTGTTGAAACCAAAGTTCACCGATACCACGGATTTCAATTTCAGGTAGCAAAAAATCCGTTATCATGGTGCGATAGTGGTCGCCATTGTCGGTTACGTTCTGACCGGACACATTTTGAAAGAAATATGGACCGACGATTCCACCGGCCCATAAACCACACCAAACTGTGCATTTATGTAGCTTTAGTGGTAGCTGTTGAAGCTCTTCAAGTTGTTCATCATCCTAAATACGGTACTTCTGCTTATTGACGTATTCATTGAGCTAAAAATGCGCCTGATCACTAAGTGAAATTTCGCGATAAAACAGCGGATTTTCATTAAGCCGATTCCGAGCCCATTTACCAAAAACATGACGCAAACCCAAGTCGCCCGGCTTCAATTCTTGCACGAGTTAAAGTTTGTATGCCTTAAAACCAAGATCTTTACGTAAAATAGCCAAGTTGTTGCGCACGACAAACCAAGCTGTTGAGAACGACGCCGAATCGATTCGTCACGGTCTTCAGCCACACTCTTAGCTACAGCCGCTATATTCTCTTCACTACGTGCTGGATGTGGTCTAATCGGTCAAGTATCATCCAATAATGTATGCTGGGTTTCAAATTTGCGGATGGTATTAGCTATAGTGGTTTCGGTAGGTCGACGATGCACACCATAAGTTGCTCTAAGAGCACGAAAAACATTTCTCACAGAACGCTGATTTTCCTAATACAGCTGAACAACTTAAATACGTTGTTGCGGTGTAAGTCTTTTAATGGTGATTTGTCAAACAATACTGAATAAAAATTACATTACAGTTTGTTAGGAATCACGCGTGATCTGTAAAAAGCAGCCTATTAAAAATCAAACCTCATAATGAATTACCCTTTACATTCTGTCAAAAAAATAGCGGGAATTGTCGATTCAAATCTGGCGGGGCAATTTAGGCAGGTGAAATTTTTTTTTCTAGGTTGGTACAACTGTCCTTAATGACTATGCCAAGTTTGAGCGGAATCTGTCAACGAGTGTGTTTACAGTAGCTGGTTAAGTCAGTCAATGTCAATAGTGCGTGCCGATTTTTTACAATGGGTGATTACGTTGAATAAAGAATTTGTCTAAAATTTTGTGTTGCGAATGAAATTTCGTGTGCCGATGCATTGAAAATGTTGCAAAAGGCTTTTGGTGATAAAGTACTATCGGAAACCCGTGCGTATGAGTGGTACAAAGCCTTCAAGGAGGGTTGTGAAGTCGTCGAAGACTTGCCTCGTTCCGGACGCCCATCGACGGCTTCGACCGCAGATAACGTCGATAAAATTGAGGAAATGGTGCTTGAAAACCGTCATACCAGCTTGAGAGAGATAGCACATGAACTTGAGATATCCCACGAGTTCACACGTACGATTTTAATTGATATTTTGGGCATGAGAAAGGTGGCCGCAAGACTCGTTCTAAAAGAGCTTAATTTTCTTCAAAAACGCTATCGCGAACAGGTCGCTTCGGACATGCTAGATCGCGCCAATTTCGATCCCGCATTTATGGAATGCATCATAACTGGTGACAAAACGTGGGTGTACGAGTACGATATGCAACAAGCCAGCAAGCATCGGAATGGGTGGGAAAAAACGAGCCGAAACCGAAAAAATCACGCCAAAGCCGCTCGAAAGTGAAGGTGATGCTCATTGTTTTCTTGAATATCCGTGGCGTGGTGCACTACGAATTTGCTCCAGAGGGTCAGTCGGTAAACAAAGAGTATTACCTAGGCGTTATGAAAAGTTTGCGTGAGCGTATCCGTAAAAAGCGGCCAAATTTGTGGGCGAAAAACTCGTGGATTTTGCACGACGATAACGCGCCGTCTCACCGAGCTACGATTGTGACCGACTTTCTCGCCAAAAACTCAACGAACACGCTTGAACAACCACTGTATTCGCCGGATTTGGCTCCCTGTGACTTCTTTCTCTTCCCAAAACTTAAATTGCTGCTCCGTGGCACCCGTTTTCTTTCGATTGAAGCCATAAAACAAAATTCGGCGCGCGAGCTGGCATTGGCATAGATGTATCGGAGCAAATGAAGCCTATTTTGAAGGCGACCCAATAAATTTTGATTATTAAACGTAAAAATGTTGTTTTAATTTAAAGTTTCCGGTACTTTTTTGACAGACAGTATATACGAGGTGTGTTCAGAAAATAACGGGAATTTTCGTTTTTTTGAAAAAAAATATTTATTCATTTGTCTACATTAATGTTGTCGCGTTTAAAGTAGTCCCCATTAGATATTATGCTGTTGTGCTAACGCTTTTTCCAATCTTCGGACACTTCTGAAACTCGATCTTTGGGATGGCCTTTAGCTCTTTCAGTGATGCGCTTTTAATGTCATTTATGCTTGTAAAACTTCGGCTCTTTAAGGTTCTCTTTATTTTTAGAAATAGAAAAAAGTTACCTAGAGCCATGTCTGGCGAATATGGAGGCTTAGGCGCCGTTACACTATTGTTTTTAGTCAAAAATTCACGAACAAGCAATGAAGTGCGAGCAGGTACATTATCGTGGTGCAAATCCGTGAATTGTTTTGCCATAAATCCGGGCGTTTTTTTCGGATTGCTTCACTTAAACGGCGTCAAATTTGTAGGTAGTACTTCTTATTGACCGTTTTATCTCGTGGCAAGAATTCATGATGCGCTATGCCATTAAAATCGAAGAACACAGTGAGCATAACCTTCACATTCGACCGCACTTGTCGAGCCTTTTCCGGTCTTGGCGATCGAGAATGCCTCCACTCGGACGACTGAGCTTTAGTTTTGACGTTATATCCGTAAACCCATGTTTCGTCACCTTTTATGACAAGTTTCAGCAATTCTGCATTTTTGTTGACTTTATTTAGTAACTCCTGAGCAACTTCCATTCGCCGCTATTTTCGTTCAAAATTCAACAATTGTGAAACAAATTTTTTCTACCACACGTTTCATACCTAAAACATTCGATAAAATTTCATGGCATGAGCCAATTAATGTGCCTACATCATCAGCAACTTCTCTGATAGTGATTAGGCGATCGTTCAAAACCATTTCTTTCACTTTTTTCTCTTTTTCATCGGCTGTTGATGTGCTGAGGCGTCCAGGGCGTCCGTCATCTTCAAAATCTTCTCGGCCATCTTGGAAACGCTTATACTACTTGTAAATCCTTGTTTTACTCATATCGAACTCACTATAGGCCTTTGTTACCATTTTACAAACTTTGTTACACTCTATTACGTTCTTTACGCAAAATTTGATATAAATTCTTTGATCCATTTTTTTTAACAAACGAAAATCACCAAGCTCATAAAAACACGTCTAACCTTAGCGGCTGCCACTGACAAACTAAACAATGAAAACAGCTGAAAATTGTATCATACTTCAGGGATATGTGTACCAACACAATAAAAAACAATTTTGACAATCGGACTCTCCAAACCCGCGAAATTAAAAAATTCCTGTTATTTTCTGAACACACCTTGTGTATATATATATATATATATATATATATATATATATATATATATATACGAGGTCTGTCAGAAAAGCATCCGACCTGTTTTTATATTTTTGCGCCAGAGTGTTCGAGTGACCTCTCCGAAGCCTTAACGTCAACAGTAAAGCCTCACGAACTTATCGGTTGCTCACCGGTACCTACAGGACGTATAGTTTATGCGTAGCGTGTATTTGTTTACAATACCTTCTTTGCGTTCGTCGGATTTAGCTATTGTTAAAAATGACAGAAAGATCTGATCAACGAATTCGCATCAAACTTCGCTTCAAACTCGGCTTAAGAAGGTTATTGCTGGTGATGAATCGTGGGTTTATGATTATGATCCCGAAACAAAACAAAAATCTTCACAGTGGAAGCTCTCGTCCGAATTACAGTCGAAAAAAGCACAACAAGTCGGAGCAATATCAAGTCAATGCTGATTGTTTTTTTTGTTATTATGAAGGTGTTGTGCACCACAAATATGCATCGATAGCTCAGACGATTAATAAGGAATATTAAGTTAAAATTCTGAAACGATCGCGTGATGCGGCGAGAAGAAATCGAGCGCATTTTTGGTCAAGCGGGGACAGGCTTCTCCATTACGATAGTGCGCCAGTGTATTCATCGAATCTTGTGTAGCAGATTTTAACGAAACACAATATTCTACTGCTTCACCAATCTTCCGTAAAGTCTCGACATAACCCCTTGTGACTTATGGTTGTTCCCGAATTTGAAAAAACCGCTTAAAAGACACCAGTTCGACGACAAAAAGACGATTGTAGATAATGCGACGAGGACACTGAAGGCTATACCAAAAACTGACTTTCAGGACTGCTTCAGAAAGTAAAAACACCGCTAGGAGCGCGTTATTTAATTAAATAAGGACTACTCTGAAGAATGCCACTCGCCCGATAACGAAAAATAACACCATCGCTAAGATATGAAGGTAGGTCGGATACTTTTCGAACAGACCTCGTATACATATATATATATATACATATACATATACAATGTCATCCAAAAGTCTCGGAACGGCAGAAAAACTTTCGAAGAATGCATTTTGGGAAAAAAACAATAGTATAAGGATTTTTTCCTGGCTATCTGATGGTAACCGTAGATTTGACCTTTACTTCGACCTTCAAGGTCATTAAAAAGACAAGTTAAGTTTTTTAAATGGGAACCTTTATTTTTGATCGCGGATTTAGAAAAAGCAAAAAATGTTGCGTCTAAACATGACCTTTACCAACTCCTTGGCTATGACCTTCTAGATTAAATGTGGATCGAGTGCCAAAAGTCCCAGTACGAATGTCTCCCAACCAATTAAGGCAAAGTAGTATGTACTTTCGACCAATTAAGGCAAGGTAGTGTGTAGTCCAGATCAATTAAGGCAAGTTAGCGTATACTTCTGACCAATTAAGCCAAGATATTGATAATACGAGGGCAGTCCCAAAAGTACCTGACCCGACAAAGAAAACAGTAAAAAAATTGCGAAAATGTTTTTTATTTTTTAACATATTCTCCTTACAGTTCGATACACTTTTCCCAACGATGTTCAATAGCTTCGATACTCGCTTTATAGTAGGAACCGTCAAGCTCCTCAAAATACCTATTAACCGCAGACTAGACTCTTCATTGTTGGCAAATCTTTTGCCGCCGAGCCATTTTTTCAAATTCAGAAAAAGAAAATAATCCAAGGGAGCCAGATCTGGCAAATAGGGTGCGTGAGGAAGCAATTTGAACTTCAACTCATTGATTTTAGCCATCGCAATGACGCACGTGTGGACTGGTGCATTGTCGTGATGAAACAACACTTTTTTTTTCGTCAGATGGGGCCGTTTTTTCTTGATTTCATCACTCAAACGCTACAATAAGGCTGCATAATATGCGCCGCTGATTGTTTTTCCTTTTTCGAGATAATCAATAAATATTATTCCACGCGCATCCCAGAAAACGAATACCATGACCTTGCCAGCTGACTGAACTGTCTTTGCTTTCTTTGGAGCCGGTTCTCCCTTTTTAGTCCACTGCTTTGACTGCTCCTTGGTCTCAGGTGTAAACTGATGGACTTATGTTTCGTCCATAGTTATGAATCGACGCGAAAACTCGGCTTTATTGCTACGAAATATTGTCAAACACTCGATGGAAACAACCTCACGTTGCTGTTTGTGCTCCATTGTGAGCAAACGCGGCACCCATCTTGCGCACAGCTTTCTCATGTCCAAATTTTCGGTCAAAATGTAATGCACAGCACTTTTTAAAATGCCTGCCATGTCTGCTATCTCGCGCACTTTTAGTCGACGGTCATCCAATACCATTTTGTGGATTTTCTTCACATTTTCTGACGTAGTAACCTTACTTGGTCGGCCACTGCGGTGTTCATCTTGGCAGCTCGTACGACCTCGCTTAAACTCAGCTACCCAATATTTGTCCGTTGTAAACAAAGGAGCAGACTTCCCCAGAGTAGAATCTAACTCGGCTTTGATATCGGTTGGACTTAGACCTTTCAAATGAAAGTATTGTATCACATAACGATGCCCGATTTTTTCCATATTTACAAATTCATTAAGAGCATTCACTTTGGATGTCTGTAAAAAAAATAATAATAAATGTACCGTTATGAATTTTTCACATTAAGTTGTTGAAAGGTGGTATTCTCAATCGCAGTAATTGTTTTCTTGAAACTACCTGTATTCATAAGTCAGGTCGGGTACTTCTGGGACTACCCTCGTAAGTGGTTGAGGTATAGTGTATGTTAGCAACGACACTTAGAAAAAATTATATTATGGTGTTAAACTCATAACGGTTTCTTAAAAGCTTGTGTTCAAAGTGTTTACCATCCACTTCTTGGCAACATGCCATCCGGTTGTAAAAAGTTGCCGTAGCTCTCTGGATCATCTGTGATTCAATGCTATCTATCTCGTTTTGTATCTGTTGTTGAAGTTCCGCAATACTCTGCGGCTTCGTTCTGTACAATCTATCTTTTATATATCCTCATTGGAAATTATCCAGTGACGTGAGATCTGGTGATCTCGCAGGCCATTCTATCACTCCACGTTGTCCTATCCATCTTCCCGCAAATACTTCATTTAAATAATTTTTGACACTTCTTGCGAAATGAGCTGCAGCTCCATTCTGCTGGAACCAAATTTGATCAAATTCGTCATCCACAATATCCAGAATAGTAGGGATAATTTCGTTTCTTAACATATCCTCATATTTTCTACCATCAAGATTGCCTTTATAAAAGAATGGTCCAATTATTCTATCATTCAAAATGCCTGCCCAAACATTGACTTCTTGAGGATATTAAGTGGAACAACTGTTGATCATCCAGTTAGGATTGGTCTCACTCCAATAAATCGTGTTATGTCTGTTGACGCTTCCATTTAGGAAAACATTAGCTTTATCGGAAAATACAATTCGTCGCAAAAAGTCAGCGTTAGCATCGATTCTGGTCATCATCGTTTCTGAAAACTCTTGGTGCTAATCGGGATTGTCTTTATTCATTTCATGCACAAGTTTGACTTTGTACGGATAAAATTTTAGATATTCAGTCAATATTCTTTGCGTTGAACCGTAACATAAATTATGTTCTTGTTTCAGTTTTTTAATAGAACTATGAGGGTCTTCTGTAATTGACAATGCTGCATCCAGTCGATTATCTTCAGTTGACACTGTCACGGGGCGTCCTGACTTGGAAAGATCCTTGACCGTACTGTGTTGGTTAAAGCGTTGTATTGTTCTGCTAACGGTCATTTTCAAAATTGGCGTTTGTCCTACCCTAAACGACTGATTGAGTAAAGACAGCATGTCATTAAACAATCGCTGATTGTCACCCCAGCCCCTTATCATAATAATGCATATTCGCTCTCGTTTAGTTAACGCAGCCATAGCACTTTGTTATAAAACTCTTAGTTGTGCACTTTAACAAAATATTTCTGGAGTCTAAATTTATTAAATTACTTGTTGAATTAAAAAGACGATTTACCACACAAAAAAATGAGGTACGGATAAGTAAAATTCTAACGCAACGATTAAATTAATGACAGAAGCTAAGTTGATCATCTCTTAGAAAAAAATAGTGTTTGATTTTACTTGTCGAAATCACCGAATTTGAAAAACTATGCTCTTTTTTGAAGAGTAGAATTATGAATTACTAAATCTATCAAATAAATAATTTAATATTTAACGTCAAATTGAAAAAGTTGACAGGAAAATACAGGGTAGCACAAAATTATCGAAACCTAAACGGCTGTTAGAAGTGGTAATGTAGCGAAAGTAACTTTTGAAATTATCCTCAAAAGGCATATTAACTTAGAGGACGAAAACACTCGTATACAGGTGGCGAACAATATTTTTAAAAATCCAACCAATTTACGCCAAATTCGGTATACGGGGGTTTTTAGGGTCGCTGATCACGAGTCTGAAATCAGTTTCTGAAAATTCGTAATCTAAGATAGCGGACCATATTTTGAAAATGAGTTTTAATACCGACAAGATGGTGCACCCGCTCATTTTCGGGCGGTTGAGAGAAACTACCTAGATGTAATATTTAATAATCGTTGGATAGGTCGGAAAGGAACTAATGAGGGGCCAGTTAGGTCCCTTAATCTGTGTTCACTTGACTTTCTCCTCTGGGACCACATAAAAAATGAAGTGTATGCTCCTAAACCTCGAAATTTAAAATATCTAAAACAAAAAGTAGTCAATGTTCAAGCTGATATTACATCTGATGTGTTAAGAAGTGCGATTGAAAATTCTGATGTCCGTCTAGGAATCTGCTAAATTGTTGATGGAAAACATTTTGATCACAGGTTGTAAGCCTTGTCTTAACTAGCCGAGATTGTTAGTCATTTCTTAACTTTCCGGGATCGTTAGACTTGCCTTAATTGGCCGGGCGATCTCCTTGCCTTAACTAACTGGGATCGCTCGTTATCCTACAGTCACTGAAATTTTTTTAAATTTTAAAAGAATTCTGTTTAAAATGACCTATAAATACTGGTTTAAGGCCAAGAGCTTGATTATGGTCATATTAGTACATTTGTTTTTCTGTTCTTTGTAACTTATCAAAAAAATTGTTAATGCAGATAAATTAACCTGACTTTGACATGATCTTAGAGTCATTGTCAAAATTGTAGTCAAGGTCTTACTTGAAGGTTAAATTTCAACTCTTTTAAATCTGTAATAATAAGTAGGAGTTATCGATAAAAAAGCAATTTCGACCTTGTAATGACTTTAAAGATCATTGTGACAGTCATGTTGAAGACCATATTTGGGCGTAAATTCTTATGCTCTTACTAAATCCGTGATAAATAATAGGGGTTCCTATTAAAACTTAACTTGTCCTTCAAATGACCTTGAAGATTAACTTAAAGGTCAAATCCAAGGTTACCATCAGATAGCCAGGAAAAACCCTTATAATTTTGTCAGGAACGTTTTTTCCCAAAATGCATTCTTCGAAAGTTTTTCTGCCGTACCAGGACTTTTGGATGACCCTGTATATATGCGTGCGTGCGTGCATATATATATATATATATATATATATATATATATATATATATATACATATATATATATACACAGTATGTCGGAAAAGTTTCCGAACTTTTAAAATAAAAAATCGAAAATTACATCTAAAGAAATTTATTCCAGTTAACTTTCAACATAGTCCCCTTTCCTAGATATACACTCATTTGAGCGCTCCATGAGTGATTCGAAGGCTCTCTGGTACTCCTCTGAAGATATCGCTGTGAGACGCTCGGTGCAAGCCGCTTGAATGCTCGGTACATCTTCAAAAAATCGTCCTTTCAAGGCCATTTTTAGCTTGGGAAATAGGAAAAAGTCGGCTGGATCCAGATCTGGCGAGTATGGGGCGTGATTGATGCGTGGGATCTGATTTTCGGCGAGATAACGCTTCACAATGTTCGAAGAATGAGCAGGTGCATTGTCATCCAGCAAACTCCACGATCCCGGTTCCTTGTACTCGGGCCTGATGCGATTAATCCGGCGCTTCAGACGTTTTAACACCTCTACGTAATACGCAGCATTCACGGTAGTGTTTGAGGGCACAAATTCTTTGTGTATCAGGCCTTTGGAGTCGAAGTAAGCGATGAGCATCGTCTTTACCCGTGATTTTTGTTGGCGTACTTTTTGAGGCCTTGCACGGCCCGGACTGAGCCAAGCGGATGACTGACGCTTCGTGGAAGGATCGTATTGAAAGCACCAAGTCTCGTCTCCAGTCACAATTGAGGTTAGAAAGCCCGGAGTGGTGTCGCAAGTCTCGATAAAATCTTGACAACATTGGATGCGAGTTTCTTTCTGCTCTGGTGTGAGAAAGTGCGGAACAAATCGAGAGCAGACCTTCCTGCGGTTTATTTTTTCTTTCAAAATCAACGCGACGCTATCCTTGCTTATGTTCAGTTTGTCTGCCAACATTCTGAGAGACATGTGGCAATCCTGCTTTAGTAGCGCGCGCACGCGAGCCTCGTTTTCATCGGTAACAGCTGTTGACGGCCGGCCGCTTCTCTCGTCATCTTTTAACGACTCTCTACCCTTCTTGAACCGACTGAACCACGTGTAAACAGTTGTACGCAACACTACACCTTCACCGTAAGCCGAATCGGTCATTTTTTTCGTTTCCGCGAAAGTTTTTTTTAAGTTTATAGCAGAATTTAATTGCGCCACGATGTTCAAATTTCTCATCCATCGTAGAGCTTGCACTGGGGTACTAAACACACGTTCACTCAAGCACGTCTATCTCGGCAACTAATGAACGGATACTGGGGAAAAAATTCTTAGACACTCCAGAAGGATGTAGCAACATAGTACCGGTATCGTCCAAGAGGTGGCGCCACTCGTACAAGCGCTACAAAATAAGTTTAGGAACTTTTCCGACATACTGTGTATGTATGTATGTATACGATAAAATAAGTTAATACTTGAAACAGTAATAAATTAGAATAATTAAAAACCGTATTTTCATCATCAAATAAATACCCTCATATATACAAGGTGGGGCAGGAAAGTAATGAGACTGATTCTTTATTTACTAAAGTTTTAATTTTTTTTTAAACATCAATATTATCCCCTACTATCTATGTTATCTCCTTTAAAGTAGTTTCCTTGGTCAGCTATACACCGATGGAGACGTTGTTCCCACTTTTGATAGCAGCACTGGGAGTTTTCAACCGGTATGGTCTTCAGCATGTCCTTTACACTCTTTTGGATGTTTTCTAAAGTTTCGAAATGACGTTCTTTTAGGATTTTTTTTAGTTTAGGGAGAAGGAAAAAGTCACAAGGATGAAGGTCAGGTAAATAGGGGGGATGGGGAATCACAGGAATGCCTTTTAAGGTCGAAAGTTCTGTAACATATAGGGCAGTGTGACATGGGGCGTTGTCATGATGGAGCATCTATTTGTCTGCAATGTCTGGTTTTACGCGGATGATCCTTTTTCTAAGCCTTACAAGGACGTCTTTATAAAAAACTTGGTTGACAGTTTGTCCTGGAGTAACAAATTCTTTGTACACGATTCCCCTTTTATCAAAAAAACAAATCAGCATTGATTTGATCTTGAATTTGCTCATTCGAGCTTTTTTTTAGTCGAGGAGAGCTAGCAGTATGCCACTCCTCACTTTGCCTCTTGCTCTCAGGATCGTATTAAAAAATTCATGATTCATAATCTATGATCACACGACTAAAGAAATTTTGCTCATTGGCGATTCTGTCAAGAAGATCAAGATACTTGTTTTTTCGATTGTTCTTCTGCTTAGTGGTAAGATTTCTGGCACCATTTTGGCACAGACCTTTCGCATGTGCAAATATTCAGTCAACATTTGATGAACGGTAAATCTGTTCATATTTGATTGTTCACTTAACATTCTTAATATTAAACGATGGTCTGATCTCACAATAGCGCTTACACGTTCGATGTTTTCGTCGGTTTTCGAAGTTAAAGGTCTCCTTAAACGATGTTCATCTTCAACGTGTTCTCTGCCTTTCAAAAATGATTTGTGCCAGCAAAAAATTTGAACTCGGTATAAAGAATGTTCCCCATAGCCTATTTTATTTTTTCAATCGTTACATTTATCGATTCTCCAAACTTATCACAAAATTTAATAGCACAACCTTGCTCGAAATTCCGCTGTTCCATTATGTGTCACGCACAACCAAAACACAACTTCACTAAAAGCAGTCACAAAAATCACGTAGTTAACGGAAGAAGTTAAAACTTGCACTGAGCCATGGGAGGGTACTGATTACTCGTGCAAGCAATCTGGCAACGCTGCGCTGTTGCCAGGTCGCTTGCAGTGTTGCTAGTCTCATTACTTCTCTGACACACCTCGTATATATATATATATATATATATATATATTTATATATGAGGGTATTTATTTGATGATAAAGATACCGTTTTTAATCATTTTAATTTATCACTGTTTTAAACATTAACTTATTTTATTGTAAAAGAACCACGTGTAACTAAGACTCATACTTACAATTTCTTATAATAACTGCAATAATAAAATAAATAAATCCGAATTTAACATATTGATTATATAAATCTATGCATTAATATAAAAGTAGACAATTTAAATAATTAAATAAAGAAAATTTTCTATGTTCATTCGTTGAAACGCCTTAATAAAAAATATTATATGTACATTAAAATTTTTAAATTACAGTATTATTTGACTACAAATCGATATAAAATATATTTATTATATTCTATAGGTATTATAAGACAATAAGTAGTTCTGAACAAAGAACGCGATACAAAGCTGAATTTAATGCTTATTATAAGGAATATAGGAAACTGCATGTACAAGTTGTTGAAATATCGAAGCAGTTTAGTCAATTGGAAGAAATGCTGAGAGAACGATCGGATAGTGGCAATATGGAAGGTTATGAGGTTAGTTAAATTTATTAATTTTGCTGCCTAAATAATATACAGAAAAAATATTTTCATAAACTTGATTCGTTAAAAGAATAAAATATTTTATTTGTCTAAAAAATAATTTTATAACTTAATACACCAAAAATCAAAGCTGCCTCTATTAAGATTGATAAAATGATCTACCAATAGATTCAGAATTGTTATAGGAATTGCAAATAAGCTTGTTAGCAATAAATTAAATAGAATACGTTATATTTTTTATTAGAATATACCGTCGCAAGTTTATAAACAATGTTGAAAATATTCTCACATGCAGTACACAGTCGAGTATACTTGTGTTACCATTTAGGTGTAAACAAAGCACAGTTGTGTGAGTTGGTCCGTGATGACCGAAGGTCTTTGATGTAATTCTAATATTCAATTTTCAGTTCGTGTTGTGCTTCGAATCCGAGTAGAAGCGATAGCCATACATCGAGTTACAAATCAAATATATTGAATTTACTTTATGTAATCTTTTTGTTATATCTTTTATTTCGTTTTACAACAAATCAACTTATCTTTTGTTAATACAAAATTCCCGCGCTGAATTTATTAACCTCAACAGGTTATGGGCCCAGCATAGTGAAATTAAAACAAAAAGATAGTTTCAAGTTGAAAATTATAAAAGTGGCAAAACCGTATTCAAGATGGCTTCGGGTTCGGCGTCTAGTTCCTCGCGTATTGAGTTGCTGTCGAAAGACAATTATGATACTTGGAGTTTGCAAGTGGAAGCGCTGTTGACGAAGAACGATCTTTAAGAATACGTGGATGGTTCAAATGTCATGCCAAAGGTGGCTGAAGAACAAGCAGCATGGTTAAAACAGGACGAGAAAGCAAAAGCTGACTTAGTGATGTCGATTCAACCATTTGAACTCAATCAGATACGTGGATGTGGATCTTCACGTGAAGTATGGCTGAAACTGCGGTCTATTTATGCTTCAAAAGGACCCGCAAGAGAAGCTGTTGAAGCAGCTTATGCTTCAAAAGTTTGAAGATGGTAGTGATATTTGTGATCATCTCTCAAAATTCTTCGATGCCGTGGACAAGCTGGCAAACATGAATGTCCAGATAAATGGCGATCAGCTGGCCATTATGCTTCTGTACAGTTTACCCGTTTCATATGAAAATTTCCGGTTTGTGATCGAGTCTAGAGATGAGCTTCCCACCGCTGGAGCTTTGAAGGTCAAGATTCTGGAAGAAAGTGAGGCGCGAGAGCAAGCGTCAGGCAGCATCGTCAGAGCAATGGCGGCTGGAAATCGAGCAAATGCACGCCAAAATTTTCTTGAAAAAGGAAAGGGAGGATCGTCCTCACGAAAGGAAATAAAATGTTTCAAGTGTGGTGCCCCGGGACATAAGGCAAATGTGTATCCGACGAAAACAGGTGACAAGAGGTTCAAACAATCAGCGAACAGTGTTGATCAGAGTTACTGTGCGGTGAGTCATACGGCTACGGCAAGTGTAAACAGTGCCGGTAGTGCAAAAACAGTTGCTAAGGCGTGGTTGTTAGACAGTGGATGTACTACACATCTGTGTGGGGATGAAAGCCTGTTTGAAACGATGGAAGAGTGTCACAAATCAAGGCTCAATTTGGTAAATCAAGCATGTAATGATATTAAGGGTACAAGTGCTGTACGTTTATCGGTAGCAAGTGATGAAGGTCGAAAAGTAATTGAGTTCCGCGATACTTTATTTGTCCCGGACTTACGGACAAATTTGATTTCCGTGGCAAAAATCGCAAACAAAGGACATGAGGTAACGTTCAGCAAGAACGATGCCTACGTGCGTGATGAGTGTGGTAATGTATTTGTCATTGCAAGTCGCAAGGGTGATTTGTACTACGTGCGGGAAAATTCTGAGTGCGCGGCAGTTCAACCGGAGTACTCCAAACTGTTGAAGTAGCGCAAACAGTTGGGCTATCTAAACGCGAAAGACTTAGTGAAGCTGATTCGAGATGGAGTGATTCCTACAGACTCTGTAAGAGCTACAGATCAATTACTTCCATGTGAGGTATGCATCAAAGGCAAGATGACTGCATTACCGTTCGAAAAAAGTCGAATGCCTTGTGATGAAGTGCTAAAAATAGTGCATTCCGACTCAGTGGGATCCTTCAAAACTGAATCCATGGGTCGAATGAAATACTTTGTGACGTTTATTGATGACAGCATCAGGTGGTGCGAAGTCTACTTCTTAAAACAAAAATCAGGAGTTTTCGAAGCGTTCGAGCTATACCAACAGTTGGTTGAAACAAAAACCGGATATAAAATAAAGTGTTGACAATCAGACAATGGTCGTGAGTATTGCAATATTGACTTTGACAAGTATTTGGGAGCTCAAATGATTCAGAGAAGGCTGACGGTACCTCGAACACCGCAGCAGAATGGCGTGGCGGAGAGGATGAACCGCACGTTGTTAGACATGGCAAGGTGTCTATTGTTGCAATCTGGTTTGGCGGCATCTTCTTGGCCTAAAGCCGTGGCGACAGCATGTCATATTAGAAATCGCTGTCCAACATCTAGATTAGAAGGAAGAATTCCTTTCGAGAAATGGATGAAGAAGACACCTAAGGTTGGTCATCTGCGAATGTTTGGTTCTAAAGTGATGGTTTTGGACAAAGATCCTAACAAGGATAAGCTCACACAAAGAGCTAGTAAAGGTGTGTTTGTGGGGTATCATAGACATAAGAAGGGGTACCGAGTGTGGCTGCTTAACACCTATCAAATTGTAAATGTGCGCGATGTAAAATTTATCGAGGACACTAACAAGAACTCAGGTGACACGCGTGTGTTGGACGAGATGTTTACCTCGCTAGATAGAGATGACAGTCAAGTAAGTCAGCCCAAGATTGTTGAATTCTCGCCGAGACGAAATGATAGTGTGAACAAGTTAGAAAAAGAAGAACGACCTATTACTTCGAAGCAAACTAAATCATCTCAAGCATAGTACAACGGCGATCGAGAAAGACGGACTCTGAGGGCGACCCAGAAAGCTATTCAATTCTCGGCAAATGACTAACACAGAAAATGAATCTAGAGAGGGGATTCAATGCGAAGATGGTCTTGACGATGACGTTTTCGCTGGTGCTGTTGAGGTTAGCGTACAGGACGCTTTAAATGGAGACGATCGTAACGAATGGATGGATGCCATTGAATCTGAGGTCACAAGTTTAATAAAAAATGATACATTTAACATCGTGAAGAACAATGAAAACAAAAATGTTGTTGGATGTCGATATGTGCTGGCTAACAAATATGGTCCAGAAGGAAACGTTGAGCGACGCAAGGCTCGTTTGGTAGCAAAGGGTTACAGTCAAAAATATGGTATTGACTATCACCAGATTTTTGCTTCTGTCACAAGATTAGAGTCATTGAGATTATTATTGGCTTTGGCTGTACAATTCGATATGCAAATATGGCAGTTTGACATTGTGACTGCATATTTAAACGGTGCCTTAGAAAAAAAAGTGCTCATGAAAGTCCCTGACATGCTAGTGGAAATGCTAGAGAGAATTGTGTCAAAAGAAAATAAATCGACTGAAGTCAATGCTAAAGCTTGGAAGATGCTCAATAGCTTGCGTAGTAGTGGGGAGGTGTGCCATTTGAAGAAGGCGTTGTATGGTCTACGCCAGGCTGGACGTCAGTGGTACGTTAAACTTCGAGAAAAATTGGTGAACATGGGTTTCAAATCGACGAAGAACGAGTCATGTTTATTCCTCAGTGATGCAAATGACTTAGTGTTAGTGCTAGTGTATGTTAACGATTTACTTGTGGCATCAAGAAATGCGAAAAACATTACGAAGCTTAAGACTGAACTATTAAGTGAATTTGAAGTGGAAGATCTCGGTGAAGTAGAGTACTGTTAAGGCCTGGAAATAAATCAAGGTGATGGATTTATCGAATTAATCCAGACTGGTTATATATTGGGAATGCTCAAGCAATACGGAATGAACGAGTGTAATCCCGTAGTAACACCTGCAGAAGTGAGTGCGCGCGTTGATATAATCGAAGACAGTGAGTTAGCTGAAAATTGTCCCTATAGAGAACTCATCGAAGCTCTTATGTATGTGTCTGTGTCGACGCGACCAGACATTGCTAATACCGTATCGAGGCTAGTGCAGTTTGTAAGCAAACCTAAAAAAAGTCATTGGCTAGCAGCAATAAGAGTCCTGAGATATCTTGCTGGTACTGTAAAGATGGGACTTGTATACTCAAAAACAAGTGAACCTTTGGTGGGCTACACGGACGCCGACTGGGATGGCTGCAATGTTGATCAAAGATCATATACTGGATATGTTTTCCTCCTAAGTGGTGCAGCAGTAACCTGGAAATCTCAAAAACAGAGGACTGTGACCTTATCATCGACTGAGGCGGAGTAACATATGATAGCTTAGCAGAAGCTGCGAAAAAGGCTATTTATTTAAACAGTCTATTGATTGAGATTGGGTTAGAAGAATGGACAAATATGACGATTTATATTGATAATCGTTCAGCTCAATTTATCGCGAGTAATCTTGTTTTTCATGCACGAACGAAGCATATCGACATTAAACATCATTTTGTTCGTGAAGCCATTGGTGCTGGTGTGTTTGTGTGAGAACACATACCTTCAAAGAATATGATAGCAGATATTCTGACAAAACCGCTGACTCGTGTGAGTCATGATTGTTGTCTTGAAGGACTTGGTTTTTGTTCCCGAGAAGACTAGTGTCTAGTGCGACGTGTGTACTGAGAGGGCGTGTTGAAAATATTCTCACATGCAGTACACAGTCGAGTATACTTGTGTTACCATTTAGGTGTAAACAAAGCACAGTTGTTTGAGTTGGTCTGTGATGACCGAAGGTCTTTGATGTAATTCTAATATTCAATTTTTAGTTCGTGTTGTGCTTCAAATTCGAGTAGAAGCGATAGCCATATATCGAGTTCGTTTCGAGACAAATCAAATATTTTGAATTTACTTTATGTAATTATTTTGTTATATCTTTTATTTCATTTTACAACAAATAAACTTATCTTTTGTTAATACCCAATTCCCGCGCTGAATTTATTAACCTTAACAAACAATATATAAGCAATTAATTTGAATTTTCTTTTTCCTTCTTTATTTATTTTGTACAAAGCATCTTACAGAGCATTTAAGTGATACTAAGCAACTTTTATTTGAACCATTAAACCTTAAAGGTTTTGTTATAAATTAAAAAATATTTATGTTTAGTAAATACATATGGTCAATTACATTGATAGCTGATTTTATTTTTTCTTTTTTGTTGACTCATGTTCCATGTAGTCAAAGGTAAAAAGTATAACGCAGTTAACGTAATTAGAAATAAACTGTCTACAATAACTTTTAATACACATGGTATCAAAATTGATATTTGAATTAAAAGGTTAATAAAAGATAAACATTTGCCTAAAAAACTGTGTCAAATCAATAATAGACACTGTTCGTCTTAAAAGCCAATACAAGTTTTTTCATCCAAAATCATTTGTAAACTCTTGTATTACATATTTCCTTACTCCATACACTGACAGAAAAGATTAGTAAAATTCAAAATAATTAGTTTTATTTATTTTAAACAAAAATATTTTGTTGACTTAATTTCTGCTTTTAGTTTTTATTGGAAAGGAGGCGCACTGCGCCCTCTTATGGTTCTCTCCCCTCCCTTACTATCTTGAGAAAACGCGCCTTTTCGCTTCGCTTCATCTTCGCGCAGTTTAGAGACCAGTAGCAAAATAAGTTAATTTTCATCGCCCGATTCCTTTTTTTTTGTATTTTAAAAATTTGAAGATATAAAGTAAAACTTTAATTTATATACACTGCAGTGTTAAAATTTAATTTTATTACCATCTTAAATGGCTGAACAACAACAGATTATGGGCCCAGGAGAAGATGATCGGGCAGGTCGGGAGACCACCGACAGTGGCAATATAGGTAGGAAAGAATATATTTTTTAAAGTGCACAAAATTAAAAAAAAAAAGCGACTGTTTCCTTGGTTTCAACGCGACGGTAATAACAGCGGTAATTCGTTGTTAAGTGTGTATTAAAATTACGGGCGACGGAAATGCGATTTTTCCGACGTGATGCGTTCTTTGAAACGGTTCAATTTTCGCGTTTAATAAAAATTGTTCTGTGCGGTTGACAGTTTAAGCCACTCGATTGCCTGTAAAGTGACAATTTATATAATATAAAATGAAAATTCAATTGATAAACCATAAAAAGATAATATAAAATTAAAATCAAAACAGAATAATAATATAAAACTTAATATTAATAACCTAACGAAGTGTAAAATATTGTGCGTAATGAAAATTCATTTTTTTTCTTAAAATATCGCGTAGGTCAGCTTTGTTGCGTAGCGAGTTCAAATTTGCGCGTGATATCGGGAAAAAAACGCGAGCGGGGCGCGAATGTAAACACGCGCGAATGGTGCAAGTAAGAAAGCATACGAGTAGTGCGAGAGAGAGAACATGCGAGCGCGAGAGAAAGGGTCTGCAAATAGTGTGTGTGGGTGCGTGAGAGAGAGAGAGAGAGAGAGAGAGCGCGCAAGCACGGTGCGAGAGAGAAGACTCTAGTGGTGTAAGGGGGGGAGGAACGCGAGTGCGGGGCAAAAGAGACAGCACGAGTGGTGCGGGAGAAAGAGAGGGTACGCGAAGATAGTACTCCAGACATACGCGATCGACAAGCGAGTGCAAGAGATATGTGTCGCGAGTGCGAGAAGTATGGAAAGATGAGAACTGATCCGATGGTCCTAGATATGTGTAAGCGGAATTTCTGCTACAGCACGATAAATTCTAACCTAACAAGTATACATGTAAGCGGATAAGGTTTGAAAAATAATAATAATTATAATTGATCTATCAAAATAAATTAATCAGAAAAAAATTAAAGTGAATTTTATAATTATTATTGATTTGATTTGTTTGAATTAGGCAAGTCAGATTTGATATAAATTTTATGATTGAATCAAATTAAAACTTGATTTAAAAATATTGAAAATGAATTTGACAAATAATACAAAAACGTACAGAATAAAGGATCAAAAGCGAATGTGACGAATGTAATGAAAGAATGCGAATGAACTATATGATTGCGAATGTTGCAATAAGAAAAAAAAAAATATATATATATATATATATATATATATATATATACATATACTATCTGTCAAAAAAGTACCGGGAATTTTAAATTAAAACAACATTTTTACGTTTAATAATCAAAATTTATTGGGTCGCCTTCAAAATAGGCTCCATTTGCTCCGATACATCTATGCTAACGACACTTCCAATCATCGAAACATTTTTTATAGGCACTTTCTGGGATGGTCTTCAGCTCGCGCACCGTATTTTGTTTTATGGCTTCAATCAACTGAAAACGGGTGCCACGGAGCGGCAATTTTAGTTTTGGAAAGAGGAAGAAGTCACAGGGAGCCAAATCCGGCGAATACGGTGGTTGTTCAAGCATGTTCGTTGAGTTTTTGGCGAGAAAGTCGGTCACAATCGTAGCTCGGTGAGACGGCGCGTTATCGTCGTGCAAAATCCACGAGTTGTTCGCCCACAAATTTAGCCGCTTTTAACGGATACGCTTACGCAAACGTTTCATAACGCCTAGGTAATGCTCTTTGTTTACCGTCTGACCCTCTGGAACGAAATCGTAGTGCACCACGCCACGGATATTGAAGAAAACAATGAGCATCACCTTTACTTTTGAGCGGCTTTGGCGTGGTGTTTTCGGCTTTGGCTCGTTTTTTCCCACCCATTCCGATGCTTGCTGGCTTGTTGCATATCGTACTCGTACACCCTCGTTTCGTCACCAGTTATGATGCATTTCATTAATGCGGGATCGGAATTGGCGCGATCCAGCATGTCCGAAGCGACCTGTTCGCGATAGCGTTTTTAAAGAAAATTAAGCTCTTTTGGAACGAGTCTTGCGGCCACCTTTCTCATGCCCAACATATCAATTAAAATCGTACGTGTGGACTCGTGGGATATCTCAAGTTCATGTGCTATCTCTCTCAAGCTGGTATAACGGTTTTCAAGCACCATTTTCTTAATTTTATCGACGTTATCTGCGGTCGAAGCCGTCGATGGGCGTCCGGAACAAGGCAAGTCTTCGACAACTTCACGACCCTCTTTGAAGGCTTTGTACTACTCATACGCACGGGTTTTCGATAGTGCTTTATCATCAAAAACCTTTTGCAACATTTTCAATGCATCGGCACACGAAATTTCATTCGCAACACAAAATTTTAGACAAATTCTTTGTTTAACGTAATCACCCATTGTGAAAAATCGGCACGCACTATTGACATCGACTGACTTAACCAGCTACTGTAAACACACTTGTTGACAGATTCCGCTTAAACTTGGCAGTCATTAAGGACAGTTGTACTAACCTAGAAAAAAAATTTTACCTGCCTAAATTGCCCCGCCAGATTTGAATCGACAATTCCCGGTACTTTTTTGACAGAATGTATATACATATATTAGCAAAGTATAAATTTAAAATGAATGAAATAAAATTAATAAAACAAAATTAAATAATTTTTTTTATTTTTTAGTTGGTATTGTCTGCCTAGACGTGCAATCGCTTCTGCTCTTTTTGAAAACTCAAGAGACCGCTCTTGGTTTTCCTAAAAAGCATCCGAGAGAAACTATTATTGTAGTAATACGGGATAATTTGATAAAATTTAACGTAGAAGTCACAAAAACATAAAAATTAGGTAAATTATCCAATGAATACAATACAATCATAAATTAAACTAAGTGTTAGACCTTGGTGTGAATGTGTCTGAGTTAGGTTTTTGCGCCAAGAGAAATTTTATGTCAATAAATTTTTTTTTTTTTTTTTTTTTTTTTCTGCGAAAGATAACCACAATTTAATTTATTTTAATCGAATAAACTTATAGATTTTTTAACTAAATATCTGGTTTACTTGAGTTCAGTAAATCAGATCAGGTAGATATTTTTATATACAAATATGTAAATGGTTTGAATTATAATGAATAAATTAAATTGAATTCTTTGTCATTGTAATTTAGTTAAAGTTCGATCCAACTGGCTTGTGTTCAGCATTTCGGATCGGAGCCTAATGTAATTTGTTGCTATTATAGTGTTATATTTTGAAGAAAAGAAATTTGTTAGCAAGAAGAATCGGATCCTAGTGGAAATGGCTACCAAGCAGAGAGAGCTCTTGATGTTCTTTTGCCAACAAGGAATATACGAGGTCTGGCTATTAAATAACGAGACTGCGCGCCTAGAGGGGCCGTAGAGAGGTGGGGAAAAAAACGAGTAGTACGTTGGGTATCTAGATATCTTGTCTATGCACGTACGAAAACACGTTCTCGTCACTATTATTGTATTTGTGCAGTAGCGGTTTGAAACGAACGTGTTTTTTTCTCGTGCCGAAAACCATGTGTGACGAAAAACAGGAGCAACGTATCAATCTCAAATTTCTCGTTAAATTGAAATAAACTCCGACTGAGTGCTGTAAATTGTTGCAAGAGGCCTATGGAGACAATTCTCTATCTCGTGCGCGTGTTTTTGAGTGGTGTAAGCGCTTCAGTGAGGGCCTAGTAAGCACTGAAGATGACCAACGCCCAGGTCGCCCTGTCACTGTTTCAACTCCGGAAACAGTGACCAAAATCAAACAAATTGTGCGTGCAGATCGTCGAATGAGCATCCAGATGATTGCCGAGGCTGTAAACGCCGATAAAGAAATGGTTAGACAAATTTTACACGAGGAATTACACATGACAAAAGTCTGTGCGAAGTTGGTGCCAAAAAACCGGACTCCTGACCAAAAGCTCTTGCATCAACAGGTCTGCTCAGATTTCCTTGAAAGGTTAAAAAAAGATTCCGGAGTGATAAAAAACATTATTACTTGCGACAAAACGTGGTTTTTTCAATACGATGTTGAAACAAAGCAGTCAGTTTCAGTTTTGAAGACGCCTGAATCGCCCAGAATCAAAAAAGCAAGGATGTCCTAATCAAAATTCAAGGCAATGTTGATCGTTTTTTCCGACATTAACAGTATCGTGATGACTGAATGGGTTCCAGAGGGTCAGACTGTTAACCAGACTTCCTATTTGTCAGTTTTGGCAACACTGCGAGAACGAGTTCGTAAGAAACGGCCCGAGTTGTGGATAAACAACTCGTGGATTTTGCACCAGGACAACGCACCTGCCCATAACGCGCTATCTGTGAAGCAGTATTTGGCCGGTAAGCGCACTCCAGTGCTCGAATGCGCGCCGTACTCGCCATATTTGGCACCGTGCGACTTTTTTTTGTTTCCGAAGATAACATCTGCTTTGAAAGGGACCCGATTTGAGTCGATGGAAGCGGTAAAGCAAAAAACGGCAGAGCTCCTAAAGGCCGTCACCAAAGAAGACTTCGAGCACTGCTTCGATCAATGGAAAAAACGTATGGAAAGGTGTGTGGCGAGGGAAGGGGAGCATTCGAATGTAGAATAATTTTTATAATAAAACCCTTTTTCGTAACCAGTCTCGTTATTTAATAGCCAGACCTCGTAAAAGTACAACAGAGAAGTGAAAAAGAAAAAGACAGAAAGTGACAGCAAAAGAGTGAAAGTGAGTATCGAGTCACACGACTGAATCGATGCTTACAGGTACACCTAAAGTAAAAACTGTTTAAAATAGTGATAATAGAATAAAGTAAGTATTTACAGATAAAGAAAAATTTATTATACAGGGTGAGCTATTTTAATTTATTTACTCTGAAATCTCCGAGAAGTAAACGGTATACGAAAAAATTCAGACAAATGTTGCTTAAGACTATGGAGGCCATCTTTTTGCAATATAAGTTTTGGCCTTGAGATAAATTTTTAAGGTTATTTGAATCAATTAAAAAATTTTCAAAGTGAATTTTTTAAATGGGAATCCCTATTTTTGACATTGGATTCTGAAAGAGCAGGAAATTATAAATCCGGAATGATAGTTAGAGTAAATTTTCACAAGGTCAAATCAAGGTCAATTCCAAAAAATCATCCAGAAAATGTTTTTTTTTTTTTTTTTTTTTCTTTTTTTTTTTTTTTTTAATGACTTCTGGGCAACATAAAGCTGGAGTGGACTTGGGACTAACGATCTTAATCATCTTGACCGTGAGATTAACTAAGAAGGCCATTCGAAGGTACATCCACATTGTTGTTTCTGAGTAACTCTAAAAGTAAACATTTTTACTTACAAAAATCCTGTCGACTTTTATATATTCTTCAAATCTGAACATGAACGTAGTCAAAGTCGTTGACCGTTGAACCTACTCGAGCGTTTTCCATTTATAAATCCATTAAAATTTGCAACCAAACAGCTTTCGGACAATTCTTTCATATTTTACTATCTAAAAGTCAATCTAACAGATTAATAGACATTATTTTTCTCCAATAAAATGTCTCCATGCATTCGAAATCCGAAATCAAAGGTAAGTGTTCTTATTTAAAATAACACTTTTACCTTCGAATGATCTACCAAGTTGATCTCAAGGTCACGATAATCAAGGTTGTTAGTCCACTTTAGCCTTTTGTTGCCCAGACATCATAAAACAAAATATATTTTCTGAACGATTTTTTGAATTTGACCTTGATTTGACCTTGTGAAAATTTACCTTAACTATCATTTCGGACGTAAAAGTTTCCGCTTATTTTGAATCTAATGTCAAAAATAGGGGTTCTTATTTAAAAAAATCACCTTGTCCTTCAAATAACCTTAAAAATTGATCTTAAGGTCAAAACCGATATTGCAAAAAGATGGCCCCTATAATCCTGAGCAACTTTTCGGAGATTTCGGGGTGGACAGCTTAAAATGGCTTAACCTATACGTAAAGAAATATAAAGTAGCCAAACTAATATTAATATCAATGAATGTATTATAGAAATCTTAAATTAATTTGAAAAATTGGACAAGAAAGTGGACAACCTACAGGATCGTTAAATTAGAAAAACAGAATACGACAGGAAAGTGTAGAAGAGTTTGAAGAAATGAATTGACAAGTTAGTTTAAATTTGAGTTCAAATATTGATAATAAAGCTGATGGCAACGAAGAAAGCAGCAACAGGAACAGCTTGCTAATAGAAAATGGTCATCATTCAACACTAATTGAAGAAAAAAATATGGATTAATAAGAGATATTAAAATTGATACAAAAGGAGTTTAAAAAACAGCAAAAAAGAGAGTTATCTGAAAAATGTGTCTTGGGAATTGAAAGAAACTTTAGAGGCAGAATTGACTAGTAAAACTTCGGCAATACGGAGCGATTAAAAAATTAACGACACAAACGAAATTAGAACACTTCTTAGACCTTTTTAATTCCGAGCTTAGAGATAATATGTTGTACGTAATAGACAATTTAGTTAAAATCGATAGGGCCATTAATAATACGATTAAAAAGAACATAAATATTAAGTTCGTGATATAATTATCAATCGAATAAACTCCATTTATTATTAAAAAATTATTGATATTAAAGGTCTGATTGAACTATTAAACGCAATTAAATGAATAATAACAAGAAAACTGATAAAGAAAACCAAGGTTATTTTCATCGTTCTATTTTAACGAAAGTACCTCAAATACAAAGCATAGATCTCGTAGTTACAAGAACAACAAGCAAACTTTTGAACTATGATCAATTAAAACTGTATGTTCTACAGCTCTAAATTATTAAAAGGCATATGACGACGATGGAATAAGCGACAGCACTGGCAGCGGCAGACACGAAAGAGGCACCATTTTGTTGTAATTGTGATGATTACGGAAATATGACGTATGATTATCCACATAACGGCACTGATAAGAAGATTTGCTTTGAGTGCAAGCGATTGACTTATCGCAAAGTAGCGGAGTACTGTGAGCGAAAGAAAAAGGGCAAACGAAGGTATGGTAAACAAAATACTAATTATAAATATGGCGCCGGTAATAATTATTGCGGAATTTAAAACAAAATTACCAGTAGTGGCAAAAATAGTGGGAATAATAGGCGACGTAACTTTAATAAAAGAACGTATGAAAGTAGCGACAGAAAAGAAAAAAGTAATTTCAAAAATAGAACATTTTACAACAAGAAAGTTAAAAATATAGAAGATAGAAGACAAATAGAAAATCTTTCTAAAAAAGATAAGTTTTTTAATAAATTGAACATTTTAGATAAGATTGATTTTAAATGCAAGATAGAAACTAGCGCAATATAAAGAAATTTCACCGATAAAAGATAAAAAGAGTCAGTATTAGCGAAATTTTTAGATGAAAACGAAGTGACAGAAAATTTAACCAACTGTAAATTAATATTCGAAAACTTTAATGAAAATCCAAGTAAAATTAGTTCTGCGAATAAAAGCAATAATGCGAACTTAAGATCGGAGAGAGTAGTAGTTCAGATACTTTCGAATGAAAATAAGATGTTGCGTTTAAATAATGTCATTTACGAGAAAGATGTAACAGAGTACCTACTGTATTTGCAAAAATTTACCGATCAGGTTTAAGCGTTTATTTATATAATGAGCGAATTGATATTTATTATCCTGAATTGTTTATCACAGGCATTTATAAAAAGCCTCATTAGGCCGAATTTGAAATAAATATAACGTCAGATAACGAGCAAAAATTATAAAAGAATATAGTAGCATTAACTAAAGGAAGTATAGCAGAAATCAGAAAAAGGGAAAAAAAAGAAAAAACAGCAATAAGAATGGGATTGACACCACATCAGGAAGAACCATGCTTATTTACCTGGAAGAAAGATGACAGAATAGCGATATTGACTCTTTATGTGGACGACATTTTCTAGCATGTAATAATAAAATTAAGATAGATGAAATCAAGCGACAGCTAATGAAAGAATTTAAAATGACTGATCTGGATGAACCTGAAACCTTTCTTAAATTAGGAATTGAAAGAAATAAAAAAGCAACAATATTGATAATTAAATAAGAAAGATATATTAATAATCGTTACAAAAGATGGGTTTTGAATAAATGTATCCTCAGAGAACATCTATGGTCACGAATCAAGTAGCAAATAGAGCACGTAAGCTTCGAGAAGAGACAGATAAAGTGAATAAATAATTGCGACTTAAAATAGTGCATGTAGACTGTCTAGAGAAGCTATCGACATATTGCTTTACTTATCAAACGTTAGTCATTCTGATATAATTTATGCAGTCAATATACTAAGTAGAAATCAAGTTAATTTAACCAAAAATGAATGGAAAATAATAAAGTGAATATTTCTGTATCTTAAAGGCACAAAAGGTCTAGGTTTCTAATATCGTGATTATCGTAACGATTTACAAGAATTTTCCAATGCAAGCCTTGGTGACTGTAAAAACTTAATATCAAGGAAATTTGTAATCATACTCTCTGATATACGATTGCATGGCAAACGAAAAATCAACTGCATGTAGCATTATCCATTTGCTTAGTTAAGTATGTATTTGTGAGCGTTTTTGTCAAGAATTCATTTCAATTTACGATTTGTAAAAGAAAAGAATAGAGACAAATTTTACTGCAATCATATTATAGTGCGATAATAAGGCGGCAGAAGCGAGCGTTTAAACAGGGTGGAGAACATAAATTACGACGTATGATCGATATTAAAAAACATTATGTATGAGAGTATGTTCGAAATAATTTTATAAATATACAATGGCTTTCGTCAACAGAGAAGATCGTGGACGTACTAATAAAACCATTCTCTTTCGAATCGCATGACTTTCTGATAAAGAATTTACTGAATATATAATTAAATAAGACTATGTTTATATAATAAGAATATGTTTCTTACATGTTTTAGGAAATAAGGATTAAGAAGGGGACAGATGGAGTGTTAGAGAGATAGCGCGCTGTGCTCTCTTTCTCTAACTTTTTCATTTCTTCTCTCCTTTGGTTTTGGTTTTGGCCGGCGGACCAATCCCATTCGTAGTCATCATTGCTTTTGCAACTGAGTAGGCAGTTTTTCTTATTAAGAACTAGTTAGTAGCTTAACACCTTTTGATTTCAAATAAACATATACACTTTCGTTTTTCTCAATTTTTATATCATAAAGCTTGAGAAAAAATTGTTCACATTTAATTATATATTTAATATTTTCGAACTCGAATTTTCATGCAACTTGGAAGAAAATGATTTAATTAACACGTCAGCAATCTGCTTTTTTTTATGAAAACCATTATACATTTATAAGACTATAACATATAATGTTCTTTAATATTTGTATGTCGTACGAGGATGGGGTGATAAGTTTCCGGCCTGATGAAGAAAAACAATTTTTTTCGTGTTCTTCTTGTCTTTATTTTTCAACATAATATTCATCAGGATTAAACCATTAAATCCTGAGTTAAATCTAGGCTAGATAGCATCAAACTAACAATTGGATTGGTAGCATAGCCAAAAAGTGAAGTATCCATATTTCTTTTATCATTTGCAATTGTTTATAAAAAATTATTCAAGCAAATGGTTAAAAAAATTGCAATTTAGAAAAACTAAAAGCGGCAATCGATTCTACGAAAAAAATAATGTCGAAAACCTTAGAGATGTTTCTTTATCAGACTTTAAACTATTAGTGTAAAAATCGTATAAACAAATGCATTATTACAGGTATAGGTGAAATTATGAGTGATCATTTTCGTGACTTTGCATAGATATTTTTTACATTTAGAGTGAAATTTCTGAGTCCATGTAGAACACATCGGTATGCTACATTTTCTATGCGGCTCTATCTTCATGTTTCCAAAAAATTGATAGCCGCTTTCAGTTTCTGAAAATCACAAATTTTGTATTTATTTCTTTAAATAATTTTTTTTGAACAATTGTAAATGATAAAAGCAAAAATAAGAGTACTTTTTTTTCGGCTGTGCCACAAATCCGATAGTAAATTTAATGCTATCTAGCTTTATTTACAGATTCGGTTCAGGATTTTATTGGTTGATATATTTTTTATGACGGTTCTCTAACGCAGTGATACTATTTTTATAATCCGAATTGTCAAGTCCCTCAAAATACTCATTTACAGCATCGATGACTTCCTTATTGTCATCAAATTTTTTACCTTTGAGTCATTTAAGGTTAGGAAACTAATAATAGTCGCTAGGGGCTACATCTGGTGAATATGGTGGTTGGAGTAGCACTTCGAACTTCAATTTGTTGATTTTAGCCATCGCAACAACCGACGAATGAACAGGTGCGTTGTCATATTGAAACAAGACTTTTTTCTTCGCCAAGTGAGGTCGTTTATTTTTCACTTCGTCCTTCAAACGCTGCAATAACTCTGCGTAGTATTGACTAGTGATGGTTTTACCCGTATCCAGGTAACCAATGAAAATAATACCTTTCTTATCCCAAAAACTAGTCGCCATAACCTTATTCGTCGACAAAATTGTTTTTGCCTTCTTTTGAGTTGGTCCAATACATTGCTTCGACTGTTGTTTACTTAAAAAATTAGTAGTGAATCTAAGTTTCATCTACAGTTATAAAATGACACGAAAATTTGCTAGAGTTTCGCTTATACATTACCAAATTCTTAATCAAAACAGTTACCTGGGTCAATTTTCAATCGACCGTTAGCAAATGCGCACCCACCTAGCACAGAGCTTCTTCGTTCTTAAATGTTCATGTAAGTTATTGAGTACACGTTCAGTTGACATCTTAGTAGCCCCAGCTATCTCCTTTACTTTTAATCTGTGGTCTTCCCTCACTGTTGTAACAGTTGAAAGTTTTTACTTTTGAATATTAATTAACAAATCTAAATATTAGAGCGCTAGTGTCTTGCCTCTGAGATAATGAGTTGAAAACAAAGTGGGAGCCTAGCACTCTTTCTCTCTCTCTCTCTCTCTCTCTCTCTCTCTCTCTCTCTCTCTCTCTCTCTCTGACGTCATTCAGATTGGTGGCTTTAATCGATTCAGAAAAGATAGAAATGTCAGGGGTGGAGGTGTTGCTCTCTATGTTAAAAATCACCTAAAGTGTGAGATTCTCTCTGTGTCGAACACTGAACAAGAGGGCAAACCTTGCACTCCTGAATTTATTTATTGTAATATACAAATTCTTAAATCTTCTCCTTTATTAGTAGGAGTTATTTAAAGACCACCTAAAATACCATTTAAAAAAAATGAAAATTTTATGAATGATCTTCGCACATTCTGTTTTAACTACAGTCACAAAATCATTATGGGAGACCAAAATGCCGATCTTCTCCGGGAGAGTGATGATGCTAAATTTGTTCGCAAATTATCAGCGGAACTCTCTCTACAGCTGGTTCAGCATAGTCCTACTCATTACACTCCTACGTCTCGTACCTGGATTGACTTGATTTTCGTGGACGACAACGATACTGTCACGGACGCTGCCAGTATTTCAGCGAACTTTCACAGTAAGCACAATATTATTACTGTTACTACAAACTGCAATATACAAACTCAATCTCTAAAATCTTTTATGTATCGTGATTTTAAAAATATTTCTCCGGCTGACCTTAATTCTTTTTTAACTTACTGTGATTGGTCGTCTTTTATTGACATAAACTTTGACATCGACGTTGCACTGAACAGTATCTGCAACAGCTTAATGGCAGCAATTGAGGTACTAGCTCCCATTAAAACTGTTACTCCTAAAAAAGGTAAGTTTCCATGGGTTGATGCGGATCTGTTTCGGTTGTATAAAAAACGGAAAGCTCTGTACCGTCGATTTAGAAGAACTAACGATAAGTCACTATTTGATGAATTTTGTAAAATAAGACTAATAGCAGACGAACGGACGGAGAATGCAAGAACTAATTACTATAACAACAGACTGTTTGGTGTCCTAGCCAACAATAATACGTGGAAGGAACTACGTAGCCTCGGATTTTTACCTAGGCATGAAGTGGATTTGAATGGCATTACACCTGACGAATTAAACCAACACTTTGTGGGTGTATCGGCATCCCCGTGTGGCGATGATGTGACAATGCGTGAGAGGATGATTAATGATGCAACGACAGAAGGCTTTGCCTTCAATCAAATTAACCTAAACGATGTAATTCTCGCAATTTCTCACTTTTCATCGCGAGCTCGGGGAGCTGATGGTATTCCACAGTCGGTTGTGGTCAAATCTCTTCCAATAATAGGACAATTCCTTGTGCGGCTGTTCGATTGCTCTTTTGCAAAGGGTATTTTTCCGGTGGCTTGGAAGAGAGCACAAATTATTCCATTAAAAAAATGCAAATACCCTTCTTCAGCATCGGACTTCAGACCGATTGCGATCTTGTGCTTTCTTTCAAAGGTTCTGGAGAAGTAAGCATATGAGCAGTTGCGGGGGCATCTTACAACTTTTCGCATTTTCGACCCTCTACAGACACGTTTTAGACCATTTCATTCTACCCAAACGGCCCTACTGAAACTCACTGTCGATATCAGACTAGGTATCGACAAAAAAATGGTGACGTTACTTCTTCTATTCAACTTCAGCAGGGCTTTTGACACAATATTACCGACACGACCACTTGAAAAATTGCAGTCTATGGGGATTTCCAGGGCAGCTCTCAAGTGGTTTTATTATTATTTATCAGATAGAAGGCAAACAGTTAGCACTACCTCAGCTGGCAACTCCGACTGGCTGAGTACGAATCTTGGTGTGCCACAGGGATCTGTCTTGGGACCCCTTCTCTTCTGCTTATATATTAACGACTTACATGACGCACTCGACACTAAAAGCATTCAGCATATATTGTATGCAGATGACCTTCAAATATATATTCAAACTTCTATAGACTGTCTTGATGGGGGGACATCAGAGCTTCGGCGGGCAGCCAAAGCAGTTAGCCTTGGGATGATTTTAGATTCAAGATTATCATGGAAACCCCATGTTGATAATTTAACTAAAAAATTTAATAGAGTGTTATATAATCTGTGTTGCTTTTGGAAATATACCTTCCTAAAGCTGCGTAAGATGCTTGCTGAGGCACTGCTATTTCCGCACCTGGACTACTGTTCAGTGGTCTTGCTGGATGCTTCTCAAGAGCAACGTTATCGACTGCAAGTCTTACAAAATTCCTGTGTTCAATACGTGAAGGTTCTAAGGGGGAACGACCATGCTTCTCTTCATCGGGACTCTCTGGGTTGGCTGCGCACTGATATGAAGAGACACTATTTTATGTCTGTACTTATGTACAAAATCATACGCATGCGTGTTCCTGACTATCTAGAGAGTCTCTTGTCTAGATTTGTGCCCAGGGGATCTCTTAGGGGTGAAACTAAGGAACTCGTTGCTCCTCTGATGCGCACTGAGACTGGAAAGCGCTCTTTCCAAGTTGAAGGTGCGCATTTATGGAACTCTCTACCTACTGACATACGTAACATCTCGTCTCTCAGTGGGTTTAAAAAAGCGGTCAAGAGACACTACCTCGAACTCAATTAGTAGCGTCTCTGTGTGATTTTATTTGTATTTTATTTATGTTAATTTATTTATTTATTTATTGTGCGTTGTATGTTTGTGATGGTTTTTAATTGGAATTGTATGTGTATTTGTTGTATTTAATTATCCGCGATATCACTTATTTTATTGTTTTATTGACAAAATTTATTTTAGCTTTATTAGTTTTTAGTTTCCTCGACTGTGATATCACGTGCAATATTTTTTTTATGAATATAAAAATAATTTTTTGTATTAATTTTGTATACACATACGAATAAACAATCTATCTATATATCTATCTATCTCTTTCTTTCTCTCCCTCTCTCTCGGACCACTAAAGGCAAAGCAACTTCGATTTCGACACCTGGAATAGTTAACAGTCTCTTTTACGACAACGAAAAATAAGATCCAGAAATTGTCAAGAAAGAAGAGAGAGACTAGAGATTGATTGGCATCACCAAAAGTAAAATGTCATTAAAGTTGACGAATATCGCCAAGTGAAGCGCCCAGTCCGAAAGAAGCGTAAATCAGTGGAAAGAGCACTTAAATTCCCAATTTATTTAAGCCGCGTGTTACTCGGTTTCTTACGATATTATGTAAAATTCGCTTCGCGCAATGATTTGCTCGAATTATTTATTTTGAATATGAATTCGTCTACGTTATGCCTTAATGTCAAGTATTATATATATATAACTATGAAAATTAACAATACACATCGCGCCAGGGTATATTTGTTTTGATTTTATAAGAAATTGCGAGAATGTATTCGCGCGCTATCATTAACGATATCAAAGATAATATATACAAAACGAAAGTCATATAAATGTTATTGGGAGTGTGAATAAGTTCTCGCCGTTTCACAGTCAGATGGCGGTACAAAAATTTTTTGAGTATAATTCAAGATGATGATGCATCTATATTAAAGTTCTATAACCTGTGTTTAAAATCTGTGCGTGTCTTTTTATTAACCTATGAAGAACATTTTGTTTTCATTAAAATAAAATATTTTTTTATTAAATAAACCGTTTTTGCGGGGAATTTTACTGCACTATATTATTCAGAAGAAATCTGCAGCCAAAGCACACAGAATTCTTGTAGAAACCTATGATGATCATGCTCTTCCCGAAAGAACATGCAGAGATTGGTTTAACCGATTTAAAAATGGTGATGTTGATGTTCAAGATAGAGACGCAGTGGTGCACCAAAGAAGTTTTAAGACGAAGAATTGGAAATATTACTTGCTGAAGGTCTATGGCAGACGCAATCTGATACCGCAGAATCATTAGGAGGTAATCGAACAGCAGTTCCGAAACGTCTGAGAGCATTAGGAATGATGCAAAATGAAGGATCTTGGGTGTTGTACGAACTGAAGCCGGAAGACGTCGAACGGCGTCTTGTCACGTGTGAACAGCTGCTTCAACGACAAAAAAGAAAAGGTTTCTTACATCGTTTTGTGACTGGTGTTGAAAAGTAGATACACTACAGTAATCTCAAACGTAAAAAGTCGTGGTTTAAGCCTGGCGAAGCAGTAGCATCAACGCCAAAGCGGAATATCCACGGTTCTAAGTTCATGCTGTGCATTTGGTAGGATCAGCTGAGGGTAGGGAATTACGAGCTGCTCCAACCCAACCAAATCATCACAGAAGATCTCTATCGACGACAAATAATGCGTTTGAGCCGAGCATTGAAAGAAAATCGGCTGCTATATGAGCAAAGACACGATAAGGTGATTTTGCTGTATGATAACGCTCGGCCACATGTCGCGTCACCGGTCAAAACATACCTGGTAACGCTGAAATGGGAAGTCCTACCCCGCCCGCCGTACACTCCAGACATTGCGCCTTCTGATTACTTTTTATTTTGATCGATGACTAACGGCCTGGCTAAGCAGCACTTCGCTTCGTATGAAAAAACGAAAAAAAGGATCGATTCGTGGATAGCCGCAAAAGAAGTGTCATTTTTTTGACGTGGAATTTAAATGCTGCCAAAAATATGGGAAAAAGTAATCTTCAGCGATGGGCAATACTTTAATTGACTTGTTTTTTGATTTTTTTTTTTATTGGGCTGTTCGATAATTAATGTCGCTTTTTTCTCATAGATGGCGTGAACTGCATATTTCATGTAATAGCGGTTGCGTGTCGTATATTACTACAGTCTGTCAAGTAAGAGCGTGGTCGACTTCACTGACAGGTAATAGAAGATTTTGCTCTAGTTCTTTCGCGAACCAGTAGAAAAAAGCTTTGTTCTTGATGCATTGTCAACAAAGATTCAGTTGTCGTTGATTTTTTAAAAGAGAATCGCGTTAAACGCCATGAGTGCTAAGTACGCGTCGCGCTACGAGGCTGTGTTCCTTTGCATCCACCCGAAAGGTCCCAAAATGTCGCAATCAGCGGCTGCTAAATATATGAGAAAGTCGAAGGCATTTGTACAGAAGTGGATACAGCGATATAAAGTGGCTAAAAATGTCGATGATTTACCAGAACGTGGCTCGATAGGAAAAGTGAACAAAAAAGATGAAAAAAGAATAGTGAATCTGTTTTCGCGGAATCCTGCTTTAACACTGCGGCAAGGACAAGCAAAATTAATGGCAAAAGGTTTAGATATATCCTACGAAACTACCCGAACCCATCTTCGTACTCATCATCTGAAATGGCGCAACACAATGAAGAAGCCTCTGTTGACTGAAAAACATGTGACAAAGCGACTCGCTTGGGCGCATGAGAATATTGATAGAGATTTTGAAAATGTCATTTTTACTGATGAATGTTCTATATAGGCACGTTCTGTCCTTACGCGAGCCTGGTCAACTTCCACCAATAGGCTTGTTCAGCGGACCGTAAAACATGGAATAAAGGTGCATCTTTGGGGCTGCTTCTCAAAGCAGGGATTCGGCACTTTGCACCTCTTTACTGACAACCTAAATGCCGAGAAAATGATAAAAATCTACAAAAAGGCTTTACTGCAATCTTTTAAACGATGGTTCATCACAAAACATGAAGATTGGATTCTGCAGGAGGACAACGATCCTAAACACCGCAGCAAGCTCTGTACTCAGTAAAAGACTCAATCTGGCATCGTTACATTGGATTGGCCGTCGCAGTCGCCCGATGCAAACCCTATTAAAAATGTGTGGGCATATATTAAACGGAAGCTTCGAGGAAGACGCACATACACTTTGAAGTAGTTGTCTTACAAAATTCGTCGGATCTGGAGATCCTTGCCACTAGAATACGTCGTCAAATTAGTAGAAAGCATGCCTCGGAGATGCCAGGCAATTATCGACGCCGGTGGTGACTGGACACATTATTGACCGAATTGCATCATTGTTTGTAATGTGTACAATGTATATATAAATATGAAGGTTTCATCAAATAAATGTTTTTATAAATTAACACGACCACGCTCTTACTTGACAGACTGTATATACTATTATAAAGGTTAGACTGTACACTATCTTTTGTAAAAAACTAAGCGTAATTAGTAAATAACAAGTTGGTTAAAAATTAAGTTGAAAATGGACAATCAAAGTGAGCATTATCGGCATATTTTATTGTTTTACTTCCGAAAGAGCAAAAATGCAGTGCAAGCTCGGAAGAAATTGTGTGAAGTTTGTGGTGAGGACTGCTTTACTGAACGCCAGTATCAGCGTTGGTTTGCTCGCTTTCGTTCTGGAAATTTTAATGTGCAAGATACACTACATACTAGTCGTCCAACTACTACTGATGACGACAAAATAAAGGCGTTAATCAAACTAACTGGCATGTGACAACTCGAGAGATAGCAGAGAAGCTCGGCATATCGAATTCAACCGTTGACCTGCACTAACAACAGCTTGGTTACATAAACAAACTGGATGTTTGGGTTCCTCACGAATTAAAGGAAATCCACCTCACCAAACGCATTAACATATGCGACTCTTTGCTGAATCGTAACGAAAACGACCCATTTCTAAAAAGAATCATAACGGCTGATGAAACATGAATTGTGTAAGATAATGTAGTCCGAAAACTATCATGAATCAAGCAAGATAAGCCCTCACGATCGACATCCGAAGCCAATATTAACCAAAAGAAGATTATGCTTTCCTTGTGGTGGGATTACAAGGGTATAGTCTACTTTGAGCTGCTTCCAAAAAACCGAACTATTGAAACGAATGTCAACTGTCATTAACTATCGAAATTGAACGAAGCAATCAAAAAAAAAACGGCCTGAACTGGCCAATCGCAGGTGTGATGTTCCATCATGATAACGCCAGACCTTACACCTCTTTGATAACCCGACAAAAATTAATGGACCTCAATTGGGAAGTGATGCCACATCCACCCTATAGCCCTGACTTAGCACCATCAGACTATCATTTGTTTTGCTCCCTTAAAAACCATTTAAATGGTAAAACTTTCGATTCTGATCAGGCTGTTAAAAATGAGTTGGAACAGTTCTTTGCTTCTAAAAACCAAAGATTCTTCGAACATGGAATTTTTCAACTTACCGCAAGATGGCAAAAGGTCATCCAACAAAACGGTCAATATATCATTGATTAATGTTTGTTGTTAATATAAATAAATTCACTTTGAGAAACATGAAAAAAATGACATTAATTATCGAACAACCCAATAATTAAAGGACTTATTTTCACAAAAAACGGCGAGAGCTTATTCACACTCCCAATATTAGTATACTTTAATGCACATATACATAATATATACATAAATGTTATCACTAATTTAAGAATTTTTTCATTCATTTCAGGAGTTGTGACCTTAACAGGGCGTCCTAAACGTGGTTTGTCAGAAGTTCTCGTGCAACCCTTCTTAAATTCAGAAACCCACGGTTTAACCATTGAATATGATGGAAAAGAGTCTTTTAATGTAGAATCTAGCTCTTATTCAATTTGTAATAGTGTTAGGTCTTCTAAATATTAGTATTTTATGACCGCCCACTTCTTTGACTTTTCCATTTTTACGTAAGCAATTGAGGCGCTTACTCAATCATCTCTCAAATGTAACTAACAAAGCAGTCGACCTAAAAATTTATAAACAAGCTAGTAAGACGTCGGGCTACTGAATACAAGCCAAACACTTGGCCTGCTGGCGCCATCGTTCAGGCCGGAAACTTCTCACCCCACCCCGTTTTCACGCTGGCTTCTGTCATCTTTTTATCGCACCATAAAGTCATTGCAGTAAAATTTGTCTCTCTTATTTTCTTTTACGAATCGTAAATTGAAATGAATTCTTGACTGCAATCGCTTACAGATACATACTTAACTTAGCAAGTAGATAATGCTACAGACAATCGTATCTCAGAAAGTTTGATTACAAATCCTTTTGTTATTAAGTTTTTACAGTCACCAAGGCTTGCATCGGAAAATCTTTATAAATCGTTACGATAACCACGATATTAGAAACCTAGGCCTTCTGTGCTTTTAATATACCGAAATGTTCGCTTTATTATTTTCCATTCATTTTTGGTTGAATTAACTTGATAACTATTTAGTATATTGACTGCATAAATTATATCAGAACGACTAGCATTTGATAAGTAAAACAATATGTCGATAGCTTCTTGAGACAGTCTACTTGCACTATTTTCAGTCACAATTATTTATTTACTTTATCTATCTCTTCTCGAAGCTTACTTGGTCTATTCACTACTTGATTCGTGACCATAGATGTTCTCCAAAGATGCATTTCTTCAAAATTAATCTTTGGCAACGTTTTGTTGATATATCTCTCTTATTTAATTGTTAATATTGTTGCTTTTTTATTTTTTTCAAATTTCTAATTCAAGAAAGGTTTTAGGTTTACCCAAATTAGTCATTTCAAACTCTTTCATTAGCTGTCGCTTGATTTCATCTATCTTCATTTTATCATTACACACCAGAAAATATCGTCCACATAAAGAGTCAATATCGCCATTCTGTCATCTTTCTTCCAGGTAAATAAACATGACTCTTCCTGATGTGGTGTCAATTCCATTTTTATTGACGAAATTTTCAATCTACATTTTAATCTGATATCTCTTCGGTGATCTCCATTTTAAATTCTATAAATTAAGTACCAGTGCTCATGTTGTTTCTCAACTTTTACTGATTGTTTAAATCCTGTTTCTTATATTTACATGCAAATCAAGTTTTTCATCAAATCGTATGTGTCTGTTTTCGTAGAATATTACTACTTCTTGTTTGAATAAAATATAACGTGTTTTTTTGTATCTTATTAATATCGCTCGCCTATCAAGGCATCTAAATTTAGGACCAGTCTTTAACTGAATTTTCATGTACGCAATACATTCAAAACGTTTCAGTTTATTATTATTTATTTTATATTCTAGGTTAAATACTTTAATCGGAGAAGTCATTCCATTTAAAGCATATAGTGTTCTGCTACATGCAAAGACAGCAAATACTAGACTTAAATTCCACACATTTTCATTTAATTAAGATTCATACTGTAATCTCAGGATTCAAAAACAAATAAAAAAAAAAAATTAATAAAAGAAAACAATGAGTTAAACACGTATATTATTATTGTTTATCATTATTAATATTTATAGCAAAATCTATTACTCAGATTTTATACGCAGATTTGATCACAAACATTAATTTAATTGAATATGCAATTTATTATTTAATGCAAGAATAATTCAAAATCAAGTAAATAGAAAAATAAAACAAAAGAAAAAAAGAAATGCGTGTATTACGAGCATATTTAACAAATAAGCGTAGGATAGGAGTAGTGCAATTAATTACAAAATGAATTGCACAGAAAAAACAAACGAATTGACAAACTCATGAAATAATAAAGTCTAATATAAAAGAAATCCCAAATATAAACATAAGCAAAAAAATATAGACGAAAAGGGTTCAAGGCTACGAAACGTCAAGTGCGTTGAACTGGAAAGCCGAAGAAACTGTCGAAAATTCTAAAAGCTTCTTTCGCACAGCATTTAACCCTCAAGTGGAGCACTATCGCAGCTTAACATTACTGGAGCGCATGGGTAAGGATTACCCGGCTAGCTTTGACCACTTATATCTTATTATAAAATTGATCAATTTTGGATTTTTTTTTTTTAATCGATTCGTCGGACGATGTAGAATAAGAATATTTAAAGAACAAATAAATAAAAATTTAAGTTTTTATAATATTAATGAAAAATAAAAAAAAAATGCAATGAAAATTGACGAAAAAAGATTCTATCCTGGGTTAGCGTAACCCAGTGCTCCTCTTGAGGGTTAAAATAAAAAACCGTACACTATATGAGACACGATGAATCAGTAGAAAATGCGTGTTAAGATGCATATAATACTATTATCAAACTGAAAAAGAATTATTTAAAACAATTTATTGAAATTAAAAATCATAACAAAAATTAAAGATAAAAAAATAAGAGACCAAGATTATTTCCCGCACAAAAATGAATAACACATTGCACAAATTAATTGAAAAAAGAATCATTAAAAAAGGTGAATTATTAAAAAAGTTATTGAGAATATAAGGTTGTAGAAAACCAATATCCTTAGAAAGTTAAAATTCTATAACATTCTATCAAGGGTACTAAATAAACTAAAAATGCGTGCTCTTTACAGCCTATACCTTTAAATTTCTTACCCAAATAAATTTGTACTTTACTTTTTAGAAAATAAGGGGAACTCTGGACGATTATTCGGATTGTCTAACTGTCGTTTTTGTTTGCACACAAACAGTCAGCTGAGAAACCGCTTATTGTTAGTATACAGTTCATTGCCTAGTGTTATTTTTGAATCGCGTTTTAAATAATTACTTGATAAAATAAGTTGTAAAGTTAATAAAAATAATATTAATTATCGTTCAAACTATCTTCGCCGTGAGAAATTTCAAGCAAATCAATTTTCCAGTGTACCAAACATGGAAGTTGACGAAGAGTCCAACGATGAAGATAGTGTGTCTGCAAAAAAATTGAAGTCATCGCCGGACGATATTAATGCTAGCCAAAGTTTTTGTTATAGAATCATTGAATCTGTTAGTGTATTTACTGCTCTTACCGATGTATTAGTGTGAAAACAGAAAGTCAAACTGTGCAAACACAAAATGTCGTTTGAACAATCTGATGATAAAAGACTCGGCTTCAAAATTTCTGTTACTTGTAGATGTGGAATTTTACTTATTCCATCAAGCCCGTTTATTCATTATGCTTATGAAATAAACAGATGTATTGATTTCGCAGTGTGCTTACTTGACGTCACTCGAGAAGGTATAAACATTTTTTGTGGCGTAATGAATTTAAGCAGTGGACTGAATAAACATGCTTATGAACGCACCATCGAATACGTACATACTTTCTTCAAGAAATTGTTTGATTTTACATGTAAAAATCCAATTGAAGGCGAGAAAAGAAAAAATGAGGCAAAAGAGAAACCTTTACTATTATAAATTTCACTGTTAGCGGTGATGGATCTTGGAAGAAGCGCGGCTTCTCATCTTTGTATGGCATAACTACGCTTATAGCCTATTATTCGAGAAAAGTAATTAATTTAGTTGTGAGAAGCAGCTACTTCTAAGTATGTACGTACTTTCAAAATAACCCCGACAGTTTAAAAGGCGATGATCACGAAGAAAGTTGTATCATTAATCCCAAAGGTTCTGGAAGCAAGATGAAAGTTGATGCGATTCTTGAGATGTTTGGCCGTTGAGAAGAAAAGTATGAAGTGCGTTACATTAATTATGTTGGAGATGGCAACAGAAAAATATTTTAAACTATATTAAATGCTAGTCCATACAAAGATGTTGAAGTTAAAAATGAGTGCGTAGGTCACGTAGAAAAGCGTATGGGAAGCCGCCTTCGAAATTTAAAAAAAACCGCAAAGCTTAGAATAAAAGGCAAACTAATCAATGCTTTGATTGAAAAATTAACATAATACTATGGTCTTGCGATGCGAAGAAATGCGCAGTCGTAAGATGATATAAAAAAAGAGATTATGGCCGCGTATAATCACTTAATCTCGATTGATATAGACACAACATCAGTTGTGTCCCACTGGCGTCGAATCGTAGTGTAACAGATCGGCTGAAAAGTTTGTAGGCTGACACATAGATGACGTTACTAGAATTAAATCCATATGATTTTTAGTTGGTATCAACTTTTAAACGATACGTGTATAAATTTGACAGCTTTCGGATAATCGGTTTGTGAGATATATGGTAACATTGTGAGTGAAGCAACTTCTTTTATTGTGGAAAAAATGGATAAAAAAGAATTTTATGTGTTAAGGGAGCATTGCTTTAGGTGAAAAAAAAATACTATTGAAGCCAAGGCTTGGCTTAATAAACATTATTCTGACTGCACCAGGGAAATAAACCGTTAAGAAGTGGTTTCCTAAATTTAAACGCAATGCACGCAGTGGACGTCTGAAAGAAGCTGTACCGACAAAAACATCAAAAAAGTTCATAAAATAATTTTAAATGATCGTAAAGTGAATTTGATCGAGATAGCTGAGACTCTAAAGATATCAAAGGAACGTGTTGGATATATCGTGCATGAATATTTGGACATGTGAAAGCTGTGTGCAAAGTGAATGCCGCGTGAGCTCACAGTCGATCAAAAGGAACAACGTGTTGATGATTCGGGGCAATGTTTAGCGATATTCAACCGTATTAAAGACGAATTTTTCAAACAATATGCGACAGTGGATGTAACATGGCTCCATCACTACTCTCCAGAGTCCAATCGACAGTGAGCCGAGTGAACTGCACGCGATGAACCGAATCCAAAGCGTGGAAAGACGCTACAGTCGGCCGGCGAGGTTATGACATCAGTATTCGGGATTCGCATGGTATAATATTCATCGATTACCTCGAAAAGGGCCAGACCATCAACAACGATTATTACATAGAATTGTTGGAGCGTTTGAAAGACAAAATTACGGAAAAACAGCCTCATTTGAAGAAATAAAAGTACTGCTTCATCAAGACAATACACCGTGTCGCAAATCAATAAAAACGATAGCAAAATTGCATGAATTAGGCTACGAATTGCTTCCTCATCCACCGTATTCTCAAGATCTTGCTCCCAGTGACTTTTTCCTGTTTGCATACCTAAAAAGAATGCTTGCTTGAAAAAAATTCAGCACCAATGAAAAGGTAATCGCTGAAACTGAGGCCTATTTAAAGACTGAAGAGAAATCGTACTATAAAAATGGTATCGGAAAATTATATGACCACTATAATCTTTGTATCGCCCTCGAAGGTAAATATATTGAATAATAAAATCAAATTTTACCAAAAAAATGTGTTTTACTATGTTAGTCTACGAACTTTTCAGCCGAGCTGTTAAATATAATGCTGCACAAGCCGAAAATATTCCTTATGAACACCCAGCTCCACTGCACGAAGATGTACAAAAAGACATACTGCCAATTTATGAAGATTCGTCACGGGATGATTTGCTTGAACGTAGCGTTGGCAGTTTTATCCAAAACGCGAACGAGTCTTTCAATTCAACTTTACGGTTTGTAGCTCTCAAACACTTGTATAGTGGCGCAAAAATTATTGAAATCGCAGCATTTTTAACTGCAGGAATATTTAACGATGGCTACCCATTCGTACTTAAAGTCATAAGTGACCTGCATTTGACAATACGTTTGGAATATAAGATTTTCCCAGATTCGTACGATAGCAAGTGAAGAGGTAAGGGCGGCATTCATTAAATCCGATAATAGAAGCCAGAACTTCACAAAAAGAGAAGAATGCAGCCGTAATGAATGATTTTTTCGAAGTCAAAGGCTTGCCTTATGGTCTTGGAATCACAGATTCAGCTTGGGTAACTATAAATTGCTTTCAACTTTACAAAAATCAAAACTTTAATCACGTTTTTTATAAAACATGTTTTTTCCCGCGCTGTCAAATGTGAATTAGAAAATGATTAAGACATCAATTTGAAATTTCGCAAAGATATTCTTTAACGTATTGGCCTTTGGTTATACTTAAAATTTTATATAAATTATTACTAAAAATATTGTTTTTATCAATTTATTAAGGGGTTACCCCCAGTTGTAGCTCAACAAAAAAGGCCTTTTTCATGAATTTTTTTAAAGAAAACTACAAAACTTTTTTTAACAATTATTATATCATCTTAAAGAATACATCTTGAAGAACTTTCAGTAATTTTTTTATTGCAAAATATTACATTGTTAAGTGGCAAATGGCCGCCAATGAAATAGTATTTTTATTTATACGGTTTGCGGTGACCAACATTGCGGCGAAGTGGTTCATTTGAAACAAAAAATGTGGAAAGATTTAGTTAAATATAAGTATAAACTAGTCTTTAATCGAAGATTTTGAAAAAATATTAATTTTGTACAAAATGGCGGACAGTCAAAGTTAATGGTTCGATTTTAACGAAAAAAAACGGCGGTATTTTGGTTATTAAACGGCCATTTTTTTTCGAAACAAAAAATCAAACGATTAAAGACTACATTTTTATGTATTAAGTAAGCCTGCAGAATTTAAAGCAGATCAATTTATTAGTGTTCGAGTAATCTTGGTTACCGACTTCAGAAATGCCATTTCGAGAAAAACGCGTTTAAAGTTTTAATTGCCGGTTGTTTACACAACGGATTCTTCTCTTTCAACGCTTATATCTCAGTCAATTTTGTTCCGATCGACTTAAAATTTCTAGGTGATATTCTCAGATACTTATACTTCAAAAAAATGCAATTAACAAAAAATCGATTTTTTCAAAGTCGCAAGTAGGGGTAACCCGTTAACGGAAAACTCGGCTTATAGTCTTAGGTTGCTGCAGATGAAATGGCCGATTTAGTAATAAATTTTTAAACAGCTGTAACTTTTTATAAAGACAATTTATTTAATCAAAATAGGTACCAATAGATGCAACACACTTTTCCTAACGAGATACAAGTACATTTATTCCAGTTTTGTAGAAGTCCGAGTTTCTGGTTCGAAGAAACTCTTCGAAGGCATTTTTGACAGCAGCTTTATTATTATTATTATCTTTTTCCTGTCAAAAAGTGATCCAAATGTTTAAAGAAATGATAATCTGTTGGTGAGAGTTCTGGTGAATATGGAGGGTGAGGAAGAGTTTCATAGCACAACTCGTTTCATTTTTGGACCGTTGCTCTTGATACATTAGGTCGTGCGTTATCATGAAGCAGTATCACTCCATCCCTGTTGACAAGCCTAGGTCGTTGGACTATCAATTTCTGATGCATTTCATCCAGTTGATCACAGTATTTCTCAGCATTAATGGTTTCGCCAGGTTGCAGGAACGAATAGTGTATAACTCCAACTACAGACCACCAAACAGTTACCATTATTTTCTTTGGATGAAGGCTTGGTTTCGGCATGTGTCTTGGCGCTTCATCGGCATCTAGCCATTGGGCCGATCGGTGACGATTATTGTATAAAATCCACTTTTCATCGCAGGTCACAATTCGGTGCAAGAACGATTCCTTTTTGTTGCGGGAGAGAAGAGAACTTGAAATCGTCATTTGACGCGTCATGTTTTGCTCGGTAAGATCATGCGGAACCCATTTGCCAAGCTTTTTCACTTTTCCAAGTTGTTGCAAGTGGCGGCAAACTGTCGAATTGTGAACGCCTAATTTTTTGGCAAGATCCCTTATAGTTTGTCGGGGGTCAGACTCCACTAATGCATGCAGCTCGTCGTTATCGATCGATGGTCCTGGGTGTCCACGTGGCTCATTTCAAAGGTCCATATCTCCGGATTGAAATTTTTCGAACCACCGCCGAGTGGTTCGTTCGCTAACTGTATCAGGCCCAAATGCGCTGTTAATATTTCTCGTTGCTTCCGTTGCGTTGTGCTCTAATTTAAATTCGTATAGTAAAAGTAGCCGTTTTTGATTCACTTCCATGTTCACTTTCTCTTTTTGTTTTTACGATCACCATAAAGTGCAAAACAGAAATGACCCTATAAACCAAGGTAGCTGTATTTATACTTCAATATGTCATATTATTTGCGCCGCCTTGTGCCAACATAATACACTAAAATTGCAGCCAACTTTATATCATTGCTAAATCGGTCATTTCATCTGCAGCAACTTAATACAAGCTAAAATCATACACTAATAGAAAAAATTTGTTTTTTTTGTTTTAGATGACTCTAGCCCAAGTTATGATGTCCACCGCATTTTTTTGAAGATTTTTGTAAAATAGCCGTCGAAGGGCGAATTTTCAACATTTTTGATGAAAATTTTTTTACATACAGTTCAAAAGTTACTCTATTTGATATTAATAAGATATAATAGTTTATTACATTTTTTACCATTAAAAAAAATAGTTTAAAAAGGTGTTTTTTTTATTATTTTAAACCCATGTAACCCCTAAATTAATTGTTTAATTAAAATTAATTTTAGTTTATTTAGTTAAGTGTTTCATTAAAATTAATTAAACAATTAACTAAATTAATTGCTTAATAGTTTGGATTTTATAATGATGACATTGTAAAAAGGTCTATAACAATCTTATATTCGTCATATTCTGATTATATCTTAATATACAGAGTGGTCCGTTTTAATCTATTGGTCGAAATAAATTCAAAAGGAGATGGTTATATCAAAAAATGTTTCAGACAAAAGTTGTAGGGGTTGAAGAGGATCGTCCAACGCTTACCTTGGCGTTAACCTTGAAGTCAAATTTGAAGGTTATTTGAGGGTCAAATCGCGAATTTCAAATGGAAATCCCAATTTTTTATTACAGATTCTGATTCTGCGTTGAAAAATATAAAAGTTTTGTCTCAAACGTTTTTTTTTTGTATGCGTGACAGATTGCGCTGTAATCGGCAGTTTTAATATATCGATGCGAATATCTCAACAACTACGCATATGAAAAGGTAGAAAACGAAAATTTGTCAATCTGGAAAGGGGAAATGCAATGACACTATAACTAACCTCCCCCTCTCTCTAACCCTCCGTATGGAGCGGTTTCAACTTAAAAATCTGAAATGGGTACCCCAATTTTATATTGCAGATTCTGATTCTGCGTCGAAAAACATTAAATTTTGTTTGGAATATTTTTTAGATTCGCGACAGATGTCGCTGTGATGGACAAAATTAAAAATGTGTACAAAAGTTGTTACCGAATTAGAATTTCTTGAGGAATACACATCGTGTTCTGCAAATTAGAATTCTGTGGATAAATACGTTTAAAAAAAATCTGTTTTGATGAAAATGTATAGATCTATTGACAATCAACATCGATGGTCTGCAATGGTCTGGTGTGGTATTGTAAACGGGTACTTAATTGGACCCTACTTTTTTGATGATAATGTAACTGCTGCAAGATATTTGCAGTTCCTCAGAAGTGATTTGTTTAATTTAATGAAGAACGTGGATCTAGGAACCAGGCAATGGATGTCGTTCCAATAAGACGGGGTACCTCCACATTTTGCACGCATTGTACGAGAACGCTTAAATGAGCAATACGCCAATCGGTGGATTGGACGCGGTGGACCATTTCAATGGCCTTCCGGTTCACCCGATTTAACATCACCTGATTTTTACTTAAGGGGGATGTTGAAAGATTGCGTTTACGCACAGCGACCGACGACGCGTGATGATATGAAAGAACGTATACAAACAGCTTGTGCGGCAATACCTTGGACTGTGTTATTACAAACAGTGGACAGCTTTCATAAATGATTGAACTTGTGTTTACAGCAAAATGGAGACAATTTTGAACAGCATCTTCGTTGTTAGTTCTAAAGGCCGAATTGTGAGAGACAAGGGGACTCACATTAAAAAAGCACCCCATGGAGACATGATTCTACTACGTCCACGTCGTTGTCTCTGGGTAACGCTTAAAGTAGAATAAACATTTTCATTAAAACAGATTTATTTTTAAACGTTCCTATCCACAGAATTCTAATTTGCAAAACACGATGTGTATTTCTCGAGAAATTCTAAGTCGGTAACGATTTTTGTACGCATTTTTAATTTTGTCGATTACAGCGACATCTGTCGCGAATCTAAAAAATTTTCCGAACAAAATTTCCATATTTTTTGACGCAGATTTAGAATCTGCAATATAAAATTGGGGTATCTATTTCAGATTTTTAAGTTGTAACCGCTCCATACGGGGGTTAGAGAAGGGGGAGGGGGTCGATTGTGGTGTCATTGCACGTCCCCTATCCAGATTAACAAATTTTCCTTTTCTACCTTTTCATATGCGTAGTTGTTGAGATATTCGCATCATTAGATTAAACCAGCCGATTACAGCACCATCTGTCACGCACTGAAACAAATGTTTGAGACAAAACTTTCATATTTTTCGACGCAAAATCAGAATCTGTAATAAAAAATTGGAATTTCCATTTAAAATTCGCGATTTAACCCACAAATAACCTTGAAATTTGGCCTTAAGGTTAACGCCAAGGTCAGCGTTGGACGACCCCCTTCAACCCCTATAACTTTTGTCTGAAACATTTTTTGACATAACCATTTCCCTTTAAAGTTATTTCGGTCGATAGATTAAAACGGACCACCCTGTATAATCAGTTAAGATAATAATTTATAATAATTCATAGTAAAATTATATATAAATGAATTTTATTTTGCAGGCCATAAAAAATCAAATTCTTCAAGAGTATGCACGAACAAAAAATATTAATGCTCGATTTTACTATTTACATGATAAACTGGGTCATATAAAGAAACTTGTATCAGAATACGATGCGCAAGTACAAGTGAGTTCAAGTTTATGCAGCAACAATAATCAATGTTTGAGCAGCTCAGATCTTGATAGTGATGGCTTCCATCATGATTTTAAGGAAAATTTAACTCAACCTTCAACAGAACAGCCAATAACGTGCCCTTCTAAAATCACTCACACTAGCTGACTAACCAATGTATATTTTGAATTACATCAATTAGAGTAAAATAAAGTAATTCTTATTCATGTTATGCTTGATATTTTTGTGTAAAAATAAAACAAAATAAATTTTTAAAAATTTAAAGAAATATTATCTTATCATGAATTAAAGTTGCATATTAACCGTGCACTTACATCCGTATTATTATAAGAACTATATATTTGTACAAAAAAAACTTTGAGTAAACAACTTGTATTTATCAAACAATGTTCATAATTATAATATAACTTAATTTGAAAATGGGGACAACAGTTATTGTCCTAATAAAGAATACACCGATTTTTTCTTACTTCTACTTTTCAGCATAATTTCTACAAAACTAATGTAGTTTTAAAAACGTTGTTCAAATACAGTGATACAAACATCATAGAGTGATTCGTCGAGTTTCTTAAATAAACATTCAAATTATCAATGACTTCTTTGTTCTCAATTATTTAGCCGTAATTACTAGTTATTAGGTTAGGCAAATTAAGTGACCAAAAAATCAATTCAAATTTTACTTCGTTAATTTTAACTATCGCAACTACTAACATATATGCTAGTATACGAGTGTGCTCGTATTGTCATAATAAAGTAAAATTTTCTTGCATCCATTAAATAAAGCCTACTTTAAATTGTCTTTTTATAACAAAGTCAATATCAACCTTTGCTATGATAATTCTAAATCAAGCCAACTTAATTCAACATAACATATTTTGACTTATATTAAAATAAAGCATAATTAATGCACCGTGCAGTATAACAAGATTGATGTATACGATCTCACTAAGGTAATGCTTTAATAAAACAGACCAACTCGACCTATTAAGGTCACTATTACACGCTCTTATCTTTTTTTTTTTATATTTTAACGTTCACTTTACTTTATACTTTCTACTTTATTAGCTTTATAATTAAGACAAACACATGCGATATAGTAGTGACCTTGGAACATAAAAACATTAATACTGAATTAAATCAATAAAGATGAGAATCAAACCTTAATTTTTGCGATCGAGAGTTTTACGTTTTGTTAATCAAACAATGCAACGGCTCTTCTATGTACTACGAACTTGTTAAAATCTTGCTGTACAAATTTATGATAAGTAATGATCTAGGGGAGAAAATAATTTTGCAGCTGTCGTTGACCGCAAGTTTTTAGTCCTGGAAAAGAACATTGCTGATACTATCAAACTACGACATGCTAATCTTTTGTAACAAGCAAACGCCGAATTCGACAATATACAAAAGAATTTTAGTGAATTGACTGTAGGTGTAGTGACAGTAGTACAGACTGTCTCTGACTTAACTCAAATTGTCACTGAGCTCCACTATGACACTGACAACGAAGAACGCGCTTCGACCATTGTAAGTATTTCTGCGCAAAATACAATTCGCAACACAAACACTGCCAAGCATGTGGAGAATTAGCGCTGTGTAACGGGCAGTCACGTTGCAATCTCGGGCACGATTGTCTACCCAGTGGCTCACATCGATTTCAGAGACTATGCTCATGTTGTACTTGGTACAGTGCTGTCTTCTATCACGTTTGGAGACATCTTATTCACCGAAGTCAAGAATCGAGGAGAAAGCGGAGATACTTCGGGAGGTCTCTTATCTGCTAGTTACATTGATCAATAGTGACCTGGCAAAATAAATCATAGCGCTTAACATACGTGACCTTGATACCTTATTTACTGCCATAGTAACCACTTATCCTAAATTTACACTGCTTATTAAAATAAAACAGCTAGCTAGACAATTAGGCTTTAAATATGTATGGCACCACGAACGTAGATTCTTCGTCAAAAATAGAGATGAAGAAGGAACATTTTCTGTCATCTCCACAAACGACTTACAAACTCTCCACTGTACCAATAAATCTACTGTTGAGCAAAATGTAATTAAATAAGTGAATTCAAATGAAAACCTAGAGCTGACTACTCCAGCCAATCCAACAAATTTGACATAGGAAAAGTAAATAAAATTATCAATACAAATAAAAATGTAAATGTTACTACTGCAAGCGGCAACTCTAAAAAATCTAAGAAGAAGAATTGTAACGAGGTTAACACAGATGGTAGGCAAACGAAATAATTAAAGCCATGACACCACTGGTCAGCAAAGAAGACCCAAGGGAGAGCTGCGAGCGAGCTTTTTTAATGTGAACTGACTCCGGGCACGCATTGAGCGAGTCCGCTAATTCTTCAGTGATGGTTTCTCTTATGAGCTTCTTGGCATTACTGAAACCTGGTTAAAGTCAGATGTACCTGATGACGTCGTTCAGATAAACGGTAACAGGGTTTTCAGGCAAAATTGTAACTAAAATGGCGGAGGAGTTTCACTTTATATTAAATATAATTTCAAATTTTTAAAATAATCAAATCAAAGACAGAACAGATAGGCAATCCGAGAGTACCAGAATATATTTTCGGCAGTGTGCAGCACAATTTTTGTGGCCATTATTTGTTGACCGCCTAAAATCGCGTTTTTAAAAGATGGATTTTTTACAAATGATCTATTAACATCTTGCCTAAATTATAGTTATAAACTAATTACGGACAATCTAAATGCCAAACTTTTCGGAGAAATTGATGACGCAAAATTTGTTTACAAATTATCTGCTGAGCTCTCTCTGCACTTCAGGTCCACATCTTGCACTTAAATTGACCTGATTCTTATTAATGTTAACGACTTTATTACTGATACACGCAATGCTCTAGTCCCTTTTTACAACAAATACAATATAATCACCGCCTCCATATCTTACAATAGTTACTCTACTTACAAGAACTCATTTACACACCGTGATTTTAAAAACATTTTCTGTGATAATTTAAATTCATTTTTATCTTACTTTGATTGAGAGCTGTTTAGAGCTGGGCACTATAGTATCGAGGGGGCTTTGAGCTGCCTCTGAAAATCTAATGGAAGCTAAATAATACCTAGTCCCTCTAAAATTATTCTCTTTAAGAAAGGGCAGGCTTCCTTAGTTTGAGACAGAGTTGGCTTTGCTCTATAGAAACCGTGATGCTCTTCATCGTCGATATAAGCGTACGAACGACACCGAAAAGAGACAGACCATTAAACTAAGACTGCAAAAACTGCAAACTACCAAAACAAGCTCTTCGATGCTCTTAAATCGAACAATGCATGAGAAGAATTGCATTATCTGGGGTTTCTGCCAAAGCAGGAGGAGGAATTGAACGGCCTTTCACCAGATATCCTGAATCATTACTTTGCGAGTGTATCGATGTGTGCCTGTGATGACACGGAGGAGTGTGAGGCGATAATAAAACATGCTTACTCCCACGGCTTCAAATTTGAGTCAATCAGCCTTGTAGATGTCATTTTTGCAATTTCACGCTTCTCCTCCCAGGCAAGAGGGGCTGACGGCATCCCTCAGTGTTATTGTTAAAGCTATACCAGATATTGGTGAGCTACTGATCATGATATGAGACTCCTCCTTCTTACCAGGCGTTTTTCCTATTTTTTGGAGGAGGGCATATGCTATACCTATAAATAAATGTAAAACGTCCTCTTCGGCTTCAGATTTTAGACCGATCGCGCTTCTTTGCTTTTTCTCTAAGGTATAGTGAGACTGTCTTACGATCAGCTTCAAAAACATCTTGCAGCTTCTCGTATTCTCGATCCTATGCAGACCGGATTAAGACCTTTCCATTCAACTCAAACTATCTTGCTAAAACTTACTGAGGATATTGGATGTGGAAACGCAAAAAAATGATAACCTTTTTATTATTTTATTATAGCAATGCATTTGTCACCATCCGGCCTGTATACTTACTCGACAAACTTAAAGCGATAGGGTTTCCAGAGCAGCTCTCCTGTGGCTTAACTCATATTTCTCTGACAAGGAGCAGTCAGTTATTATACCCTCTTCTTCTGATAACTCGACTTGATTAAGTATTAATTTCGGAGTGACTCAAGAACCTGTCCTGGGACCTCTACTGTTCTGCTTCTACGTAAATGACATACGTGGCGTGCTTAGTACTGCGAATGTTCAGCATAGCTTATTCGCAGATGATCTGCAAGTTTACATACAATTCACGATGGACCGTTTGAAAGAGAGCAAAGTGGCCCTTCAGTAAGTGTATTAGGCTGTGCCAAGGTGAGCTGGGGACGCTTCTCTGAAATTCAATGCAATTTAATCCAAAGCTATCTGATTTTGTTATCAAAAGTTTTTTAATTATATCTATGGAAATAATTATTGAATTGTTCTTGGAAACGGCATTAGCATCTCACTCTCCGACAGTCAAAAGCCTTGGTATAGTCTTAGACTCTAAGTTGTCATGGACTTTATGTATTGATCACTTAACAAAAAAATTTAATAGAATTTTATACAATCTGCGCTTCTTCTGGAGGTACATTACTGCAGAACTGCGTAGATGACTTACTGCTTTTGTGGTGCTGCTCTTTCTACGCAATCGACTTCAGACACTATAGAACTCATGTGTGCGACATGTGAAGGGTCTTAGAAGGAACGATCATGTTTCTTTTTACAGAGCCTCCTTGAGCTGGCTGCGTATTGATATGAAAACAATTTATCATGGCGGTACTTATGTACAAAATCATACGTATGCATGTTCCGTACTGTCTGGAGGGTTTCTTCTCAAGATATGTGTCCAGGGGCTCAGTCAGGGGGGCGACAAGGAAACTCGCGTTCCCTCTGATGCGCACTGAGGCTGGAATTCGTTCGTTCTCTCGGTAGTTTCAAAACAACAATGAAGAGTCACTTATTTGAACTCGAATAATATTTCAACTTTATTTTATGTTAATTTATTTGGTTTTGTCCCCTTTACACCTATTATTAAAAGTTAGATGTATTTAAGGGATTAATAAAACTAACACCAACATTTCGAAGATAAAAAATACTATCAACCTGCATTTTTCTATAATTGGGTAATAACTGCTATATTTTCTTTTTATTTTTTTGTAAAGAAATTTAGTATCTTTAATTAACTTACAGCTATAAAAATCTACATTTATATATATTGGGAGTGTGAATAAATTTTCGCTGTTTCACCGTCAGATGGCGGTACAAAAATTTTGTATGTATAATTCAAGATGATGATGCATCTATATTGAAGTTTTATAACCTATATTTAAAATCAGTGCATGTCTTTTCATTAACCTATAAAGAACATTTTCGTTTTGTACCGTAAAACATGTAAAAATTCGTGCCAAATAAACCGTTTTTGCGGGGAATCATACTGCACTATTTTATTCAGAAGAAATCTGCAGCAAAAGTACACAGAATTCTTGTAGAAACCTATGATGATCGTGCTCTGTCGGAAAGAACATGCAGAGATTGGTTTAACCGATTTAAAAATGGTGATGTTGATGTTCAAGATAGAGACGCAGTGGTGCACCAAAGAAGTTTCAAGACGAAGAATTGGAAACATTACTTGCTGAAGATCCATGTCAGACGCAATCCAATACTGCAGAATCATTAGGAGGTGATCAAACAACAGTTTCGAAACGTCTAAGAGCATTAGGAATGATACAAAAGGAAGGATCTCGGGTGCCATACAAACTGAAGCTGAGGGACGTCGAACGGCGTCTTGTCACGTATAAACAGCTGCTTCAACGACAAAAAAAAAAGGTTTCTTGCATCGTATTGTGACTGATGATGGAAATTGAATATACTACAGTAATCCCAAACGTAAATCGTGGGTTAAGCCCGGCAAAGCAGAAGCATCAACCCTAAAGCAGAATATGCACGGTTCCAAGCTCATGCTGTGCATTTAGTGGGATCAGCTGGGGGTAGTGTATTACGAGCTGCTCCAACTCAACCAAACCATCACTGGAGATCTCTATCGACGACAATTGATGCGTTTGAGCCAAGCATTGAAAGAAAAACGGCTGCTATATAAGCAAAGACACGATAAGGTGATTTTGCTGCATGATAACGCTCGGCCGCATGTAGCGTCACCGATCAAAACATACTTAAAAAGGCTGAAATGGGAAGTCCTACCCCACTTGCCGTACTCTTCAGGCATTGCGCATTCTGATTACTATTTATTTTAATCGATGACTAACGGCCTGGCTGAGCAGCACTTCGCTTCGTATGAAAAAAACGAAAAAAAGGATCGATTCGTGGATAGCCGCAAAAGAAGTGTCATTTTTTTGACGTGGAATTCAAATGCTGCCAAAAATATGAGAAAAAGTAATCTCCAGCGATGGGCAATACTTTAATTGACTTGTTTTTTTATTATTTTTTTGAAATAAAGGATTTATTTTTACAAAAAACAGCGAAAACTTATTCACACTCCCAATATTTATTAGAAATCTATTGCATCAGAAAGAATAATAAAATAAAATTAATATATTTTGAAATTTATGATAGAATAATTGTTTTAGGGGTAGTTACTCTCTAAATTGCAATTTTTTGTAAAATAAGGTATGGGCAATGTTAATTTCAGGAAATACGCATTCACACACGCGAATACAATCAGAATATTTATACCAAGAATTAGATAGGATTAAAAAAATAATAATATGTTTTTAGTATTTTTAGTGTTTTATATCTTATCACAACTCATTAAGATTGTATTTTAATTTGTTTTTAATTCAAATAACTGTTTATTTAGAAATAGGCTGCTTCTCATTGTTAATTTTTATAATTATTTGTTTTACTTATTTTACTTGTTTTTAGTATAACATTTGAAATCATAACAATATACTTTTAAATGTTAACTTGAGGTAAATCGAAATACGATTCATGTACAGCTTGGCATTGTAAAAATATATCAATTAAGAAATAAGTCGATGTATGTATATTTTAAATAAAAAAACAATTCTATTTTCAATGTAGATAATTTATAATATTTTAATAAATTTTATGAAATTTTTTTTTATTTATACCTTTAATAATAAACAATAACGAAAGTCTTCAAAAAATCTCAGTAATAAGATTTATTTCTTTAACTACAACGAATATTAGTGCAACCTTCAATCTCACTGTACGTTTGCAAGAATGTTCAAAGTTGAATAAACAGGGTTAATATTTTCAGGTTTTACCGCAAGGTATTCTAAGATGTATGTATCTTGAGAATGATAATTATTGAGTTGTTCGATATTTAATGTCGTTTTTTTCATGTTTTTTAAAGTGAATTTATTTACGAGGGTCGTTTGAAAAGTCCGTGCAAAGTCCGAGAGATGGCACCACCGGCGCGTATCGACGTCATGTTTAGTTAGTAGCATCTCTTGAATGAACACACACCAAGTTGCAGCCATATTAGTCGATTTCTTTATGTGCCATAACCTTTCCGGCCGAAGGAACGGTCTTCGCCTTTTTTGGTGCAGATTCCCCCTTGGTGACCCATTGTTTAGATTGTTGTTTGGTCTCAGGAGTATAGTAATGTATCTATGTTTCATCCAGAGTGACGAAACGACGCCTAAAGTCCTCTGGATTTTTCTGGGACAGCTGCAAACTATGCTTGCAACACTTGACACGTTTCCATTTTTGGTCAAACGTGAGCAATCGCGTCACTTATCTTGCGGATAGCATTCTCATGTCCAAATGTTTATGCAAAATCTTATGTACCCGTTCAGTCGAGATGCCCACAGCACTAGCAATCTCACGCACTTTAACTCTTATGTCATCCATCACCATATCATGAATTTGATTAATGATTTCTGGAGTCGTAACCTCCACAGGCCGTCCAGAACGTTTAGCGTCACTTGTGCCCATATGGTCAGTCCGAAAATTTTGAAACCACTTATAAACTGCTCTAATCAAAGCTGCAGAGTCATCATAATATTGATCAAGCTTCTCTTTAGTCTCCTGAGGCGTTTCGCTTTTCATAAAGTAATGTTTAATCACCACACGAAATTCTTTTTCGTCCATTTCTTGAAAATCACTCGACTTCCTTGATTCACACGAATGCCAAACACAAAGAAATAGACCAATATGGCTGCAACTTGGTGTGTGTTCATTCAAGAGATGCTACTAACTAAACATGACCTCGATACGCGCTGGTGGTGCCATCTCTCGGACTTCCCACGGACTTTTCAAACGACCCTCGTCTATTAACAACAAACATTAATCAATGATATATTGACCGTTTTGTTGGATGACCTATTGCCATCTTACGGTAAGTTAAAAAATTCCATGTTCGAAGAATCTTTGATTTTTAGAAGCGAAAAACTGATCCAATTCAATTCTAACAGCCTGATCGGAATCGGCAGTTTTACCATTCAAATGGTTTTTAAGGGAGCAAAACAAATGATAGTCTGATGGTGCTAAGTCAGGGCTATAGGGTGGATGTGGCATCAGTTCCCAATTGAGCTCCATTAATTTTTGACGGGTTATTAAACAGTTGTGAGGTCTGGCGTTATCATGATGGAACATCACACCTTTGCGATTGGCTAGTTCAGGGCGTTTTTTCTTGATTGCTTCGTTCAATTTCGATAGTTAATGACAGTTGACATTCGTATCAATAGTTCGGTTTCTTGAAAGCAGCTCAAAGTAGACTATATCCTTGTAATCCCACCACACGGAAAGCATAATCTTCTTTTGGTGAATATTGGCTTTGGATGTCGATCGTGGGGGCTTATCTTGCTTGATCCATGATCGTTTTCGGACTACATTATCGTACACAATCCATGTTTCATCAGCGGTTATGATTCTTTTTAGAAATGGGTCGTTTTCGTTACGATTTAGCAAAGAGTCGCATATGTTAATGCGTTTGGTGAGGTGGATTTCCTTTAATTCGCGAGGAACCGAAACATCCAGTTTGTTTATGTAACCAAGCTGTTGTTAGTGCAGGTCAACGGTTGAATTCGATATGCCGAGCTTCTCTGCTATCTCTCGAGTTGTCATATGCCAGTTAGTTTCGATTAATGCCTTTATTTTGTCGTCATCAGTAGTAGTTGGACAACTAGTATGTAGTGTATCTTGCACATTAAAATTTCCAGAACGAAAGCGAGCAAACCAACGTTGACACTGGCGTTCAGTAAGGCAGTCCTCATCATAAATTTTACACAATTTCTTCCGAGCTTGCACCGCATTTTTGCCCCTTCGGAAGTACGAGGGTGGTCTGAAAAGTTTTCGACCTAATACAGATACAAGAAATTTTTTCTCAATTTTTTTTTTTATTTCTCAACATAGTCTCTTTCCAATTCTACACACTTCTCCTAGCGATGTTCCTATCTCTTTAACCCATCCAAATAGTACTCGGCGTTTTTCTCTGCAAAATGACTGTTCACGAAGGTGATTACCTCCTCATTTGACGAAAATCTCTGTCCTCCGAGTGCAATTTTCAGATGAGGAAACAAAAAGAAGTCGCTTGGGGCTAGGTCTGGTGAGTAAGGCGAATAGTAGCAGCTGAAACCGTAATTCGTAGATTTTCGCCATGGCAACCGCTGAGGTGTGAGACGGCGCGTTGTCTTGGTGAAACATGATTTTCTTTTTCTATAAATGTGTACGTTTTCCCGCAAGTTCTGCCTTCAGCTTGTCAAGTAATGATGCGTAGTATGCTCCTGTAATGGTTTTTCTTTTTTGAATATAATCGATCGAAATAACTCCATGACTATCCCAAAAAACAGTCGCCATCGCTTTCTCAGCCAAAAAAACAGTTTTTTCTTTTTTTGGAGCCGGTTCCCCCTTTGCAGTCCACTGTTTTGACTGTATTTTTATTTCGGGTGTATAATTGTGTATCCAAGTTTCATCTACAGTAATTAATCGGCGCCAAAACTCGGATTCATTGCGCCTAAACTGCGCCAATAGAGTGTTAGAAATGTTCATTCGAACACGTTTTTGGTCTAACGTGAGCAAACGCGGCACATATCGTGCGGACAGCTTTCTCATGCCTAAATCTTGATTTAATATGTAGCAAACACGTTCTTTGGACATGTTCATAACCTCTGCTATCTCCCTCACTTTAATTCGGCGGTCGTCTATCACCATTTGGTGAACTTTGGCGATGTTATCGTCAGTGGTTGCAGTTTTTGGACGTCCTGAACATTCATTGTCTCCCAAGCTCTCACGTTTGAATTTAGCTGCCTAAAATTTCACTGTGGTAAATGATTGCACAGTCTCCATACACAGAGTTCAACTCATTTTTGATTTGCGTAGGCGTATTGCCTTTCAAAAACAAAAATGTAATGACCGCTCGATACTCAATTTTGTCCATTTTCACAACAACACTCACATCGACTCACTCAAACGACTGTCAACTAACAACTGCGGATTCAAAATGGCTGAAACTTTGATGAGCAACTGTCAGCAGATGAACAACGAAATTCGCTAGCTTTTATTGACGAGTGCTGCTATCTTCACGTTGAGGTTGGAAACTTTTCAGACCACCCTCGTAAAACAATAAAATATGCCGATAATGCTCACTTCGATTGTCCATTTTCAACTTAATTTTTAACCAACTTGTTATTTACTAATGACGCTCAGTTTTTGACAGAAGATAGTGTACAGTCTAACCTTTATAATAGTATATAATAATATACGCCACGCAACCGCTACTACATGTTTTTTTTCTTAATTTTTCATAATAGTCTATATTAAGAATAATTTATTTTTCATAACAGTACTCTAATGTAGTGGTACCATTTTGATAGCGTAATATTTTAGGTCCCTGAAAACACTTGTTTACAGCATCGATGACTTTCTCGTTGTTACCAAATTTTTTACCTCAGAATCATTTAAGATTAGAAAACTAATGATAGTCGCTTGGGGCCTAAATCTGGTAAATATGGTGGTGTAGGTAACATTTTGAACTTCAATTTATTGATTTCACCTATCACAACAACCAACGAATGGGCAGGTGTCATGGTGAAACAAAATTTTTTTCTTCGCCAAGTGAGGTCGTTTATTTTTCACTTTGTCCTTCAAACACTGTAATAACTCTGCGTAGTATTGACTAGTTATGGGTTTTACCCGTCTCTAGGTAATCAATGAAAATAATTTCTTTCTCATCCCATAAACAGTCGCCATAACCTTACTCGCTGATTAAACTGTTTTTACCTTTTGGGGTTGATTCAGTTGGTCCAATTTATTTCTTCGACTGTTTACTTTCAGGAGTGTAGTGGTGAATTTAAGTTTCATCTGCAGTTGTAAAATAACACAAAAATCCGTTAGGGTTCCGCTTGTACAGTGCCAAATTTTTAATTGAAACCAATTTCCGGGTGAATTTATGATCAACCGTTAGCAAACGTGGCACCCACCTAGTACAAAGTTTCTCCAACCACAAATGTTCATGTAAAATATTGCGTACACGTTCAATTTACTTTTTAGTAGCCTTAACTATCTTCTTTACTTTTAATCTGCAATCTGCCATCACTATTTTATGAATTTTTTCAATCCTTTCCGTGTCGAATCCAGCTCTTCTTTAATTTGTAATGCTGTTACGCGTTTTAAATAAAAGTATTTGATGATCGCACGCTTCTCTGATTTTTCCATTTTCATGTAAGTAATTAAGGCATCTTGATCAATCAGCTCTCAAATGCACACTAACAGAGCAATCGACTTGAAAATTATATACAAGCTAGTGAGATGTTGAGCTACAGAATACAAGCCTAACACGACCTGCTGGCGCCATCTCTATGTCAGTCCGGAAACTTTTTACCCCAACCTCGTTATATTATTACATTTACGAGGTGTGTTTAAAAAATAAGGTGACTTTATATTTTTATGATAAAATATATATTTATTCATCAATATTCATGTTACCCCCTTCAAAGTAATCCCCCTCAGATACAATTTACTTGTGCTAATGCTTTTTTCAATCCTTGAAACACTTCTTAACTCTTTAGTTATGGGAACAGTAAAAAGTCGCAGGGAGCCAAATCCGGCGAATACGGTGGCTAAGGCATGATTGGCGTGTTGTTTTTGGCTAAAAACCTCTCACAAGCAACGATGAATGAACAGATGCATTATCGTGAATCAAAAGCCATAAATTGTTTTTCTACAATTCCGGATAGTTTTTTTTTGTATTTCTTTTCGCAAACGATGCACAACTTCAAGGTAATACTCCTTATTGACCGAACGACCTTAAGGTAAAAACTGCTGCATTACGCCGCAGTAATCGAAAAAAAACAGTAAGCAAAACTTTGACATTTGATCAAACTTGGCGTGCTTTTTTCGATCTTGGCTCACCTGGGTGCTTTCATTGGGCTTTGGTTTCGGTGTCATAACCATGTACCCATGATTCGTCACCATTTATGACCCTTAAAAGCAAATCGGGATCATCATTGACGTTATTTAAGAGCTCCTGAGCAATGCTCATGTGACGGTTCTTCTGATCAAAATTAAGAAGTTTTGAAATTAACTTTACTGATACACGTCTCATGCCCAAAACATCCGAAAAAATTGCATGACATTGATATGTCAACATCCTCAGCAGTTTCTCTTATAGTAGATCGACGATTTTCCAAAACAATTTTCTTCACAGCCTCGACGTTATCATCTGTTGTTGATGTGCGGGACTTTCAGAGCAAGGTTCGTCATTGGCATCTTCTCAGCCATTTTTGAAGAGCTTGTGCCACTTGTAAACATTTTTTTTTACTTAAAGAAGGCTTACCGTATTCCACTGTCAACATTTCAAGTGTTTTAGAGCACTTGATTCCATTTTTTACACAAAATTTAATGTGAATTCTTTGCTCTATTTTTTATAATAATAGAAAATTGCCGATCACGCTAAAATACGTTTAATCTGTCTACAAACTAAGAATGCTATACACTTGAAAATGTAAACATGTGCTTAGAAAATATGTACTAGCACAATAACAAAAAGAAATCGATAATCGAATGTACGTTACCCACTCAATTTGAAAAGTCACCTTACTTTTTGAACACTCCTTATATATACTAGAGTGGTCCCAAAAGTACCCGGGTTTACAAGAAAAACACAAAAATTTTTGGTAGAAAACTCTTTATTTCTCAATATAGTCTGCTTTTAGTTCTATGCACTTTTACTAGCAATGTTCAATAGCTTCAATACCTTGTTTATAGTAAGACCCTTTGCGCTTCTCAAAATAGCTATTAACTGCCGACTTCATCTGTTCATTGTTGGCAAATATTTGATGAACGAGTCATTTTTTTTTAGTTTGGAATAAGAAAATAATCTGAGGGAGCTAAATCTGGCAAATAGGGAGCATGAAGAAGCATTTCCAATTCAAATTCATTGACTTTGGTAATAACGGATATGCGAGCTGGTGCATTGTCTTGATGAAGCCCTTTATTTTTAGCCAATCTCGGTTGTTTTTTCTTGATTTCATCACTCAAACATTGCAATAAGTTTGCATAATACTCGCCGTCAATTGTTTTTCCTGTTTAAAGATGATAAATAAAAATTATCCCACGCACATCCAAAAAAACTAACGCCATGACTTGACCAGCAGATGGAACTGTCTTCGCCTTCTTTAGAGCCGATTTTTCCTTTCTAGTCCATTGTTTTGACTGTTTCTTTGTCTCAGGTATACAGTGATAAACCCATGTTTCATTCATGGTTATGAGTCGACGAAAAAATTTGGCCTTATTGCTGTGAAATAGCACTAAACCTTCGATTAAAACATCCTAACGACGCTCTTGTTCCATTATAAGCAAACGCAGCACCCATCCTGCATACAGCTTTCTCATTTCAAAATTTTCAGTCAATATGCGATGTACAGCCCTTTTTGAAATGGCTACCATATTTGCTGGCTCGCATACTTCCAATCGACGGTCAATGCTGTATTGTGGATTTTTTTAACGTTTCTGACGTGGTCATCTCATTCGGTCAACAACTGCGATATTCATCTTGGTATCTTTTACGGTCTTGTTTAAACTCTGCCACTCAATACTTTACTATTATAAACGAAGAAGCAGACTCCTAGAGTAGAATTTAGCTCAGCTTTTATATTGATTTATATTGATTGGACTGAGACCCTTCAAAGGGAAGTATTGTATTATATAATGATGATTAATTTTGTCCATATTTACGAATTCACTGTGAGAGTTCTCTGTTGATGGCTGCTAAACAAATACTACACAACGTAGCGTCTTTAAACTTGAACCTAAAGCTATATGAGATTCGCTCTTCCTACTATAGAATTTTTAACCAACAACAGCCATCTATAAGTCAAGTCGAGTACTTCTAGAACCACTCTCGTGTGTGCAGATCGTGGAATTTTCACTTTTATTTCGACAATTTTAGTAACAATTTAAAATATGAAGTAACCATTCGAACCTTATGCCATTGTAAATAATGAGTTCTGGCATTATTTATTTTATGTTGAACTTTATTTCGTTAAGAAGCAACTCACAGAAAACCTCAGAAAATCTGAACAATTTTCCACCTGTTATAAATTTAGTTTATAACTTAACAAATCTTATGCCAAATTTTTTATTAGCTTTTTAGACATAAGAAATTAAGAATTCCTATCGTCATAAGGGAGTAAATCATAAAGGCACCATTTTTTAAACCCCTTGTAACTGCGCAAACCTTATGGCAAAAAAATTTCATTATAAAATTGATACTAAACAATGGTTTTATCAACGGGCATAAGGGGGCAGATTCTGGAATAGGTGAAATTTTGTTGATAATAAAAAGCTTGATTTTAATAATTTTGTAACCACGAAAACCACGTGGATTTTTGCTTATACGACTCAGTATCGACTACTATTTCGGTGACCCAAAAGGCATGCGGGGACTAATCGTGAACAAAAATCTGTCATCATATCCCGACCTATAGAGTATGTTTTAGCAAGTTTTCAAGTGATACTTCACATTCTATTTTAGTAATGTTTACACTTACCGAATATGAATCCGTTATGGCTTAACATATTTGTAAAATAAATTTTGCGATTTCTTCTTTGGAATATAATAGTTATAAAAATTTGAATGATTCTAATTTACAATTAAAATAAAAACTATTTGAAAAATTAAAAATGTCAATAAAAAATTTGTTTAAATTTTCATAAAATTAAATATAGCAAAAACAGTATATAAATAAAAAATATTTATATAATAAAAATAATATATAAATATGTAAATATGTAAAGTAAAATGGAAACAAATTTAAATTATACAAATTAATAAAATAGTTTATTATAATGTGAGTGCATATATATCGTAACCATTTTTCTTCCCAGTCTTCCTCGTAGCATTATAAAAATATTTAGTTAACCTATCTTCTACTAACAAGGCTAAAACTTCTTTAGCTGTAATTTTTTAACAGTGATTTTAGGTTTTTTACGAATCACAATATATCTCTCGTTTTTAGAGAATAAATTGCTGAATTCATTAATTCAATACTATCAAATTAATGCTGTAACTACTTTTTTTTTTTTTAATTTTGTAGACTACTTCACTGCTCATTGTATTACTAATATTATAAAAAATTTAGTAAATACATATTTTAAGTTATTGCAAAAAAACGTTATTTGAAAAAAAAAAATCATTTTTTAATTTATGTAATAAATCTCAATTATACTTATCAATCAACAATATTTCTCTCAAATCCGTATTTAATAAGAATATTTTTCGAGGATTTCTGTATTTACATCCAAAGATGTTTTCAATTTAAGCTCTTTCTTCATCTATGTAATTTAAGCTCTTCTTAGATTAAAATTTGGAAAACATAAATATTTATGAAAATATATGTATAAGTATAAATTATTATTTTTGAATACAAAAAATGAAGAAGAGGATATTTATTGCTTCTATTCAATTGAAATATAAAAGTACCAGATGTGCAAGTATAGAATGCAAATTTTTTCAATGAAAAGTCTCTGCCTTTGGTCATGGAAATGGAAAAAGGTGAAAAACTTATGTGGGATATCTTTTACCACGACATTGACCATGACCTTAACCATTACCTTGAAGGCTATTTGAAGGTCAAGTTATATTTTTTTAAAAGAAAACTTAAACTTTAAATCCCAATTTTGATACTTAATGATTCCGTTGACATTTTTCTAACAGTAGTATTCTAACGTAATGATGGTCCCCTTAGTTTAGTTACGCATAATAAAAAAAAATTAAAAATGAAAAAGCAGTAAACGTTTTTAAATTAATTTTCATTATAAATTAACTGAAACAAAATCAGACATACGGAAAATAATATTTTTGCAGCTTATAATACTTTTCTCAATAAACAAAGATTCTTTCCTAATAATAAGAGAAGTTGATAGTCTCGAATTTCGTATTATTTTTGCCTTGATTTAACATCCTGATAGCCGTCAATCACCTCCAATGAATAATATAGTTTATTATAATACAATCATTCTGGAAACGTGAATAAATTCTTTTTTGGTTAGTTTCTTGATTGTGAGTTTGGTTGCTATATAGTGGTTTCTGAATAATAGTGGCCATATAGTGGTTTCTGAATAATAGTGGCCATATAGTGGTTTCTGAAATTATTATTAATTCGAATCAACTGAGTCATTCATTGTAAGTTTATTTGAATGCGAAATCAAGGCATCATTTTTTAAAATTTGTTTTTTAATTTAAGTTTTCTTATTTATTTTTACATTTTCTCATTATTCCTGACTACACAGCTAATGGAATTGTCGATATTCTCTTTGTGTTAGAAGAATGTCGATAAAACTACGTTCAAGCTTCAATTTTGTATGCCGCTAGATTTCTCGAAAGACGTTATCCCAATGAAATATTGCTGATGGTCAGCAATACGATGGTTACAAAAACTTCCTTTCACCGGATTTTATAAATATCGTAAAATTGAGCTATCTTACTTCTCTTCCTACGCTTCTATTTTAGTTGCTATTCATTTGCTGTTAAGTTGTAAGTGTTGTCAACTTAAAATTTTCAAAAAAAACATTTTTGACGTGTCCGATTTTACATTCAAAAATCGACGTATCATCTTATTACACCCAATTGACGAAATGTTTTTTAATAAAATATTTTTTCCCATTAAAATCCTACAATTTAATGTTATGTATAATTTAATGTTATAACTTTTTATGATTTAGGTACTTAACTAAAAAATATTGTTAAGCAAAAAATTTCTTTTAATATTCTAAAATAAATGTGTCAGTTAATACACTTTTGATATAAATCGCGTAACGAACACATTGTTTGTGACAGGCAAGCATAAATAACTTATACGTGGCAAAAGATAAAACTTTACAACATCATTAAATATTTTAATTTTAATTTGTGCTTTGTAAGGTAGTTATTACATTCCTCAACTTTTTATAAATTTTCATAACAAAATCACACCTTTACTTGCAACTCATTAATATTAAAATTACGCAACTGAAATGTTTCGTTTTGAGAAAGAGAAAGCATATCTCTACTCATGATGAGGAGTTGGGGTGATTAAGTCAGGTCGTATCGTAATGTTGTTGATCTTTTTAATAGAACATTTCGAATCTAGGGTGCTCGTATATCAAAAGGAATAGTTTCATAAACTGCAAGATGTTTTAAACAAACGGGATCTGTTCTAAATCGTCCTAATACTGGTAGACCATCGACAGCAACAAACGAGAAAAAACCGTTACATGTTTCAGAGTTGTTTGTGGAGAATCCACATGAAACGCTGTGTTTTGTAGCTTCACAACACAAGAATTATCACATATCTGTACATAAAATTTTGAAGATTAATAAATTTCATCTGTACAAAATTAAACTGGTACAAGAATTTAATGATGATGACCCTGATCGTCGTGTTGAATTTTGTGAAACGATGATGAAAATAATATCACAAAATATACGGTGTTTAGAAAACACTGTCTTTTTGGATGAAGCATCGTTCGAGTTAAATGGTAATGTCAACAAACAAAACTGCAGATATTGGTTCGATACCAATCCCTACTGGATGTGAGAGAGTCATACTCATTATCCTTAAAAGTTAAACATTTGGACAGGAATTGTAGGTGACGATTATCGGTCCCTTCTTTATTAAAAGCAATTTGAATGCACAAAGTTATTTACAAATGTTACGAAACCAAATTGTTCCAGCAATACAACCTCTAAAAGGAGACGAATTCGAAGACATATGGTTTCAGCACTATTTTGCACCACTACATTATGGAATTGACGTTTGACGATTCCTAGATGAGACGTTTTACGAAAAATGGATAGGTAGAAGAGTCACAAAAGAATAGGCTTATTTAGGATTATTTTCTGTGGGGTTACTTAAAAGATCACATCTATAAAACGAATCATTAAAATCTTGATAAATCAAGGTACATAATTGTTCAAGAAGTCGCTCTCATTTCAAGAGATGTTATTTGAAATGCGGTTCAATTCTTCTACGATAGGATTGGAACTGTCAAGAGGTTAATGGAGAGTAATTCGAACATCTATTGTGATATTATTAATTCGAATGCCTTGCAAAAGCACCTCAAGTGAGAGGTGAAGAGAATTCACTCTAAAAAGGCACCCCAAGTGAGAGGCAAGGGGAACTTACTTTAAAAAAGTACCCAAAAGGAGACAGTTTATCTACATCCACGTTGTTATTTCTGGGTTACGCCAAATGATAATAAGAATAATAGCGTTACAAAAAATGTTCATTTATAATGATTTTAAAGTTCAACTTCTAGATAAACTTTTATAAGCTAATAAGATTGCGCTGATAAACAAATCCTCGCTTAAATAGTCATATGCTCGATAGCGCTTTGAACCTAGGCTTTACATTATGCCTTCTTCTTAAAGTCACGAACGGCGGATCGGCGACGGGAAGAGTAACAGTGTAAGCGAACTCTCGAAAAATACGAATCTCTCGATGCACGTTCCATTGGCCATTACCTCATCAATTTTTATGGAAATAATAAAAAGGACGTGAAATAAATCTATCTCACACACATACACTGTGTATACGCGCATACACTTACAATTTGCACCACACACGCGGGTTTATTGCATACACCCTTGTGCACGCTGTTCGCACAAGTGTTTGTCGGCTGCCGCTCATTCTGCCTTAAAAAAAAAATAAAAAAGAATGTATTATACTATACTTCCCGCGCGAGAGGGATTTCCCATCAGAGTTGGCACTACCGTGATACGAGAAGAAACCAATCATGGTAATCTCGCAAATCATGGTAACGTGTTATGAGTTGCGGCGGAGCGCGCGTCGTGTCATAGTGTAACGTGACGTATAAAATATTTTATTACATTATATTTGTTTTTATGATTCTATACAATGAATATGAGCTTTATCACTTAATAAAAATTATATAAATTTGTCATACTTTATTGAATCATAATTATTTTGATTATTAGAAATAGTTTTATTATTTTAATCACCACTTTCAAAAAGAAAATAAATTTTTAGCTAGGTTTTCTAACTAAGCTAAAATTCATCTTAATTTTTTTTTTATGCTGTAGTAATTTATCAAATTTTTTTCCATTGAAGAAGATCATTAAAGTTTTCTACAATTTATTTTTAAGCAAATCCATCAATTCACTGCAATCTTCAACATTATTTCTACCAAATCTTTTAATACTGCAACTTTTTTTTCAATAATATCAATGCCTAGGTAATTTGTATAAATTATATAAATCGTTTGATTTTTCGTTTGTAAAATAATTATTGCCTTGTTTTAGCTAACAATTTTTTTTAGGCTTACACTCCGTGACAGCATTACCCTTGTGCCGTTAGCCATGGTCACGATTACGGTCTGTTCGGTCAGTTGTCAGCCATCGTTGAAGGTGGCTGACAACTGACTGCCTGAACTGATCATGTGGTTGCAGGCATCGTTGGGCAACTGCTTCTCACATGAATGAGTTGACGGCTCCGGTGTCGGCCAAGGCTTAGCAGATTTTATCGCTTATGATGACAGTGAGATAGAGGCTATTGTCGATTGTTCGGTAAACCGAGTCGTCAGCGGTTGTGACCTGATCCTCTGTCCGTTTTTCGACGGGAATGGCAGTCCTACATGAGTACGTTGTTTTTCCCGCATACGGAAGTGGACAACCTTGATTGATTGCGGCTGTACATGCGTTGTTTGCATCGCCAGCAGCATTCCTAGCGGTTATACCAAATAGTCTACGTGATCTGGACAGCTCTATTTGCGAGCCTCTTAGACTCATTCCGCGATTTGCCGACTTATTTTACGCCGTTCGGCAAATTTAAGTTCGCTGTTCCTGACAAATAAGGTAGTGTTTCTTATCCTCGAAGTCTCGGGTGAAGTCGGCTTTCTCGTCGTAATTTTCGGATTTTGGCGGCTGCTCTCTGTGGAGTTCCTCATTCTTTCGGACCAATCGGACATAGCGCTGTCAGACCTCATGTGCGGTACCGGTGGGGTCAAGTTGTTGTTTCTCTAGCTCTCGTATGATCTCTTTTCAGAGCTTGTAAATCCACGAAACTGGCATGTTGTTTAGTATATTGTACCGGTTTCTGTGGTTCCTAGCAAGTGTTGATGTATCAGTGTACTAGGGGCTTTATACCAGCTCACGCGAGTATACAAAAGTTCTTGCTGTCCTAATAGCGCGCCGCCGTACAAGTGGTGTTGGATCAGTGTAAAGGCCTAACGCTTTTGCCGGCGGCGGTGTTTGTGGCACTACGGTAAGTCACGTTTTGCTTGGCGGTGCGGCGCAGTGTGTTCAGAAATTCTTCTATATCTGAAATCAGTATAGCACTTTTATTTGATAAAACTATATAGTGATAGAATTTTCCTATATTTTTTTTCGATTTATATATTAGCGTCATCCCGTGTCTCTGCTCTTTTGAGGCGCCTTTTAGTTTAGTACTGATGTGTGTAATCCATTAGTTTAAGTATATTTAGGATTGTAATATGACACATTACATTCTTCGTTTCCCCTGAAAATTATAATAGAAAAATTAATAAGAGAAAAACAATAAAAGTTAAAAGAAAAAGAAAGCAAATAAAAACAAGATAGTGTGGAACTCCAACGCTCTTCGCTCCCTCCTCTCCATCGAGTAGCCTTGACAGAGGTTCAGGCAGCCTCTCTCACCGAGATTGTTTTTGTTCTATGGCCCTGGAGGTGAAGGTAACATGAAAGCATAACTCAGGCAGCCACGAGAAGGCAAAGCTTACGGCAGCTAACGCCTACATACGCACACTCACGCATGAACCGCGAACATTACGCGTACGCAAGATTAGAGCCGGACAAGAAAGTGAGCGGGAAGATCGAAGAGAGTAGCACGCAACAACAGTACGCGTATGTGACGCATCTTGCGATCGAGCAAGCGCGCAAAAATATGAATGGGAAATTGTAAGACGGCGGACCAGATGCCGACTTCAGAAAATGCCGAAAATTAATTAACATGGTCAGGGTAAATGAAGAAGATGGAAGCGAGTTTAAATGTTAGAGACGGCGTGTTCAGAAAACAGTCGTCGTTCGTTACGCAAGCAACCATTGTTCCTTGATAAACTACCACTACGCTGGAGAGAACGGAAGTCAAGTGAAAAGACCGAAGATAGATTAGAGTAGTAAGTAATAGAGGAAAAGACAGTGGAGGGGGGACAAATTATAGAAGAAAGGAAGTCAGGAGAAAGAAAGCAGATTCAAGATTCTTCAGAAGGAGAAGAAGTTTCATAGTGTCGGTTACGCGGTGGTATAGGAAGAGGTGGGTTTCGTGCGCGTGGTACTAACGAAATTTAATGAACGTATGTACAGTCTGTCAAGTAAGAGCGTGGTCGACTTCACCGACAGGTAATGAAAGATTTCGCTCTAATTCTTTCGCGAGCCGATAGAGGGAAGCTTTGTCCTTGATGCATTGTCAACAAAGATTTAGTTGTCGTTGATCTTTTAAAAGAGAATCACGTTAAACGCCATGAGTGCTAAGTACGCGTCGCGCTACGAGGCTGTGTTCCTTTGCATCCACCCGAAAGGTCCCAAAATGTCGCAATCAGCGGCTGCTAAATATATGAGAAAGTCGAAGGCATTTGTATAGAAGTGGATACAGCCATATAAAGTGGCTAAAAATGTCGATGATTGACCAGAACGTGGCTCGATAGGAAAAGTGAACAAAAAAGATGAAAAAAGAATAGTGAATCTGTTTTCGCGGAATCCTGCTTTAACACTGCGGCAAGGACAAGCAAAATTAATGGCAAAAGGTTTAGATATATCCTACGAAACTACCCGAACCCATCTTCGTACTCATCATCTGAAATGGCGCAACACAATGAAGAAGCCTCTGTTGACTGAAAAACATGTGACAAAGCGACTCGCTTGGGCGCATGAGAATATTGATAAAGATTTTGAAAATGTCATTGTTACTGATGAATGTTCTATATGGGCACGTTCTGTCCTTACGCGAGCCTGGTCAACTTCCACCAATAGGCTTGTTCAGCGGACCGTAAAACATGGAATAAAGGTGCATCTTTGGGGCTGCTTCTCAAAGCAGGGATTCGGCACTTTGCACCTCTTTACTGACAACCTAAATGCCGAGAAAATGATAATCTACAAAAAGGCTTTACTGCCATCTGCCAAACGACGGTTCATCACAAAAAATGAAGATTGGATTCTGCAGGAGGACAACGATCCTAAACACCGCAGCAAGCTCTGTACTCCGTGGAAGACTCAATCTGGCATCGTTACATTGGATTAACCGTCGCAGTCGCCCGATGCAAACCTTATTAAAAATGTGTGAGCATATATTAAACGGAAGCTTCGTGGAAGACGCACATACACTTTGAAGCAGTTGTCTTACGAAATTCGTCGGATCTGGAGATCCTTGCCACTAGAATACGCCGTCAAATTAGTAGAAAGCATGCCTCAGAGATGCCAGGCAATTATCGACGCCGGTGGTGACTGGACACATTATTGACCGAATTGCATCATTTTTTGTGATGTGTACAATGTATATATAAATATGAAGGTTTCATCAAATAAATGTTTTTATAAATTAACACGACCACGCTCTTACTTGACAGACTTATGATGGAACTTAGAAAAAAAGAGGATTTTCTTCATCATACGGTGTGGCTTCCTTGATCGGACATTATACCAGAAAGATCGTAGATATATTGGTGAAAAATGCCTGCTGTCATAATTGCAAATTGTGTGAAAATAAACTTGATACTGCAGAGTTCGAAGAGTGGAAAGAAGAGCATATACATAGCAGAAACTGCACTGCTAATCATGTTGGATCGTCTCGAAACATGGAAGTTGATGCTATCAAAGAGATGTTTCAACGTTCAACGGAAAATCAAGTAAAGTATCGTAATTATATCATAGACGGTGACTCAAAAATGCATACTGGCGTATTAAATACTAAACCTTATGGTGAAGCTTTTGTGATCAACAAAAAAGAATGTGTAGGGCACGTTCAAAAACGAATGGGAACACGTTTGCGGGAGCTGGTCAAAAACACTGTGGTAGATACTGTAACTTCGACCGGAAAAAATTTTAAAAATTCTTTCTGACAAAGGTAATCTTACTGCTAAAATGATTGAAAAATTAACTGTGTATTTTGGGTTGGCTATCCATCGTAATCATGATTCTGTAGAGAAAATGAGGACTACAATTTGAGCAACTCACAACCATTACAGTTCAACAAACAAAAATCCACAGCATCAAAATTGCCCAAGCGGCGAAGACTCTTGGTGTGAGTGGCAAAAAGCAGCTACTGCAAATAAGTTACAGTCATTTAATCATAGCTACAGTGCACTCCCAGATGATGTTTTGAAAGGCATAAAGCCCATTTATGAAAATTTGAGCAGTGATGCACTGCTAGAGAGATGTGTCAGAGGTTTCACTCAGAATAACAATGAAAGTTTCAATCAACTTATTTGGAAAATAACTCCAAAAATCCTGAGTGGAACCTCAATCATTGTCGAAATTGTAGCTAATATAACAGCATGCTGTTTCAATGAAGGCAATTTTAGTTTATTGACATTTATGGAAGATATGAGCATAAGCTTAGGAACAAGCTCTCATTAATGGGCACGCGAAGAGGATAACATTCGTATTAGCAGAGCTGATCAAAAAGCTGCAGAAGAGTGCAAAGAAGGTTGAGTCCTTCGAAGACAACAAAACGATACTTTAGACATTCTTGCTGATAGCCTTAAACTTTATGGACCCAGTATTGACGATTCTGTGTGAGTAGAGAAAAAAAATTAACGTTTTTTTACAAAAAAATTTTTCAAACGCGTTTTCTGAGACTTTTTAATTTTTAAAGTCGGTGAGACACGTAACTCAAAAAAAACGGGCCGATCCTTTTGAAATTTTAAACACTTATTCTGAAAACATTTTATGAGGTAACACTGTCGAGATATTTTATTTTTAGACTATAATTTTTTTTAAATAGCAATTTTTCCGATTAAAAACCACAATTCCGAAAATAAATTATTCTTTTTTTTCGTTTTTTTTTGGCTTCAAAATTACACCAAAAATGAAATAAACAAAATAAATGAAAAAACTCAACAGCGTTACCTCAAGAAACTCATTAACTAACAGGATCTTTTTGGTTTTTTGGTTTCAGATGATCCAGCTATTAGTTATGTTTTTCACGGCAATTTACTTTTTTTTTGGGACGTCTATTTGGATGTAGAGTCACTTGCTCATTTTTCAATATTTTTTAATAAAAAAATTACTGGATACTGTTTAATATATGTACTTTAGTATATTCTTTCAGTAAATGAACTAACCCTTACCATATTGCTAAAAAAAATTCTTAAAATTATGCTTAAAAAATCAAGAATTAAACTTACCACTCCCCCCCCCCTTAAAAAACAAATTATCAAAATATATATGGTATTTACTTAGCTATTCTTTTTGTGTAGTTCTTAATAGATCTTTCTATTAAGAACTACTCAAAAAGAAGATCTAAGCAAATACCATGTATATTTTGATAATTTTTTTTTCTCTCGATTTGATGATAAATTTAAAAAAAAATGGGCTATCAACAACTGGAACAGTTCGACAGAGTCGTGTAAAAACGAAAATTGACATGCTAAAAAAATCAGAAAGAAGAACTGCCATTTCAGTTCATGAAGCTAATTCTAATTTGAATTAAATAACTGACATGGATTCTAAGCCAGTATAAATCCTATCTACATATGAAGATGAACCAAAAGTTGAAATGCAGCGATGGCACGAGAAGTCTAAAAAATCCATTCTTTTCCTATATGCATTTTTTATGTATAATAAAAATATGGGAGCAGTCGATCTTTATGATCAATATCGCAATGTTCTGATGCCTTCAATTCGAAGTAAAAAGTGGACATGGTGTCTTTTTTACGAGTAATTCAAGCTTCTTTAGCTAATGCTACAATCATTTATAATAAATTTCATACCGATGATAGAAAATGTTCTAAAGATGTCGTAGAAGAAGTATGTAAATATTATAATATATTGAAAAGTTCTCTCATACACAGCAATCTAGATGACAACCAACGATTCCTTCATTACCGGATGAACATGAGATCAAGATAGGGCCGCATAGAAAATGTAGCACACCGATGTGTTTTGTAAGGACTCAGAAATTTTGCTCTAAATGTAAAAAATGCCTATATCAAAGTCGCGAAAATGATCACTCATAATTTCACCTATGCCTCTGATAATGCATTTGTTTATACCATTTTTATACTAACAATTTGAAGTCTGGCAAAAAAATATCACTAAGGTTTTCTTCATTATTTTTTTCGTAGAATTGATTGCCGCTTTTAATTTTTCAAAATTACAAATTTTTTATTTATTTGTTTAAATAATTTTGTATAAACAATTACAAATGATAAAAGAAAAAATACTAGTACTTTTTTTTCGGCTTTGCCACCAATCCAATAGTCAGTTTGATGCTATCTAGCCTAGAACCGATTCAGGATATAATGTGTTAACCTTATCTTTTAGCCTTGCTATTAAGATTGGACACGTTTTATCATCAATCGCTGCCTGTTTCATGTCGACTGCTCCTGTTATTTTACAACTGAAAAAGCAATTTAATTTACCTTTGTTTAGATAGTTTTTCATTTCACGATCACCTGCACAAGAGAGAGAGGTTCTCTTTCTCTGCCTCGCGTAGTCTATGACTGAGCGAGTAAGAGAGGCTCTCTCACTTGGTTGTCTAGTCTATGGCTGTACGAGTGAGAGCGGTTCTCTCACTCGCCGCTCGCACAAACAATATAATGCAAATAATCAACGCGATCGAGCGCGTAAACGCAGAATATATGTTGCGAATATCGAAATGCAACTCTAACGAAAAGTGGTCACTTACTTTTACTAAAGGTGAGAATCGTCCTCTTGAATCTCGCGTGACGCAATTCGCTCTCGAACGGCTGCAGCGGCAGTGAAAATTCTTTCTCTTTTTCCCGGCGCGTCATTGCAGCTCGGCGGTTGAGAAGAGAAGGAAGTTTTTCTTCTTCCCCTCTCGCGTCGCGCCTCTCCTCTTTTTTCGCGTAGTGCCATCGGTTGCTTGATCGATGGCGCCGCGTTTCGGCACGCCGCGCACTCTGCCTCGCACCGCATGGCAGGTGGCCTAACCTTGACAAACCACCTGCAAGGGAGTCCGCAGGGGGGGGGGCAAAACCGGTACTTGCCCCCCCCCCCCTGGCCGCCTGGCATTGAAGGTTTTTTTTCCACAATTTCAGACAAAGCAAAAATGTGCTTAAAATATTTTATAGTGTAACAAGTTTTACATGTATATAAATTATATACATTGATTCAAACCAAAATTTCGGTACACTACAGGTACAGAAGTTGATGTCACTACAAAATTTTTCACAACCCTCTTAACCTTTAAAGAACCAACCTTTAGTAATAGGTCTTTAGTAATTTAGTTTTTAGTAACAGTAATTTAGTAATAGTAAAAAAAAAAATAACCTTTAGTAATAGTAACAGAAAAATAAAAATAGTAATTCTACTTTCTCTCAAGTCCGGACGCACGAAGGAACGGAAAAAGAGAGCGTTAACAAAGTAGTCCAGGAAAACAAGCCGAAAAAGAGGGATAAAAATCGAAAAATTTTTAACCGCGATTTAAGATCTGTCTACTTCTGAAGCAATGTTTAAGAGAGCAGAGTTCTTGTCCAATATTGAAACATTGCTTATTAAATCGCTAACTTTGCCAGTTATCACGGCGACTATCGGAAGATCGTTTAGTACACTAAGACGAGTTAAAACATTGGTTAGATCCACAATGTCAGAATCTCGAACCAGTGGTCTTTGCATGCTTAGTGTACACCGGAAAAAAATCAACGAAGACAAAGACAGTTTCATCCAAAAAGTTATAGATAGATTCGGCCAAGACAAAAGAAGATTGGTTTTTCTATTTTCGCCTGACATTCCAGACAAAGAATAAAAATTAAAACCAAAACCGGGCAAGAGAAAATTAAAAGTTATACATTAATGATTCTGTAATTTGGAATCATTAATGTATTTTTTATTGGGAATCCGAATTAATGAGATTTAATAGAAGACAAGAACGCTTTCTGAGATTCCAAAAAAAAAAATAAAAAAAATTGAAAAAAATAGATAAAAAGAATACAAAAAAAAAAAAAAAAATATATACAAATAATAAAAAAATTAAAAAAAAAATTGAAAAAAATAAAAAAGACCTTTCTCTATTATATCAGGTTGCTGCAGATGAAATGGCCGATTTAGTAATAAATTTCTAAACAGCTGTAACATTCTATAAAGACAATTTATTTAATCAAAATAGGTACCAATAGATGCAACACACTTTTCCCAACGAGATACAAGTACATTTATTCCAGTTTTGTAGAAGTCCGAGTTTCTGGTTCGTAGAAACTCCTCGAAGGCATTTTTGACAGCAGCTTCATTATTATTATTATCTTTTTCCTGTCAGAAAGTGATCCAAATGTTTAAAGAAATGGTAATCTGTTGGTGAGAGGTCTGGTGAATATGGAGGGTGAGGAAGAGTCTCATAGCACAACTCGTTTAATTTTTGGACCGTTGTTCTCGATACATGAGGTCGTGCGTTATCATGAAGCAGTATCAGTCCAACCCTGTTGACAAACCTAGGTCGTTAGACTATCAATTTCTGATGCATTTCATCCAGTTGAGCACAGTATTTCTCAGCATTGATGGTTTTGCCAGGTTACAGGAACGAATAGTGGATAACTCCAGCTACAGACCACCAAACAGTTACCATTATTTTCTTTGGATAAAGGCTTGGTTTCGGCATGTGTCTTGGCGCTTCATCGGCATCTAGCCATTGGGCCGATCGGCGACGATTATTGTATAAAATCCACTTTTCATCGCAGGTTACAATTCGGTGCAAGAACGGTTCTTTTTTGTTGCGGGAGAGAAGAGAACTTGAAATCTCCATTCGACACGTCATGTTTTGCTCGGTAAGATCATGCGGAAACCATTTGTCAAGCTTTTTCACTTTACCAAGTTGTTGCAAGTGGCGGCAAACTGTTGAATTGTGAACGCCTAATTTCTCGGCAAGATTCCTTATGGTTTGGCGGGGGTCTGACTCCACTAATGCACGCAGCTCATCTTTATCGATCGATGGTCCTGGATGTCCACGTGGCTCATTTCCAAGGTCCATATCTCCGGATCAAAATTTTTCGAACCACCGCCAAGTGGTTCGTTCGTTAACTGTATCAGGCCCAAATGCGCTGTTGATATTCCTCGTTGCTTCCGTTGCGTTGTGCTCTAATTTAAATTCGTATAGTAAAAGTAGCCGTTTTTGATTTACTTCCATGTTTACTTTCTCTTTTTGTTTTTACGATCACAATGAAGTGCAAAACAGAAATGACTCCATAAACCAAGGTAGCAGTATTTATACTTTAATATGTCATATCATTTGCGCCGCCTTGTGCCAGCATAATACACTAAAATTGCAGCCAACTTTATGTCATTGCTAAATCGGCCATTTCATCTGCAGCAATTCAATACATCTACCTTGCCATGGTGAGAAAGCTTATTACTAAAAGATGTATGAATACACAATAAAAGTCGAGTTATTCACACTACGGGCAAATTGAAAGTTCTAGTGAGTAACATTCTGCCCCCCCCTTCCTCTGCATAAAATCCTGTGGACGCCCTTGGCCACCTGTCACAATTTATTTATTGTATAATATTTTTTAACTTTATCATTTAAAATTTAATTATTTTATAAGAACTATTATTTAACAATTCAATTGAAGATTTGAAAAAAATTATATTTGTAATTATATTTATTATGTTCGTTTATTACGTTACTCTTCCGTTAATTTGTTTCTTATTTCTCTTATAACGTAATTCATAATTTATTTGCTTATAATGAAATAGTAGATATGTAAAAAATATTAATATATATACACAAAAAGATTTTAAGCGATTATTTTTTAACAAATTTTTTTATAATCGATTACAAATATATTGGTAAAAGTGTATTTAATATAAAGTATTAATATATTGAAAAATACGAATTAGCGGATTTAATATGGTGAACCGAAAAGCAGAAATTGATTTGAATCAAACCCAACTCGATATTCAGGAGTTCTCAAGGTCGCTCCTTACATACCTTTTTTACGAAGGATAAAAAAAAAATTCAGAATAGTAAAAGAATGAAAAAAATTGTTTGAAATCGTATGGGACTTTGTAGTTGGGATTTTTGGAGATTCATTTTTACAATTTTGAGGATGAAATAAAGAAATTTAAATGAGGAATTTAATTGAGGTTGTGATTAAAAAATAAAAATTTGTGGATTCAATAAAGTAAACTAAATTCGAATTGAATCAATTCTTACCTTTCCATTTTCTTATTGTTCCGCCATTTATTTCTTAATTTTAACCGCAAATTCGTAATTTGCAACCTTAACTCTCTAGACACTGGGTTTCATTCGATTTTATATAATTTTAAATACGCTAATAGAAAAAATTAAGGGATCGAAGAAATTCTTAAATTTTTTATTGATTTTTAGAAGTACTGTATGACAGTGAAAAATGGTCGTATCGAGATTTAAAACAAAAGAAAATGAAGCTTTGACTATTTAATTTTGAGATTTCCAGCTAAAAAATTTGCAAAACTATAGGTTTCACGAACTCTTAAGAAGTAACGCACAAAAGTTTTGCAAATATTTTATTTTTTTTTTTGGGTCCACGAACTTGGAAAAATTTTTTTAGCTTAACTGATGTATGTACCCGATAGCTTGTTTATACAAATTCACTTTGCTTTTATTAAAATTTCAATGCGGCCTTTTCCTGCTGAGATATCGAACTCTAAATTAAAAAGGTCCTTTCGATTTTGATTTAGGATGTCTCAGAAATCAATAATCGCACAGTGGATCATACGAACTGATCCGTCTAAGGATGGTTCCAAAATCTGAAATAAATACTCTAGAAGGATTAAAAATGATTTTTTGAAAAAAAATTTGTCTTCATGCTTCACATAAATTTAAAAAAACACACAAATAAGGACAGTTTTTAGAAAATCAACGGTAAAATTACAAATTTTGGCAAAACCATAAATGTTGAGTTTGACTTTTACAGCTCAATGTACTAACAATAACCCTTTAAAGTTTTATTTTGATCTGTACGACCGTTTTTTTTTGTTTTTAGCAATCAAGGTTTTGAAAAAATTAAAGGATCACATTTTTTGTTTCTAAAAATTTCATAAACATTGTAAAATTAAAAAAATTTTTTTGGAGCTTTTTCTATATTTATACTACAAACAACGTTCGAATTTATGGGAACAAAAAAAAATTTTTTCAATAAATTGTAAAAAAATTGATTTTTGTCGAGAAACTCTCAGACATTGTACTGTTTCTAACACGAGTTTTATCTCCATTACTCAACCTTCAACATAAGCGTTATTTAAAGCATACCACGTGAAGGTTACATGGTTGGATTTATGAATATGCTAATTATGAAGATCATATGCGAAATTATCAGAAATTCTATTTTCGTGGGAAAAACAATGAAATACACATATAAATCATAGTTGTTTGCGTTTATCTCGAAAACTACGAGAAATCTTGAAAAATGCTTAGCACAGAAGTTGTAGATCTCATCAAAATTTATCTTTGTCCTGGTCAAATCCTAGACCAGTATTCGTTTTCCCCTTTGCATTTTTACAACTTCTGTCCCTAAAGCTTTTTCGACTAGAGCACTCCCTAGCGAGTTATTTTGATGCGTCTTTTAAATTGAGTCACCCTATATATACTGCAGCACAATATATACATATGTATAGTATATATATATATATATATATATATATATATATATATATATATATATATATATATATATATATATATATTGCTGTGAACTGGTTGTAAAATAGGTTAGCCCACGTGTCATAGTATTGTAATTAAGGTTAAGCTTTGAATAAGTGGATGTTGGATAGTGCAGTCAGTCTTGCAGATCTTTAATATTGTAAGGCAGATTAGCGTAGGTTAGGCTATTTCGTGTAATTAATTTAAAGTTTATAAGAATATATGTGTTCAATTAGAAATACCCTCTAGTTATTTTCTTTACCCCGCACCAAATCCTAGGACTGCAGCATCCGGCACCGGAGTTTACCGTTACAAAATTACAAGACGAAATTATAATCCTAATATCTGAACAGAAGAATAAAGAGAAAAAATAAAGAAAAAGTTTTATTTACGTCCCTTAAATGAAAAAACGATACCCATGGCCTACCCCCACCCCAACATTACCGATATTTTTGATCAGGTTAGCGACACCCAATACTATACGGTAATCGATTTCGTATCCGGGTTCCACCAAATTTTCCCTACCCCGAAGACTCCCATAAAACCACTTTCTCGATCCCTAGCTAGCATTTTTAATTCGTTATAATGCCTTTCGGCTTACGTAACGCAGGGGTAGAATACCAAAATGCTATAAATATTACTTGAAATGAATTAACTGGCAAGGGAGTCTTTGTCTATATGGACAATATCATTATATACGCTGAAACACTTGAAGAACAACAGCAAACAACACGAATGGTTGTTCAATCTAGTAATAAGGAGACTTAGATGGGCTAATTGGCAATTAGAGCCACGGAAATGTGAATTATTAAAACAAAAGGTTACTTATCAGGTCACATATTTAGCAGGAAAGAAATCAGACCCGACCCGAAGAAAATTGAAGTGGTAAAAGAGTTTCCTCGCCCTAAAAACGTAAAAGGCATAAGACGATTCTTAGGTTTAGCGGGATATTATAAAAAAATTTATGAAAGATGACGCCAAAATACTTGTAGCTAAACCATTGACTAAATTATTATAGAATGACCAAGAATTTAAATGGATAGACGCCGCTACAAACTCATTACAAACCTTAAAAGAAAAACTATGCTTGGAATTCTTGTTACAATTCCCAGACATATCTTAACCCTTCCTGATCACCACAGACGCCTCAGAATACGCTCTTGAAATATTTATGGAAGAAAGTTTACCATCATAACGAACAATAAACTACTGTTATGGTTCAAAAACGTCGACCTAAATACTAGAGTTTAAAAATGGCGATTGAAGCTCGCAGAATACGATTACGAAATTCTCTACAAAGCTGGTGAATAAAACGTCATTGCCAATAGCTTGTCAAAGAACCCCGTAGAAATTTACGCCATAACCCATGAGCAGGCAATGCCGGTAGATCACGAACAGGAGAGAGGCGTAACTGATAAATAAGTTACCCTTAATAACAAACCAGAAGCTCCGCCAATAAGAAAGAGAGATAAGCCCAAGAAAAGTGTAGCGTTAATGGAACATACCGAACCTAATACTAACATGCAACAAGAGGTAGAGAGAAATTCCCGAACTCAAAGAATATGAAGGAAACCTATAAGATTTATCGACAGTAGCGATAGCGAACCTGAAGACACCAACAAAACTCAAGATGCATTTAAGCCAGTAGAAGCTACCTCACAGACAACGAGTAAGCACGACAAAAAATAACACAATTATACGAAGACGAGGCAGACCCAGAAAGGAAGTTGTCGCTTTGAATAGCGACCCCGACGATAAATCAATAAACGAAAGCGACCCCCCGTTCGCGGGTAGAGAACCAAAGTCGTTATAAGACTACGAAAGTAAGGAAGAAATATCAATCCTAAGAGAAACCAACGACGACCACCGGAGAGACAGTCTTGACGAAGGTCCCAGTTCGTTACTTTCGCGAAATAGAAACTTTCGCAAAGTAACTACGAACGAATCAACTCCATCAGTAAAGGAGTTCCTATCGACCACTTCTATAACTAAGGATGGTAATGTAGTTACCGCAAGAGATATTCTCTCTTACCGACGACAACATAAATCGTAGATACTAGCGGAAAACAGACGAAGAAGCCTAGGTTTAAATAAGGTGAATAAGATACCAGATCGCGAAAATTTACAATTATTACAACTACGGTTAAACCGACGATCCAACAATGAATTTTGTGCTTTTTTGTGTATTTGAATGGAAGAACCAGTATTAAAATTGATGATTCAGGAGAATATTACAATAATTTTGCAATAACTACAAATCGAAATGATAAGAAAAAACCTAAAAGAGATTAGTATTGCCTAAAGCAAGGACATCGAAGGTATAGAGTGGTCGGAAGTTCTCGACTTACAAAAGATATTATTTCAAGGTTCAGACACAAAAATAATTATTTATATTGGTACACTGGTGTTATGGGTAAAGCGAGGGTTTTTAGACTTTTATTAAGTACAAAACTTTTATTGAATAATACAATGGTTCTTAATAGTTACAAGTCGAGTAATTGCTCGAGCGAAAGTTAAAGCGCATCTGACTTCTTTGCCGAAATCGATAGATCATGCTTCGTTACGGCCCCCCACTTACGTCTAATTTGCCACCTAATTCTCGCCAATGTCCACCAAGGAACCGCGAAGAAAGGAAGATAAGGAGAGAGAGAGAGTGATACACTTATGGTGTGAACCTCCAAATGCCTCACACTCACACAAACACAAATTCTATGCAACGGTCGCCGCCGCATCGCCTTACTCTCAACCAATGACGTGCCACGGCCCGCTTTTCAGCTTCCCCGTGCAACGTGGGACCTCCAAAGTGCAATGAAGCAAGACGAGCAAGCTTCTTTGGGATCAAAACAACCTCAGGATGACGATGTCAACCCTAGCTTGGGGCCTGAAGTCACAGAGCCGTCGTCGCAACTCCGCGCTATGGAGCTCGGCCAATGCTCGCGCCCGTTGTTACCGACTTCAAACATACTATGATTTACACTTACGTTATCTCTCTCTGTCCGCCCCCCTCCTCGACGGTCTCAGTTTTCTTCGCGCGTACACTTCTATCCGTAACAATACTCCCCCTTGTACAAAATATTGCTAATTTTGTACCTCTTTTACGCTTATTAATTATATTAATTTACGCACGGGTCTTAAAAATTGACCGCTCGCCGTGTTGATCTTTGCTACTCTGACTTCATCGTCAGCTCTAGGATACGTCTCAACGATGTTGCCTTTTTTCCACGCATTTCGTGGCGCTTGAACATCTATAATTAACACTACATCACCCACTGCAAGTGGCGACTCTCGTTGCAGCCATTTTTTTCTAGGGATTAGCGTTGGTGCGTACTCTTGTAACCATCGTTTCCAAAACGCGTCCGCGAATGCTTGCGCGATGCGCCATTGTTTGCGTAGACACACCGCTTGCGTATCATATTTACCGAGTTTAATCGCGCCCGACGACGCTCCGATTAGTAAATGATTTGGCGTCAGCGCCTCCTCGTCGCGCGGGTCTATCGACACATGGGTCAGAGGGCGAGAGTTTACGGTGTGCTCTACTTCCGTCAACAATGTATATAAAATTTCCTCTGTAGTAGTTTGCCCTTTTAATATCGTTCCTAAAGCGACCTTTACGGATCTAATAAGCCGCTCTCACGCGCCCCCCATGTGCGGTGCGTCTGGCGGATTATACATCCACCTCATCCCGTTCTGTAACGCGTACTGTCTCTGTTCATTTTTATTAATTTTTGCTGCTTCATCTCGCAATTCCTTACACGCGCCGCGGAAGTTTGTCCCGTTGTCGCTATACATGATAGATGGACAGCCCCTTCTCGCCGCTAACCTTTGTAAAGCTAGAATCGCGGATCCCGCGGTTAATGATGACACTTATTCTAAATGAATCGCTCTTGTCGTCAAACACGTAAAAAGTACGCCCCAACGCTTTTCCCTTCGCCTACCGATTTTTACCCGCATTGACCTAAGGTAATTGACCCCGCAATGCGTGAACGGTCTTACTCTATACGCTAATCGCCCTGCAGGCAGCGAGGCCATCATATGACCTTGCGGCTTGCCTCTTCGGAGTTTACAAATGAGGCACTTACACACAATTGATCGCAACGCTTTTCGTAAGCCTATAATATAAGCCTTCGGCCGCAACTCGTTGATGACGGTTTCGCTATTCGCGTGAAACATTTTTCGATGATATTCTTTTATAAATAATCTCGTTACTGGGTGTTCGCTCGCTAATATAATCAGTTGATTGTTAAACAATTCCCCCTGCAATTTCGTTGCTCGACCTTCGGCCCCTAACAGTCCTCGCTCGTCTATGAAAGGTTTAACATTCGCGATCTTGCTATTTTTGCTAATTTGTTTGCCGGTTCGAAGCGCGTTTATTTCATCGTTAAAACAATCATTTTGAATTATACGATACCAGTACTGTTCGGTGTATTCTAGATCTTCGCATTTTTCAGCAAGCGGCTTTTTTAGCGATTTGTTTACAGCTTTTGGTACTCGACGAGCCGATACCAACAAGCCTCGCCAGCCCAAGAATTTCGCGATTACAGGTATTTCGCTCGCCTTTGCGGACGTAATATAAACACAAGCTTTACGCGCTTCTGCTTCGTCGATGTTTTTCTTTTCTTTCGCGGTTAGCATTTTTTCTTTCGGCCAATGCGCTTCGTCTGCAAATCAGGGCCAGCAAACCAGAGGCTATTTTTACTAATGCCGTCTCTTGTCTATCGCGTGGCGCAATCCGCCGGATTTACATTTGTTGGAACCCACCTCCATTCCGAGCTTTCCGTGAGTTCCCCTATCTCACCTAATCTGTGTGCGACGAACGCCTGCTTAGTACGTGGTTCCGATTTTATCCATCTAATCACGGTAACCGAGTCCGACCATAAGACGCGCCTATTGATCTCCAATCCAAGTTCTTCGGCTACTGTTTTTATCAATCTCGCGCCGAGCAGAGCGGCTTGTAACTCGAGCCTCGGTATCGATAGCGGCTTTAGCGGTGCGACTCTTGATTTTGCCATGACTAACATAACGTATGTTGCCGCTCCCGGCATAAAAAAACGCGCGTAAACGGCTGCCGCGTACGCTTTGATGCTCGCGTCACAAAGAGCGTGTAATTCGATCCGAGAGAACGTGTTTTCTTTTGGTGTTATGCATCTCGGCACGCGATACTTGCTTACTTCTTTCAAGTATTTAAGCCATTCAAGCCAACCGACGTGCTCGTCGTCTTTTAATTTCTCATCCCAACCGATCCCGCTTCGCCATATTTCTTGCATTAAAGTTTTAGATTTTAGCGTGAACGGGGAGATTAAACCGAGCGGGTCGAAGACGGACATTATTGTTTTTAAAAATTCGCGCTTCGTTGGTCTTCTCAAACCGTTAATAAAATCTTCGGGAACTCGCTCTACTCCTACATTAAATCCGAGTGTGTCAGTATCGGTGTCCCAAAAAAGGCCTAATACGCGTTCTCCCCCTCGATCGCAGAGCTGGGTTTTTGCCGCACTCTTTCCGCGCGCTTCTTTTTTGACCGATTCGATTGCTCGTTCGTCATTGCTGGCCCAACCGTGCATTTCGAACCTTGCGGCTGCGTTTATTTCGATGACGTCTTGCGCTAATTTCGCGGCTTCTTTCACAGTTTTTCGGCTGGTTAGAATATCATCTGCGTAGCAATCTCGCTTAATGCTTTTAACCGCGTCGGGTTTCGTTTCGACGAACAAGTCGGCGTTTTTGTCTTTTACGTATATTGCGCTACACTGCGACGGCTTAGCTCCGAATATTAAACACGTCATTTCGTATATTTCGGGTTCTCCTTTTCTACTCCTTCCCCTCCACAGAAAGCTTTGTGCTCTACGATCGTCTTCTATTACACCGACGCGCATGTACATGTCGGCGATATCTGCCTTTACTGCTATCGCGTACAAACGAAATCTAATCATTACGCCCGGTAGCGGTTGCAACACGTCTGGGCCTTGATCAAGTTGATCATTTAAGCTTTCACCGTCCGTTTTTTCTGCCAAATCGAATACTATCCTGATCTTCTCCGGTTTATTTATGTTAAAAACTCCGAAATAGGAAATAAACCAACGTTGTGACTTTTTCTCACTTTCAGAAATTTTTCTCGCATACCCTAAATCGATAAGCCTTTGCATTTCTTTATAATAAAGTTCTCCGTAAACCGTATTTTTATCGATCTTTCGTTCTTCCGCAAGCAGCCGTTTTAATGCGGTTTTATACGTGTCCAGTATTGGAAGCAGGTCCCTTTTCCACAGAAGTCCCGTTTCCCAACCGCCTTCGATGCATTTGGTTGTGTTTTCTAAAATACGAACAGCTCGTTTATGTTTCGCGCTTGGACGAATTATCTCGCGAACGCCGAAATCATCGATTTGAAAATACTCCTTTATTAATTAATCAAGACTTTCGTCGCGTCTACTGGCCTTGTATTCGGTCGTATTCATATCTGCGTTTGTGCATGTCGCTATCTCGCGGCACGCGTCATCGGATCTTGTTACGCCGTGTACGATCCATCCCAACGGCGTTGACGACAGCGCGATACCCGTTCCCGCTACCGCACGAATGTCATGCGCCGCAAGCAATTTCCAGTTGTCCTGGCCGATTAAAATTTTGGGTCGGGCATTTTTATACGGTTGCACGAAAATGCTCTCCGCCTTTGCGATGTGTCGCACCGTGTCTTCATCGAGCGTTTGCGTCGGAAGGCTTAAATTAGGTACCACTACCGCATTTTTTACGTGAAATTCCTTTGAATCCCCGCAAATATGAAAGGCTACTTTCTCGCAACACGCTGATACTACCTCGCGATTGTTAATTCCCTGTGTTTCTATGTTTATACTCGTGCCTTTGAGGCCTAGCCTTTTTGCCGCGTCTCTGTTTATTAACGTGATAGTCGATCCGTAATCAAGCATCGCGAAAGTCTTTATTGAAGTCGCGGGACCCGACACCTCTACCGCCGTTATTTTCAACAGCGCTCGCGGTAGTAGTCATTGACTTTTAATGCGCCGCTGGTTTGCCTATCCGCTGATTCCCTAGAAGCCATGGTCGGCTTCTTACGCGCATGGCCTTTATTTTCGTCTTCGCGAGTTAGTCTCTGTGTGTGTAATAAGATATGATGCCGTCTATTACAACGGCCGCAATTCGGCGCTTTACATTCGGCTTGCCGGTGACCCAATTCTAGACATTTGTAGCATAAATGGAATTTACGTGCTAGGAATCTCCGTCTATCTTCCGTTTCGCTGACAAATTTTTTGCAGTTTGCCGCCGCGTGATTATTTCGCTTACATATAACGCAACAACGATTCTGCGGCTCTTTACTTGTCAATCGTGTATCGGTGTCGACTTGCGTCACCGCGGCGACAGCTTTGTTTGCCTTTCCCCGAAATGATGGCTTTGTTGATACGCTGGGCCTTTCGTGATTTTCGGGTTCTATCGCGAAGATGCCCCCGGCTACCGCGAACTCTGCTTGTTAATATAAATAATCAGCGAGTATTTCTAATTTGTTTTTATCGTCGCAAACGCCCGCCGCGTATTGGTTATAGCCGAATTTTAACGCTGATGGCAGTTTCCGCGAAATATTCTGCTCTCAATCCGGGCTTTCTAAATATCCTGCGCGTTTAAGCGATTTCAAAGCAGTTACCGCGTTTTTCAACTTCGCGACAAATCGCATTAAGCTAATCTCTCCCGTGCTTATCATCGGCAAATCTTTGATATCATTAATGATTTTTCGCGCTACTGCGTCTTTGTTCCCGAATAGTAATTCGAGCGTCTTCATAGCACTATCTGCGTCGCGGCCCGTTACTAACAACGAGTGAACGGCTTCACGTGCTTCTCCTTTCAATGCCGCGAAAAAACGCGATATATTTTCCTGCGACGTGTATCCACCGAATTGCGATCTTAATTCAAACGTTTCTTTGAAATGCATCTATTCTAATGGGTCACCCGCAAACGTTGGCAAAGACTTCGCGGAAGTGAGCCTGCTGACAAGCCGCAAATTGCCCTCGGATAAAGTGTTTTCGCGCACTGAACGCAGGGTTGCCTCGATAGTCTCCGTCAAACGCAACAAAGGATCGTTCGTATGCTCACCCGCGTTGTAGCTTTCTGATCTAATACCCCGCGAATTATTATTATCAGAAAGGCCAACGTTATCACTCGTCTCAGAATTTGGTTCGCCGCTATCAAAACATCGACCTCGTGCATCGCCAAGAACTTGCGGATCACGCACGTCGCGGCTGTTATTCATGTTATCTACAGGCACGCCGCGATTGACCATTTGCCCGCGAACATTAAAAACATTTGTTTCGCTTCGGTAAACACGCGCACCGCGGTTAAGCACTTGCTCGCGATTTTCGTTATAAATATCCGCGTTATACACATTTCGATTATTTATGCCAATATTAAGTGCGTCGCGACTAAAATTTTGTCTGCGGGTGTTGAGGAAATTCGCAATGCGCACACCACGATTAATTTCCAATCCTTGACGATTTGGAACGACGACTGTACTTGTCATCGGGTCACCGGCGAATTCACGAATATTACGCAAATTAACATTATTAAAATTCGCATCGCTTGCGAGGTACGCTTCATTTATATCAAGCGCATGCGCGATATTATAAACAGTGCTATTTGGCTATCGGCCTCTTACGTGCTCCATTGGCGACCCACGTTGTTTGAGGTGCTGGCCGTGAATCTCGCTGCAGTGCTCCGCTGACGACGTCTCCGACCGCTGCTCGTCGCCCGGTAGCTCGTCCTCTCGTTCACGGTGAGTTGCCGGCAGCGCCTCGTCACTGATGATTCGTATGTGAGGAGATACAGGGGCCTCCCGACGTGCTTGCTGCGGTTGATTCTGCGTCCTGAGAACGGCCGCTGATATTCCTGCCTCCAGGTTCACCATCTCCGGCATCGCGGGCTCTGCTCCTTCTTCAACTGGTGGAACGTTTTCCTTCGAAACGCTCGTCTTCCTTTTCCGTGTGGCTCTCGGCTTCCTCGTGCCCGCCGCCTTCCGCGCGCCCTTTGATTTCGAGGCGCTCAGCTTCTTCGTAGCAGGCGTCTTTGGGCCCCTCTTCTTCGTCTTATCGCCGCTCGTTGTCTTGGTCCTCTTTGTTGGAGGTTGATTTACGGCGACATGCTTAAATCTTTAAACGCGATTATCCCGGAATCGTTTTTTTTTTTTAAATACCTTTGCGGTGGACATGATTACTAAAACACTACTCCAATCCATACCAAATTCGTACTACTTATTTATTATATCAATATCTAAAGCCTAACCAAAGGATTTTTGATTTTGTTAAAAAAAAATATTATAATAAAAAAATAAAAAATTTAGCACATCAAAAAGTTAATTTTTTGTTAAAATTGTCGTCATTTTTTTAAAAACCAAAACTTTTAAAAATCCTATATTCATGCCTTAGCTATTGCAATATACTAATGAAATTTTTTTGAATTTTGATTTTAGATAAGCCATTCTCAAGATATCATTTCCACCGCAACTAATGCTGAAAAAAAGTGCTCCTGGAAAAGAGCTGGAGCTCCGCCATTTTTTAATATTTTTTAATAAAAAAAAAATTGTAAAAGTGAATAAAAGTATATACTAATTAATGGTGTTTATACTTTTTCAATAAATGTTTATTGTCATGTCGAAAAAAAATCTAAAATATCACTTTATTTTGCCCGCTACAACTGTATATAAGCCCTTAAGATAAAGAAAATCCGCACCACCACCTTTAATCCGCAATCTAATGGATCTTCAGAAAGGTCGCATCACGTCTTAGGAGAATTCCTGAAACAATATACTACAAAGAATGCTGAATGGGACCAATGAGTTGATAAAGCCACGTTAAACTATAGTACTTGCGTACAAGAGAGTACCAAACGAAATCGTACCCCACACGAAATCGTATTCAGTAAAATAGCCCGATTACCATCTAGCGAACTCTGCATGACGTAGACCTAATACTCACTTACCAAGGTTACATAAAAGATTTAGTAACACGTTTAATTGGTATACGCAATTAAGCATATAAAAATTTAGTCGCATTGAAACAAAAGTCCAAATTTTATTATAATAAAAAGGTAAGTAAGAAATATTTTAAGGTAGGAGACTTCGTATTTTTATTAAAGGGCTCAAAGCCTACTAAGTTCGGTAATCATTATACCGGTCCCTACAAAATTCTTGAGATACTAACAAAAGCTAACATCAAGATACAATTTAACCATAAAGGAAGAATAGTGCATGCCAATAGATTACGAGTATCGCACATTTATAATGAAACTTTTACTTCTAAGAAAAATAAGAAGGACAAACTATAAAAAGACGAATAAACACTAATATCCTGTTTTAATTTCAGACAAATATCCTTCTTACCTTTATTTTACCTACAGTGGCAGGAATGACTGTGGTTGCAAAATGATATACGTGACTACGCTATCACTGATTGAGGTTGGCGAATGTAAGATCCCAAAGGAAAACGTTGTGGCAACTAAGCCGTGTATCCAACTACTGCAAATTAGCGGCTATTCAGGAACAACTGTTATACAGTGTAAACTGAAAATTCATTAAACCATTTATTACTGTAGAATGCACTCCCACGTATCAGTCGTTAAAAATGAAGAAGCGGCTTATAACACATCGTTCAATAAGTCCCGAGACTAATAACGAAAACAACAATTTTTTTCAAAAATCATTTTTATTCATCAATATAATCTCCTTTTAAAGTGATACAATCTTTCCAACGCCTTTCCAACATTTCTATACCATGTTTATAGAAGGATTTATCCTTTGCTTTAAAATAGGCTTTAGTTTCGGCAATGACCTCCTCATTCAAACCAAATTTTTTTCCCTGGAGCATTTTTTTGAGATCAGCAAAGAGCCAGTAGTCGCTGGGCGCTAAATCTGGCGAATACGGGGGGTGATGAAGCAAATCAAAGCCCAACTCGTTCAATTTTGCCATTGTTTTCATGGACTTGTGGCATAATGCATTGGTGCAATCGTGGCACCCACTTGGAAAAAACCTTTTTCATGCTCAATTTTTCATGAAGGATTGTAAATACGCTTCCAGATGATATCTGTGTCATTTCTGCAATCTCACGGACCTTCACTTTGCGATTTTTCATTACAATTTTTAACACTTCACTCATATTTTCCTGTGTAACGGCTTCCAATGGCCTACCCGAACGTTCCGCATCGTTTGTGTCCGTACGACCACGTTTAAACTTAGCATACCAACGATAAATCGTTGGTTTGGATGGAGAGGAGTCCAGATAATGTTTTTCAAGCTATTGCTGGGCTTCTACGGTATTTTTACCCATTGAAAAACAATGTTTTATCAACACGCGAAACTCGCTTTTTTCCATTTTTCAAACAAATTACAAAGTGACTTTACTCTAACCTCGATAACTCTGCTGTCTGTGATCCGATCGACGTGAAATTTTTACACATTTCATGTTAAGGTTCGCACTCTATGGAAACGTGGCCAGTTTGGTACTACTAGCACCATCTCTGGGTTAGTCTCGGGACTTATTGAACGATGTGTTATATATGAAATTAGCGAACGATCCTGTGAAGAAATTCATCAAACCGGAGTATTAAAATTCGGCAGCGTACACATCATACAAGGTTTATAAGTCAACTACATCATGACTCATAGTTTAACTTATGCAGGCTTCCTTAATTCAGACGGCCGCTATAACAGAGAGAGTTTTTGTGACCCTTATGGTACCTGGAAGTCTGTGGTAGTACAAGGGGCCCTTCAGATTACCTTAATGTCTTATATTGCCTAAGTTAGATTGAACAATGATCAAGTTCACTTATGATCTGGAACAGCATGCCTATTGTCTGAGGGAACTTGTTTGGATATGGAAGGAAGGTATATCTTTTGGAGACCCACCCCTATAAATGGGTGTAACTTTAGACAATATGGCGTCTTGTACGAAGGATACGCTAACAAAATGATAGATTTGCAATATACTAACCCTCAAACGGTATACTCTCTTACCTTAGATGTGATTACCTTTGCGCTCACGAATAAAAATAAAGAAACCCTATGCAGCTATACTCTGATCAGAACCAAACACCCAAAACTAGTAGTATTCGAAATCAGTAAGGGAGAAACATTTGCAATGAATAAAAGGATCTCCATTTCAAACTTAAATATATTCACGTGCGTAAATTCTAAGTTTATATATGTATAGAAAAACATATTCGCACGCAAGTCAAACGATAGCTATTTTGAGGGAACACTTTCTAGAGCGCCTCATCTCAATTAGGGGCGATTTCGAGTGGCTAGCCCACTCTCCCGATTTGGCCCCTTGTGATTTTTTTCTATGAGATTTTTTGAAATCCCGTATTCATGTGAACTTTTCAAGAACCCTACAAGATTTGAAGACCAAGATCCAGGAAAAAATTGCCAACATAACGCCTGCTATGCTGGCAAGAATCATGATAAATGCCAGAAATCGATTTACTGAGTATATGGAGAATGGGGGACATCACCTACCTGATTTGATCTTCATAACTATGTAAAACAAAACATTAGGTATGCGCCTACATTATAAAAAACAAATAAAAATTTTCTTTAACAACACAATTTATTTTTAATTCATATAATGGGTTTTGTTGATTTTAAAAAAAAGAAGTTATGCTGCCGCACCTTGTACATGGTCATCCGATATCAGATCAGAAAAGAACCTTGTTAAAACTCTTTTATGGCAACGTCGTCAACAAACTAGCCGAATCGACATGGAATCGCCTTTGGATTAAATTTATGACCTTAGGTTTAGTCAGTTTAGGTATAATATCCATCCTGTTTATAATCGAACTCGTCAAGGCCGTTATCGACATGTTCATCATAGGATATACCTTACATTCTATGTTTAGTTGGTCGACACGTCTCCTAGGTGCCCTTTTTAGTTCCATAGCCCACTTCTTGACTTCAATGAAGATAGGAGAATGAATATCCTCAAATTCAAATCCTACTACAATTATTAGTATCAAAACATCGCAATAGAACTTGGAGATCTGCCAACCATCAGTAAAATGGCAGCAACTGTAGCAAGTAATCCTTCTCCTCTAATCTGTCAAAACAGCCCACCGCCTTACCCTTGCATTCAGTCCAAGTTTAACCTAATCTCGGATTATTTTCTTTCTTAAAACGTTAACAAATTTAACTACTTTAAATCCTCACAGTGTCAAATCCGAATAAGCCTTAAGATATACGATTGCTATTCGTTACCCTGTAGCAACCATTTTAGAGGGGAGGTGTCCTCATGGTAAATTATATCATTTTGCTCATACGGTAACTTATTTAAAATGGACTTATCGTATGCGGTCGGTAAAATAGAAATGAACAATCCACTAGATTAAAGGTTACTAGTCATTTAAACTTTAAATACTATAATCTCACCGGCGTAGCTGGACGCCTTAGCAATTACTAAGAAACGGTAATCCGTACCGTAATTACTCTTGCCGCACCCATGAAACTAGATACCCTTTTTTGTTATACGTACCATCCCGACATAACGATTCTTTAAGACTCTTAAAAGAGAGGCCATAAAAATGGTCAATCGAAAATGCAGATATTAAAATTATGCTCATTCTGGGAAAATCCTTTTTTCTTTATGGCCACTCACAATATTTTTCGTTGCCAATATATTTTTTAAAAATTTTTTATATTAACTTGCATCATTGTTTAAACAACAACCAGAGTGCTCATTATATAACTACTGATATTGTATATTTCTACAAGTTCTACACGTATTTTCTCTGTACCTTTATAACTTGACAACATACAGTTTAAATTAAAAATTAACTTTTAATAAACAATATACGCCGATAAAAATTTTCAACAGAGAATATCGGAAGCACTTGGATGAAATAGCTAATTAATATTTTCATTCCTTTATAGACATATACATATACATATACACATATATATGTATATTAGGTGTAGCAAAAAGTAATTCATTGTTTTGCCAATAGATGGCTTTAGTAGTCTGTATCTCCCGTTGTAAAAGTGCGATCGGGTTACACTAGATGGCGTTAGAAAGATAAGATTTCGTACTAAAAAAGCTTCTTGTACAGTTTTGTGATTGCTTGACTCAGTATTTTTTTAGCACGCGTCAAAGATGGACACCAACAAAGAGAAAATACGCCATATTTTACAGTTTTTCTTCGATAAAGGCAAAAACGCAAGCCAGGCAGCTGAAAATGTGAATAGTGTTAATGTTCTGATACTGTAACAGCCAATCACGCGCAATTTTGGTTTCATCGATTCCGTTCCGGTAATTTTGACGTCAAAGATGCACTACGCTCTAGAAGGCTTATTGTCAAAAATGTCGATAAAATAATGGAAATCGTCGAGTCCCACCGTCACGTGAGCACTGTTTCGATTGCCCAGGAGCTAAAAATTGCACAAAAACCGTTTATAACCACTTAAATAAGGCTGGATACAAAAAGAAGTTTGATGTACGGGTGCCACACGAGTTATCGCAAAGAAACCTCATGGACCGAATTTCCATCTACAAATCGCTGCTGAATCGCAACAATATCGATCCATTTCTGAAGCGGATGGTTACTGGTGATAAAAAGTGGGTCACTTACGACAACCTCAAGCGACAACGGTTGTGGTCAAATCGCGGTGAGCTGGTGCAAACGGTGGCCAAGCCAGGATTGACAGGCAGGAAGGTTTTGCTGTGTGTTTGGTAGGACTGGCAGGGAATCATCTACTATGAGCTACTCCCCTACGGCCCAACTCTTCATTCGGACCTGTACTGTCAACAATTGGACCGTCTGAAAAAAGCAATCGCCCAGAAGCGGCCAGCTTTGGCCAATAGGAGAGGAATTGTGTTCCATCAGGACAACGCCAGGCCGCATACATCGATAGTGACTTGCCAAAAGCTCCGGGAGCTTGGTTCGGAAGTTCTTATGCATCCACCTTATAGTCCGGACCTGGCACCAAGTGATTACCACCTGTTCCTGTCTATGACGAATGATTTTGCAGGTGAGAAATTCGCCTCAAGAGAAGATTGTGAAAATCGACTGTCCCAGTTTTTTGACAATAGGGACAAGGATTTCTACAAGAGAGATATTATGAAATTACCTCTAAAATGGCAACAAGTTATCAAACAAAATGGTGCATATTTGACCTAAATCGTATCATTCTATCTATGCTAAATAAAATCTTCAATTTGATGCAAAAATAATGGATTTCTTTTTACTACACCTAATATATATATTTATGCTAATTGGTACTTCTTAGAACATTTATAGATACTATTAAAAACAGTATAGATAGTATTAAAAACAGTATAGATAGGTATAGTTTAATGATTTAATACCATATAATCATTTTTAATGTTATCTATAACATAGATCGCTATCTATAGCGAGTTTCCTAAATTTCTTTTCCTAAATTGGTACTTTTGGGGACCTTTTTAAAATATGTTGCATTTATTTTACGAATATGATATACATTAATAGATGTTGAGTACGTCGTTTCAACCTAATTGTTAAGACAAATATTGTATTTTATAAGAACTCGCCGATTTTCACGACGCAAATAAACTGTAAACAAATATACGTAAGAAATATACGAGGTCTGGCTATTAAATAACGAGACTGGATACGAAAAAGGGTATTATTATAAAAATTATTCTACATTCGAATGCTCCCCTTCAATATAATTTCCTTCCCTCGCCACACACCTTTCCATACGTTTTTTCCATTGATCGAAGCAGTGCTGGAAGTCTTCTTTGGTGAAGGCCTTTAGGAGCTCTGCCGTTTTTAGCTTTACCACTCCCATCCACTCAAATGGGGTCCCTTTCAAAGCAGATTTTATCTTCAGAAACAAAAAAAAAGTCGCACAGTGCCAAATTTGGCGAGTATGGCGCGTGTTCGAGCACTGGAGTGCGCTTACCGGCCAAATACTGCTTCACAGATAGCGCGTTATGGACGGATGCGTTGTCCTGGTGCAAAATCCACGAGTTGTTTTTCCACAACTTTGGCCGTTTCTTACGAACTCGTTCTCGCAGTGTTGCCAAAACTGACAAATAGTAAGTCTGGTTGACAGTCTGACCCTCTGTAACTCATTCAGTCATCACGATACCGTTAATGTCGAAAAAAACGATCAACATTGCCTTGAATTTTGATTTGGACATCCTTGCTTTTTTGATTCTAGGCGATTCAGGCGTCTTACAATGCATTGATTGCCGCTTTGTTTCAACATCGTATTGAAAAATCCACGTTTCGTCGCAAGTAATAATGTTTTTCATCAGTCCGGAATCTTTTTTGACCTTTTAAGGAAATCTAAGCAGACCTGTTGACGCAATAGCTTTTGGTCAGGAGTCAGGTTTTTTGGCACCAACTTCGTACAGACTTTTGTCATGTGTAATCCCTCGTGTAAAATTTGTCTAACCGTTTCTTTATCGGCGTTTACAGCCTCGGCAATCATCCGGATGCTCATTCGACGATCTGCACACACAATTTCGTTGATTTTGGTCACTGTTTCCGGAGTTGAAACAGTGACAGAGTGACCTGGGCGTTGGTCATCTTCAGTGCTAACTCGGCCCTCACTGAAGCGCTTATACTACTTAAAAACACGCGCACGAGATAGAGAATTGTCCCCATAGGCCTTTTGCAACAATTTACAACACTCAGTCGGAGTTTTCTTTAATTCAACGAGAAATTTGAGATTGAGACGTTGCTCCTGTTTTTCGTCACACATGGTTTTCGGCACGAGAAAAAAACACGTTCGTTCCAAACCGCTACTGCACAAATACAATAATAGTGACGAGAACGTGTTTTGGTACGTGCATAGACAAGATATCTAGATACCCAACGCACTAATCGTTTCTTTCCTTACCCCTCTACGGCGCCCTCTAGGTACGCAGTCTTGTTATTTAATAGCCAGACCTCGTAAAACAATGAATAAGAAGTCATTTCCTTTTCTGCTTATACTCATTATGTAGACAATGAGTGAAGAATTCACGCCCTGCACTGTAAAAACAACTAATATTATAGTTCTCGACTGTAATAATTACTAACTAATTTTAAAACTAAAAGCGCTAAAATAAGATTAATTACAATTAAATGTTAAAATTTTACTATAAATCAATAACCACACAGCATGCAAGGTTTCATTGAAAGATTCAACGCAAGGTTTCAGGGAAAAGTTGCAGCCAAGTTACACTGAAAACTTGCTGAAATATTATACTAATACATTTTAATGAAACCTTGTAGCAACCTTACAGCAAGATTTCGATGCTATATTTTTTGGAAACCTTGCAGTAACCTTGCAACGACATTTCGTGAAACATTTTGAGCAAAATTGCAGCAAGATTTTCTGAAATATTTTGACAATACGTTGCAGCGACCTTGCAGCAAGATTTTAATGATGCTTCTTTCCGCAAACTCACAGCAACCTTGCAGCAACATTTTGCGAAACATATCGTGCAAGATTGCAGCAAGGTTTATTGGAACATTTCAGTTAAACCGTGCAGCAACCATGTAGCAAGATTTTTCTAAAATATTTCATTAAAAAATTGCAACAACTTGGCAGCAATATTTTTCAAAATATTTCGCACAAAATTACAGCAAGATTTTCTGAAGCATTTTACTGAAATTTTGCAGCAATCTTGCAGCAAGATTTCAATGCTATATTTTTTGGAAACCTTGCAGTAACCTTGCAGCAACATTTCGTGAAACATTTCGAGCTAAATTGCAGCAAGATTTTATGAAATATTTTGACAATACGTTGCAGCGACCTTGCAGCAAGATTTCAATGATGCTTCTTTCCGCAAACTCACAGCAACCTTGCAGCAACATTTTGCGAAACATATCGTGCAAGATTGCAGCAAGGTTTATTGGAACATTTCAGTTAAACCGTGCAGCAACCATGTAGCAAGATTTTTCTAAAATATTTCATTAAAAAATTGCAAAAACTTAGCAGCAATATTTTTCAAAATATTTCGCACAAAATTACAGCAAGATTTTCTGAAGCATTTTACTGAAATTTTGCAGCAATCTTGCAGCAAGATTTCAATGCTATATTTTTTGGAAACCTTGCAGTAACCTTGCAGCAACATTTCGTGAAACATTTCGAGCTAAATTGCAGCAAGATTTTATGAAATATTTTGACAATACGTTGCAGCGACCTTGCAGCACAATTTCAATGATGCTTTTTTGCAACCTTACAGCAACCTTGCAGCAAGGTTGATGATCAATATGAAGAGTCATATTAAAAACTATAAAAATTGATAAAGTAAATAAATAAAAAAATTTTTTTGTATATTTTTATTTGAACTATTTTTTCATATTTTAAGATTTTAATATTGTTTTTGCATTTTATATTTTATTTCCGCCTCAAATTAATTATTTAGTCGCAAATTGTCGTTTGTTTATTTTATTTATTAATGTCTCACGAAAAAAACGCAGCAAATTTTCTTGATCTACGGTGGAATCGAACCTGGAGTCTTCGCATTATGAATCAGATGCCTTGGACCACGATACGTTATACGCATTTTTTATATATATTTAAATATGAATTTCAGTTATAAGTTGGCGGATGTTGCACTGTTCTCATAAGACTTTAATGCATTGATTCGTTGTTCATAATGAGATTTTCAAATTTAAATTGAACTCACTTTATTATAATAATTTATATAATTTGCCTGCATTTATTTTGTATCAAGAGTGATGTTATTCATTTAAAGAAATTTACTGTTCTCTAAAGTAGCATTATACTCTTAGACAATTACAATATAATTTTAATTTAAGTATTCATTTTACGCCAAAGTTTAATAACAAAGTTTACTTCAAGAAAATTTTTTCTTGTGTCTAAACTTGGTTTTAATTGATTTAAACGCTGAAGTATTTAAACGACGGAACATCCGCCAACAAATAATTAAAATGTTAATCTTAGTTGTACAAGCAGTGCGTATAGCTTAGTGGTTAGGGCGTCTGCTTCATAATGCGAAGAATCCGGGTATGATCTCACCGTAGGTCAAAAAATTTCTCTACGTTTTTTTCGTGAAATATTAATGTATCCAATATATTAATGACAATTTGCAACTAAAAAATTAATTTAATGAGAAAATAAAATATAAATATTTCATTGCAAACCTCTAGCAATATTTCATTGCAACTTTGCAGCAATATTTCATTATAACCTTGTAGAAAACTTGTATTGAAATCTTGCAGAAACCTTTCACTGCAACCTTGCTGAAGGATTTGTGCAAGGGACATATGAAGTTTGCAGCAACTTTTCAGTGCAACCTTGCAGCAACCTTTCAATGAAACCTCGTAGGAAACTTTTATTGAAACCTTGTAGAGAACTTTTTTTGAAACCTTGCAGCAACCATTCATTGAAACCTTGCAGAAATCTTCTACCACAAGCTATCAGCAACCTGTCATTAAAACCTTTCAGAAACCTTTCATTGAAACTTTGCTAAAGGATTTGTACGAGGGACATATTGAGGTTACTGCAACCTTTCATTGCAACATTGCAGAAACCTTTCAAACCTTACATGAAACCTTGCAGCAACTTTGCAGCAAAATTTCATACTGTGTGGGTGCGAAAAATGACAGTTATGTATTCATATACAGTTTGACCCTGAAAGAAGCACGTGTCGCCTTGCAAGGAGAAGAGTTTTTCTGCGAAAACGTATACTTTCACCCGTTTTAATAATCGTGCCTTCTAGCTCTTACTTTATTTTGCATGTAACGACTCAGTTTAACGCTTATTTTGACGATCCCCATTTGTTAATAAGTAATTGAGTTTGAGTTGAGAAAAAGTACGAGGGGTCGTGAGAGTGCGAGTAGGAACGAGAAAGAACAATAGCGAACGACAAAAAGACAGGGATAAGATGTTTGTAAATGAATTCCGTGCTTACACATCGAATGTTGACACTAAACTCAATGCATTATTTGATGCATCGTGTCTTAAAACTTGAAAATGCTAATAGTACTTTATTGCTTTCGGTTACATCGGGAATTAATAATCTTAAGAGTAATATCAATACGACTATATCGAATATTACAGAGAAAATTTTAATTTCCAATGTGTGTAAAGTTCTTGTATTTGGCATTCCTGCCTCACTAAATCTGTCGTACGAAAAAATTTTTTCTAAGTTACTAAATACTATCCAGTTCTTGGACATCGCATTAAGTTCAATAAATTTTTGTATGTGGAATCCCCTGCGAGCGAATGCCAAGAGTATCTTCAAATCTATTAGGTTGCTGCAGATGAAATGGCCGATTTAGCAATGACATAAAGTTGGCTGCAATTTTAGTATATTATGTTGGCACAAGACGGCGCAAATGATATGACATATTAAAGTATAAATACTGCAACCTTGGTTTATGAAGTCATTTCTGTTTTGCACTTCATAGTCATCGTAAAAACAAAAAGAGAAAGTAAACATGGAGGTGAATCAAAAACGGCTACTTTTACTATACGAATTTAAATTAGAGCACAACGCAACAGAAGCAACGAGGAATATCAACAGCGCATTTGGGCCTGATACAGTTAGCGAACGAACCACTCGGCGGTGGTTTAAAAAATTTCGATCCGGAGATATGGACCTTGGAAATGAGCCACGTGGACACCCAGGACCATCGATCGATAACGACGAGCTGCGTGCATTAGTGAAGTCTGACCCCCGCCAAACCATAAGGGATCTTGCCGAGAAATTAAGCGTTCACAATTCGACAGTTTGCCGCCACTTGCAACAACTTGGAGAAGTGAAAAAGCTTGACAAATGGGTTCCGCATGATCTTACCGAGCAAAACATGACGTGTCGAATGGAGATTTCAAGTTCTCTTCTCTCCCGCAATAAAAAGGAACCGTTCTTGCATCGAATTGTGACCTGCGATGAAAAGTGGATTTTATACGATAATCGTCGCCGATCGGCCAAATGGCTAGATACTGATGAAGCGCCAAGACACATGCCGAAACCAAGCCTTCATCCGAAGAAAATAATGGTAACTGTTTGGTGGTCTGTAGCTTGAGTGATCCACTATTCGTTCCTGTAACCTGGCGAAACCATCAATACTGGCGAAACCATCAATACTGAGAAATACTGTACTCAACTGGATAAAATGCATCAGAAATTGATAGTCTAATGACCTGGGTTTGTCAATAGGGATGGAGTGATACTGCTTTATGATAACGCACGACTTCATGTATCGAGAACAACGGTCCAAAAATTAAATAAGTTGTGCTATGAGACTCTTCCTGACCCTTCATATTCATCAGACCTCTCACCAACAGATTACCATTTCTTTAAACATTTATATCACTTTTTGACAGGAAAAAGATAATAATAATAATGAAGCTGCTGTCAAAAATGCCTTCGAGGAGTTTCTTCGAACCAGAAACTAGGACTTCTACAAAACTGGAATAAATGTACTTGTATCTCGTTGGGAAAAGTATGTTGCATCTATTGGTACCTATTTTGATTAAATAAATTGTCTTTATAAAAAGTTACAGCTATTTAATAATTTATCACTAAATCGGCCATTTCATCTGCAGCAACCTAATAGATGTCTCTCCTGCATTTCGTAAGGCTTTCATCATTTAACTAATGTCTTTTACAACCAGAGATTTGCTATTATTCTTAGCTCATAAATTGAAAAATATCAGTCACTCGTAAATGTTTGATATAAGTGCTTTCTCGCACATTTTTCTTAGAGCTCTCTGGATAAAGGAAGTGCATGTGTTTTCACTCATTGAAAATACCTGCGTATCGGAAGTTATGATTTATTTGCTATTATGGAGACCTATTTATCTGATATATACTCCGATTCTTTATTTAATGTTGATGGTTATCATTTTCATCATCATGTGGATCGCTTAAACAAAAGAGGTGTGATAATACTCCAGAGTTTTTAATTTAAAATATTATTATTAGTCTTAATAAATTACTTTATGCAGTCCTGTGTCACAGATCTACAGCAACTTTTTCATCGGTATTTTGACACACGCAAAATTTTCACCTAAATATAACAATATTGTTATTGCAGGTAATTTCAATATGAATCTTTGTTCGTCCATAACTACCTCTTAATTTCTTCAATCAAATATCGATAACCTGGGCCTTTAAGATTTTAGTCTTAATTTACGTTCTTTCATAATATTTATTCTTTTATTTTCTTTTCTACTTTTATTTTCATAGTATATTGTTCTAATAATATAATATTAATTATTATTCATATAGTTTGTAAGATTCGTACTGTTTTATTGTTAATCATTGAATGAATCTAAAGTATGTCTGTAAGTCTGATGGGGTTTTACTCTTTGGATTATTAAACACTTAAATCTAAAAAATCTAAATCTCTTTCTTACACCCTCAGGCTCTCACGCTGAAATTTATACTCACACTCTCACTATACTCTTACACTCACATCTCACACACTCTCATACTCACACTCTCGCACTTACTTACAGTCTTATACTCACACTCTCACTCTCACTTACAGTTTCATACTCAGACTCTCGCACCAAGTACCCACACATATACACGCATTACACAGATTACTGGATCAACGCCTGGATAACGAGTTTTGCGAGGCAAAGCGTCAGACTGACTAGTAGGAAGAATGATTTTCCTATTAGATGGTAATAATTAGGCTCATGGAGAAGGCGCATACTTGCCTCTGTCTCTCGAAAAGCATCCCGTGTCGTCAGTAAACGGATTGCTGGGAGTTAAGTTAAGCCATACCTACTGAATAATGCTGCCGTCTCAATAAAAAAGAGGACACGGCTCTAGCGTTGATGGACAGAGGCATGGTGAAGTAACACGCGACTTTGCGCCTTGCATCAGCTAGGCGGGTGATTCCACCATAGTGGCACCCCGCTAGAATAAGTCGGCTAAAGAGCAGCGCTTTATAGCAGGTTTCTTACAGGTAATTTGGACATCAGGAAACGGTACTTAAGCCATTCTATAAACTTAGGGCTACTAATCATGATTAATGGGTTGAGAAGGTACTGCCTCAAAACACGTGTTAAGATGAAGGAACCGTAAAACAATGGCCACTAACAAGGCCCCATGATGGTGGATTTCCCGTGAAGCAGCGGACCGCTTCTAGGAGTATACTATACAACGCATAATGGCAAATTCTAAGACCAAGACAAACAAAATAAGATAAAGAGAGCATTTGGTATTGTCATCGCGCTCGCTTCTGGCATGGAACAGAAAAAAATCTTGGTAGACGGTAAAGTCTGCACAGATTCTAGGGTTGACCAATTCCCACAAAAAGGTATTGCAGAAACTGGATAATGGGTCTGTACAAGGGAAAAGTCAATCAATGACGAGAAAAGTGACTCCTTGTTCATGAAAATGGAAAAAGAAATCTAGATGCTGATAGAGTTCATAATGGAGAAGAACCTCCATGAAGAACTCGAAGACATAACAAGGAGTACAATAAAGGCACTATAAGATTGTAAAAAGCTATGCCGAGATAAAAGACAGACGCATGCTCAGAGCCTTACAGAGAGCAGAACGACTCAAACGTCTTATATCTTTCAGAACAGAGAAATTAAAGAGTTTAAGGGGAAACAAGGATGAACTCTATTACTCGCAGCACCGAAAGTGAAAGAAGTTAAAATGGACACTCCGACCATCAATCCACACCAGCTAAAAAGAAACTACCGAGTTAAGGTGGTAAGAAAATGAAAAGAATCGACTAAAGAGACAAAAGGGTCTACCTAAGCAGTAAACAAGAGTGCGCTTAGCATACCGAGCTTTAATAAGACTACTATGGCCAAATTAAAGCACGCTGACCCGAATGTCATAAATATCAAGACAGTAAGGAAAATCACCTACGCAGCAACTTTTAGGAGGGTGTGGATGTCCGCTCATCTGACGAGTTTAAAAGAAAGGATAAAACATTTGACGCACTACAGCGGAGGAGCTACTGCTCAAATCAGGAAAAGCCGGAAAGCAGATACCCCAACTGGAAAAATTAGTAACGACTACGCTCAAGAAGGTAGCAACAGTATGGTCCTTAACACACAAAGAAACTTTGACGATCCTGGACATAGATGAGGTCTCAACGTTAGAAGGGGTCACAGGGGTAATGTGAGTGACCTCTGGGCTAGAAAACCTAAATCCAGGTTTTGGTGGTTGAAAGCTCCACACTTTCGCTAGTATTGACTGATAGAGCTTCTCATTATCGCGATGGCAAGAAAAAAAAAGCACACACTCACACCTTCACCAACACAATACACAGACTTACTCACACTCATATTCACACTCACACACTGACACTCACTTTCACACTCATACTCACACTCACACACTGACACTCACTCTCATACTTGTACACAGAAAAACATACACACAGATACACACTCGGACAACGTACACGTAGACACACACGTACACGCACTCTCACACTCACAACACTCACACTGTTACTTATTCACACACTGACACTCTCTTACTCACACTGACACTTATTCACACACTGACACTCTCTGACTCACACTCATACTCACACACTGATACTCTCTCACTCACCTCATACACACTGACACTCTCACTCTCACAATAAATACTGACCCTTACACACACACACACACACACACACGCACACACACACACACACATGTATACACGCGCGCGCGCACGCACGCACACACTCTCGTTCTCACACTCACACCCTAAGACTCACACTCACACTTATTCTCACACACTGATACTCTCTCACTCATACTTATACTCACACATTGGCACTCTCTCACACTTGCACACAGACAGACATGTAAAATGATACTAACACTCACACACTGACTCTGTCACATTCACAGTGTCTCACACTCACACGAAAATAAACTTACAGTCATAGATACACACCTTCGCACACTTCCGGCCTCCCTCCCACTCTCCTTCTTTCCTTTTCTCCCTCTTCAATGCATTAATTTTTGCTACCACTTCCTTTGGTGTATTGCAGGGTAGTGTCTTCGGCCTTTTGTTTTTCTTAATTCTCATCAATCCTTTTGCTCACTTCGTCAGTGCCTCCTTCTGCCGATCATTTGCCTTATGTTAATAATCTGCAGACTTCTATCTAGTGTTATTCTGAAAACGTGATCTACTATAGCGTACGTATCTGGAAGCATCAAACGATGTATCGTGACGCAAATTATAGTAAAGAGCGAATTATGCAAGATGTTACTATCGCATTCAATATACATCTAAATAAATATACTCCAAAAAAAATTAATTTTTAATGAAACATCAGACACAGTACAAAAAAGAAACAGAGTTTCAAGTAGCATCTATGTGAATTTTGAGAATGAAATAAAATCTAAAATTATTCCCAACGTGCATAGAGTATGCGAAGCTATTTCAAAATCTCCATCATTACAAAAGTACAGTACTACTGAAATAAAAGATTTAGTTTCAAAAGCCATTAAATACGACCCTGAAAAAAATTGTAATGAATAATTATAAAATTTATTATAATTAAGAACTGAAATAAATTTCATTGTATAGTTAATAAAAATTAAAAACTATATGACATTTTGTTATGATTTCATAGCTCTATCCAATTTTTATTAATTTTTAAAATTTTGATATATAAGTAAAACACACGCGCAACGGATGAAATGAAACGAGAAAATTGCAACTTCACATTCATCCTTTGCGGCTGATACATGAGCTACCTAAATGTGCTTTAAATTTAGATTTTATCAGAAATAACATTACTCTGTTTTATTCTTTTTTTTTCAATTTTATTTGAATATGAGCCTATTAAGTATTCGACATAACATATACATCTGCAATTGTTTTATAATTTGTTACATAAAAAGATAATAGTTCAAATATTAAATGAGATTATAAACAGCGCAATGTTAAAATTGCTTACTTAAGATTTTTAAGAATAAAAAATTTTTTTCAAGCGTACAGGATATTGCCAATTTAATAAAAACAACACCATGTCTAAAACAAAAAACAGCAGATCAAATAAAAAGTTGGCTGCACCTCTGAAAAAAATTGAGTCTTGATGAATCATCACAGACAGTGAAAAAAAGGTATGTCAAATAGCTCCTATTCGAATTTTGAGAATAAAATAAAATCTAAAATTATTCCCAACCTGTACAAAGAATGCGAAGCTATTTCAAAGTCTCTATCATTATAGAAGTAAAGTACTACTGTAATAAAAGATTTAGTATTGAAAGTTATTGGATAAGACACTGCGAAAAATTGTTATGAATAATTATAAAATAATGTGTAAAAATATAAAATCAAAAGCACGCTCACATTATCACATTTACACTCACACTCACACTTTCTCTCACGCTCACATACACTTATATATTCACATTTATACTGATGATTCACACTTATACATTCACACTCTCAATCTCACACTTACACTCACACACTGACACTTTCTCAAACTCACGCTTACACTCACACACTCACACACTCACACACACTTTCTCAAACTCACTCACACTCACATTCTTCAAGTTTTTCAACGTTGTAGTCGAAACCATTGCATTTTCTTAAGAAAGCAGCTTTGGAGGCATATTTACGCCTCAATAATTATACTCCATCAATTATTAAAAAATCTGAAAACTTACATGTGGAATACGCATGCTTCTCGTCTTAATATATGATAATTTAGTGGTTGCGCGGATAGTTTTCAATTTTTGCGAGAGCAAAAATTGAAAAAAGAATTCCGGAATTCAATGTTTATTTGGTTATTCATTTGATTACTTTATTATTCATAATAAATCGAATCTCCTTTCTAATTGTATATTCGATTCTTTCTAGTTCGCCTTAGATTTATCATAAATTGATCAATTTGCGTTTAGAACTTAAGATTATGCTTTCAATTGGTAAAAACTTCATTTTTTGTAACTTTAGAAATGTTGATTTTGATCTTTTTGTATCTTCTTTTCTAGTTTTTTTTTTAATTATGCACTTTTATTCGTTATATTGTTTTGTTCTACTTTGCACTTTATCATTTGTCATAAGCCTGTCTTTTCTTTTAACACTCATACATATATAATACTTACGATCAGAAATAACACGATTCCTTATACGTGATAAAGATCGTATAAAATAAAACCAATGTTACAAATTGTTTGTCAATAGTGTACAATGTACAATAAAACAGAACAAATAGTAGAAAAAGAAATAATAATTAATTTAATTACGATGTCCCCAAAAGTACTATTTCGTAAGAAACCTTTTTGAGGACCGTCCCCAAAAATCCCATAAGGTCCCCAAAAATACCAATAGATGGGTGGGATTTTTGAGAACCGTCCCCAAAAGTACAAAATGTCCCCAAAAGTACCCATTGGCATAAATATGTATATATATAGTATATACATTGTCAACTCAGCTACTTCCGCTATTTCAGCGGTTCATTACTTAACACGTTGAGCCAGACGCCGGTCCCTGGGGACCAGCAGTGAACTTGTCGTGTGGCCGACGTCGGTCCCTGGGGACCGGCACCTGCAACATTGCACCGCTTGATCGCTCGCTGCTAGCTGAACTGAAAGGACAGCAAATTCGGCGCCAGGCTCAACGTGTTAATTTATGTGTTAATAACACTCTTTGTACTCAATCATTCGACTTAAATTTATTCTTTTATATTTCAACGGTTTTGAAATATTGTAGATTATTCTATTGTTTACATATGCTCACTTTATAGAGCGAGCGTTACGAAGATTGTATAAACTGAAATAAATCAATATGTTATGTATTTATATATAACTTGCTATAAACAATAAAATCACAAAAAATATCAAAAAAACAGAATAAATTAAGTTATTCTTTATGAAAAAACCCAGGGCTTTAAAAATTTTTATGCACACAATTTAGGTCTAGTTCCATAGCATTCATAAAATTCTCAAAGAGTTTAATATTGTATTTATTTATGGACAGTGAAAATATTTGATCAACTGTTCTAGATAAAAAATTTATTTTATTTATATTAGGTTGCTGCAGATGAAATGGCCGATTTAGCAATGACATAAAGTTGGCTGCAATTTTAGTGTATTATGTTGGCACAAGGCGGCGCAAGTGATATGACATATTAAAGTATAAATACTGCTACCTTGGTTTATGAAGTCATTTCTGTTTTGCACTTCATAGTGATCGTAAAAACAAAAAGAGAAAGTAAACATGGAAGTGAATCAAAAACGGCTACTATTACTATACGAATTTAAATTAGAGCACAACGCAACGGAAGCAACGAGGAATATCAACAGCGCATTTTGGCCTGATACAGTTAGCGAACGAACCACTCGGCGGTGGTTCGAAAAATTTCGATCCGGAGATATGGACCTTGGAAATGAGCCACGTGGACACCCAGGACCATCGATTGATAACGACGAGCTGCATGCATTAGTGGAGTCTGACCCCCGCCAAACCATATGGGATCTTGCCGAGAAATTAGGCGTTCATAATTCGACAGTTTGCCGCCACTTGCAACAACTTGGAAAAGTGAAAAAGCTTGACAAATGGGTTCCGCATGATCTTACCGAGCAAAACATGACGTGTCGAATGGAGATTTCAAGTTCTCTTCTCTCCCACAACAAAAAGGAACCGTTCTTGCACCGAATTGTGACCTGCGATGAAAAGTGGATTTTATACGATAATCGTCGCCGATCGGCCCAATGGCTAGATGCCGATGAAGCGCCAAAACACATGCCGAAACCAAGCCTTCATCCAAAGAAAATAATGGTAACTGTTTGGTGGTCTGTAGTTAGAGTTATCCACTATCCGTTCCTGCAACCTGGCAAAACCATCAATGCTGAGAAATACTGTGCTCATCTGGATGAAACGCATCAGAAATTGATAGTCCAACGACCTAGGCTTGTCAACAGGGATGGAGTGATACTGCTTCATGATGACGCACGACCTCATGTATCGAGAACAACGGTCCAAAAATTAAACGAGTTGTGCTATGAGACTCTTCCTAACCCTCCATATTTACCAGACCTTTTACCAACAGATTACCATTTCTTTAAACATTTGGATCACTTTTTGACAGGAAAAAGATAATAATAATAATGAAGCTGCTGTCAAAAATGCCTTCGAGGAGTTTCTTCGAACCAGAAACTAGGACTTCTACAAAACTGGAATAAATGTACTTGTATCTCGTTGGGAAAAGTATGTTGCATCTATTGGTACCTATTTTGATTAAATAAATTGTCTTTATAAAAAGTTACAGCTATTTAATAATTTATCACTAAATCGGCCATTTCATCTGCAGCAACCTAATAGATGTCTCTCCTGCATTTCGTAAGGCTTTCATCATTTAACTAATGTCTTTTACAACCAGAGATTTGCTATTATTCTTAGCTCATAAATTGAAAAATATCAGTCACTCGTAAATGTTTGATATAAGTGCTTTCTCGCACATTTTTCTTAGAGCTCTCTGGATAAAGAAAGTGCATGTGTTTTCACTCATTGAAAATACCTGCGTATCGGAAGTTATGATTTATTTGCTATTATGGAGACCTATTTTGTAAAAGTTACAGCTATTTAATAATTCATCACTAAATCGGCCATTTCATCTGCAGCAACCTAATATGTAGACTACGTCTACGTAATGCAACTGGGTGCTAATCTATCTAGACTACGTACCCATTAATACTACTTCTCAGAAGAAGTTTGTTATATACTTGGACTTCCGAAGAATAAGTATCGAGGGTTGTGAAGAGGAGAATGAAAACTAAATAAATAATTGAAAATATTGCTCTTAATTGTAGCTTGGGAAGTCCAATAATTAAATTAATAGATTTCAATAAAACTATGCGCAAAATAATCAGCCGCAGTGATGACAATATTTCTTTAGATTCCTGTGCAAGAATGGATAATAAATAGTTAGCAGCGTTTCTTCAAAATTACCAAATTTGTTTAAAATGCAATTCGTGCTATGAAAGTATTTCGTAAAGACTAATTCGTATATAGGTATTTCACATTCGATTAAATAAACATTGCTTTTAATATATTGTAGTTTGTTTTCTTTCGTAAGAAGTGTTCATAAAAATTATTGAAATAGTTTTAATATATTGACTTTTGTCAATTCTAATAAGTCTATTTACGATAGAATATGTATATAATATCCTTGAAAAAAAATCTAATAAATGATCTGATATAAGATCATATATGAGATCCTATCTAAGATCTCACATGTCGTATTCGACCTTTCTGATATAAGAAATAAATCTTATATGAGATCTTATATAAGAAACAAAACTCGTATCGTATTTTTGCTATAAGATTTGATATAAGAATTGTTTCTCATATCAGATCTGATATAAGAAACAGAACACTCCACTCATAATTTCTGATAGTACCAATCATACCAAAAATAAATTATATAAGCAAAGTAAAGCAAATACAAATGGCATTCTACTAAAAGTAAATACTTAGAATATGAGAAAAGATTTAAAAAATTGATTTATTTTGGTAGAAATAGATGTGAAAGACAAATAGTAGAGAAGTCTGATTCAAAGCATTTATGAGAATTTATTAATGAAAAATTATAAAAAGATTTTAAAAGAACAAGCATTGATAGTATAATAATAAATGGGGTAAAAACTGAATGCAATTTATCTAGAGCCATACAGTCTGTCAAGTAAGAGCGTGGTCGACTTCACCGACAGGTAATGAAAGATTTCGCTCTAATTCTTTCGCGAGCCGATAGAGGGAAGCTTTGTCCTTGATGCATTGTCAACAAAGATTTAGTTGTCGTTGATCTTTTAAAAGAGAATCACGTTAAACGCCATGAGTGCTAAGTACGCGTCGCGCTACGAGGCTGTGTTCCTTTGCATCCACCCGAAAGGTCCCAAAATGTCGCAATCAGCGGCTGCTAAATATATGAGAAAGTCGAAGGCATTTGTATAGAAGTGGATACAGCCATATAAAGTGGCTAAAAATGTCGATGATTGACCAGAACGTGGCTCGATAGGAAAAGTGAACAAAAAAGATGAAAAAAGAATAGTGAATCTGTTTTCGCGGAATCCTGCTTTAACACTGCGGCAAGGACAAGCAAAATTAATGGCAAAAGGTTTAGATATATCCTACGAAACTACCCGAACCCATCTTCGTACTCATCATCTGAAATGGCGCAACACAATGAAGAAGCCTCTGTTGACTGAAAAACATGTGACAAAGCGACTCGCTTGGGCGCATGAGAATATTGATAAAGATTTTGAAAATGTCATTGTTACTGATGAATGTTCTATATGGGCACGTTCTGTCCTTACGCGAGCCTGGTCAACTTCCACCAATAGGCTTGTTCAGCGGACCGTAAAACATGGAATAAAGGTGCATCTTTGGGGCTGCTTCTCAAAGCAGGGATTCGGCACTTTGCACCTCTTTACTGACAACCTAAATGCCGAGAAAATGATAATCTACAAAAAGGCTTTACTGCCATCTGCCAAACGACGGTTCATCACAAAAAATGAAGATTGGATTCTGCAGGAGGACAACGATCCTAAACACCGCAGCAAGCTCTGTACTCCGTGGAAGACTCAATCTGGCATCGTTACATTGGATTAACCGTCGCAGTCGCCCGATGCAAACCTTATTGAAAATGTGTGAGCATATATTAAACGGAAGCTTCGTGGAAGACGCACATACACTTTGAAGCAGTTGTCTTACGAAATTCGTCGGATCTGGAGATCCTTGCCACTAGAATACGCCGTCAAATTAGTAGAAAGCATGCCTCAGAGATGCCAGGCAATTATCGACGCCGGTGGTGACTGGACACATTATTGACCGAATTGCATCATTGTTTGTAATGTGTACAATGTATATATAAATATGAAAGTTTCATCAAATAAATTTTTTTATAAATTAACACGACCACGCTCTTACTTGACAGACTGTATATTTTAATAATTACTTGGCTGAAGTAAGAAATAAAATATCTCAAAAAATTGTAACTTCAACTAACATTAACTTTGAATTACCAGAAAAAATGCATAATTATCATACTTTTTATTTATTTCCCACTTGCATTAAGAAACATCTTGCTGCTATAAGCAAGCTTAAAATAAAACAAGGTGGAATAGACCATATAAATTCTATGGTTTTGAAGAGAATTGCCTATTTCATAGCAAAACCATTGGTAAATATCATAAATAAGTGTTATGAAATTAGACTATGTCCTGATCAATTTAAAATGGCAGAAGTTGTTCCTGTGCACAAGGGTGGTAAGAAAGATATAGTAAGCAACTACAGACCGATATCACTGATCTCAAACATAAGTAAGATTTTTGAATTACTGTTGTATGATAGATTAACTAAATTGCTGAATAAATATAAGTTATTATAAAATAGACAATTTGGATTCAGGAAAAACTTAGGGTGTAATGATGCAATATCTGTTTTGAGTGATCTTTTACATGTACAGCTTGATAATAGTAAGCCAACAATTGTAACTTTCCTTGACATCTCTAAAGCTTTTGACACGATTGATTACTCAAAACTAGTACAAAAAATGGATCGAATTAGTATTCGAGGTAATGCATTGCAATTAATTCAAAGCTATATAACTAACAGGTTACAGTGTATAAAAATAAATGGAATATATACTGAAAACCCAACAATAAAAACTGGTGTATCACAAGGTTGTATATTAGAACCACTCCTTTATAATATTCATAGATAGTATGCTTTTAATATATCAAAATATTATATCTTATGCTGACGATACAGCTATTTATTGTTCAGGGGAATCTTGGAATGATGTAATGTTTGAAATGTTTATTATGACAACCAGCAGTGTACTTTTTTCAATATATTAAAAAAAGTACACTGCTGGCTGTCATAATAAACTAGTGTTAAATGTCAATAAAATTAAATATATAGCCTTTGCAAACCATCTGAATAGAATCCCTGATGCCATTCAATTGTCTTTGCACAATAAAACCCTAGAAAGAGTACACTCAATAAAGTACTTAGGAATATACATAGATGCTGGGTTAACTTGGAATAAGCAGATTAATTATTTAGTTAAAAAATTAAAACGCATGATTTATGTTTTTGCTAGACTAAAATATATTTTAACTAGGAGTCAACTCAAGTAAATTTATTATGGATTATTTTACAGTATAGCAACGTATAGAATAATTACATGGGGTGGAGTCTATGAAACGCATATAGACAAATTGATCAAGCTGCAAAACAAAATAGTTAAACAGATTTTTAAATCTAATGATCCCCTAAAGCCATTAAATATTAGGCAAACTTTCTTTTTGGAATCAGTAGTAAGTCAATATGAGCATCTAAAAGTAGAGTTTTCACTAAATCCTAGAAATACTAGATACTCCTGTCTACAATTACCTGAAATAAGCCTAGAGAGAGGTAGATTAAATTTTGCTTATATATGTTACCAGTTTTGTATATGTTATTAAAAATGCTTGATCTTACTAAAAAATCAATTAAATCACAAATTAAAGAATGGATTAGAATAAATACACAAAAAGAAGTTAGTGTAAAGTCAATATTATATCAAAATAGATCATTATACTATGTCGCAAACATGCTTTACAAAATATGAGAACGATTATACAAAATAAGCTAAATAATAATCTGCTGTATTTATTACTCACAAAAACTATAAATATTGCTAAATTTTCATTTATTTACTAACTAATATCGCCACCTACGATACGGTTTCTGTGTGAAACCCCAGAAGGATAGTTATTTACATAAAGAGAATAATAAAATGTACTAATGTTTAATGTAGAACCAAAAATTATGTAACAAAGAAATGAAATGTACTGTTTTATATTAATATTTATGCACACAGTGTGTCCCATGGAAAACGGAACTTTTTCAAAACATCGATATATATTGGCGTCACCTATTAGTGGATTTTAGCAATGGAAAGATCCATTCTTAACTGACATCCTGTCAAAATTGTATGACATTTGGTTCAATGTAAACCAAAATATCGCGCTCAAAGTGACAGTGTGTTTATGGCATCGGTCAAAAAATAAACTTCGAACAAAGAGCAATTATTAAGTTCTGTTTTGAACTCGGTCAATCCTTTACTGAGACGCATAATTTGCTGAAACAAGTTTATGGCGATAATTGTCTATCCCGTACCAGAGTGTATGAGTGGTATAAGCGGTTCCAGGAAGGTCGTGAAGACATTCAGGACGACGAACATCCAGGTCCTTCGAATACCGTGGTTACTCAAAGTAACATTGAAAAAGTGCGTGAATTTATAAAAAATGAGCCAAAATCTTCATTGCGATACATGGAAATGGAATTGAATATGTCCAAAAATTCAATTCATCGCATTTTGACCGATCATTTGAATCTACGGAAGGTGTGTGCACGCTTTATTCCACACAAATTGACCGACTACGAAAAATTGCTCCGAATTCAACATTGTAAGGATTTGATTAAAGAATCAAAAAAGGACCCAAACTTGAAATATTCAATTATGACTGGTGACGAGACATGGTGTTCTCAATATGATCCCGAAACCAAGCGTCAAAGTGCTAAATGGAAGCACCCAACCGAGCCCAATCCGAAAAAAAGTCGTCTTGAAAAGTCAAAAGTGAAGACAATGTTGATTTGTTTCTAGGATTCGGAGGGTATTATTCATCGTGAATTCGTTCCACCTGGTCAAACGATTACTGCTGTGTTTTATCTTGGTGTTATAAAGCGTTTGCTCAGCCGTATTCGTCGTGTGCGGCCACAATACCGTGAAAAAGGGAGCTGGCGTTTGTTGCATGATAATGCCCCGTCTCATTGATCGAACTTGATCACGGATTTTTTTATCAAAAATTTCATTTTAACCATCAACCATTCACCGTACTCGCCGGATTTGGCTCCGTGCGATTTCTACTTGTTCTCTAAATTTCAGTTGCCTATGAAAGGAAAACGTTATGCCGACGTAGAGGCCATCCAAAGAGCGACGACCGACATACTAAAGTCGATGGATAAAAATGATCTCAAAAACTCATTCGATATGTTAATTGATCGTGCAAAACGTTGTATTGATGCGGAAGGAGACTATTTTGAATAAAATAAATGAGATTTGCCGGAATATTGAGTTTTTGTCTTTATTTTGAAAAGTTCCATTTCCCATGGGACACACTGTGTATAACTAAAAAATGGGAAATAAATAATAATAATAATGAAAGTTTCCGACAAAAGTTAAGAAAGGCATAGAAGGTCAGATAACAGTGACCTTTAGAACGACCTTGAAGTTGACCTTCAAGGTCAGTTAAAGGTCAACTTTATTTTTTTTAAATGGAAACCCCTATTTTTTATGCCGGAATCGGAAAAAGCAAAAAAATTCTACACCAAATTTAATTTGAAAAATTTTGTTTTATGACCTCCAAGAAGTCAAAAATCATGGTCGAATATCTTAAAAAGCCGTTTCTTGCATTTTCACTGCATTACCGTGGTGTTTAGGAAAAATAAATGAACAACCCAATAGCCCTCTTAGACCTAACATCACCCTATCAATCTCAAATTTTATGCTTATCCACGCTCTTCACTCGAAATTTAATCCGTTGATAAAGATGGGTTGAATATGTTATTACCACGAATACGACAATAACAATACTCCTATTTTGACTGTTCTTGTAATTATTTATCTAGACCCTCATATTATCAGTATCTAAGCAGTAGCCAAATTCATCCATTATTTCATTAAGATCTTTTCTGAGAATTCTTAAGGTCCTTAGATACATGCTTATCACATAACTTTAGTTTATTAGTTATAGTTTCATTGTTTTTAAGTCACATTGTGTTACACAAATAGGCTTTAGAGATGATAAAAAATGATTCTGATTATTCAAATTTCATGCTCTTTCTCTGATAAGACTAAATCTTAAAGTGGCTAAGAAAGCAATAGTCATAATTACCCTTATTAGCGAGAATCCTCACTATCTTAGGACAATAAATCACTACAACTTTGGAGCCTTACAGGTATGATGTAGAATTGTTAACGATTATGTAATTGGTTCGTAGATTCTGATGAGAGTATCAATATCTATGGAGTAGAATATCTATGGACAGTTTGTTAGAAATCAGTTACCAGAACTAATAAAAAATGTGGATTTACACAAGTGACACAGATTGTGTTGCTAGAAAGATGGTTTACCAGTACATTTTACATGGATTATGTGGAATTTCTCGGATAAGAATTACAATGGTACATGGATTGGACAAACAGGTCCAGTTGCCAGAAACAACGACGTGGACGTAGTAAGTTCTTTAGGGTGCTGGATTAAAGTGAATCCTCTTGTCTCTCACTATTTGGGGTGCTAGATTAAAGTGAGTCCCCTCGCCTCACTATTCGGGGTGCCGGTTTAAAGTGAGTCCCCTCGCCTCTCACTATTCGGTGTGTTGGTTTGAAGTGAGTCCCCTAGCCTCTCACTGTTCGGGGTGCTGGATTAAAGTGAGTCCCCTCGCCTCTCACTGGTTATACGATTATTAATTTAACCTCGAAGCAAATGTTCAAAGTTACGTCCCTCTGCTTCAAGGCACAAAAGCAAACGTCTTTTAAAATGGCGCACGGTGTTAAGCAAAGTTTGCCTTGGGATCGCAGCACATGCTCGACTAATGCGGTCTTGCATATTTAATCTTGTCGTAGGCTGTTGTTCAAAAATAAGATTCGTTATGTAGCCCCATAAAAAGAAATCTGGGGATGTCATATCAGATGAACAAGCAGGCCAGTTTATAGGACCTCCTTGTCCAATCTATCTACCATTGTAGTTTTCATTCAAGAAATTTCGTACGATCCGAACAAAATGTGCTGGTGCACCATCGTGCTGGAACCACATTCTTCGACGCGCCTCTAAATCGGCATCTTCCATCAGCACTGGTAACTGATCTCTAATGAACTGTAAATAGGTATTCCTATCAACATTTTCTTCAAAAAAGTAAGGACCAATTAAATACCCATTCACAATTCCACATCATACCATAAGATTCTAACGTCTTTGATGATTGACTATTCTATGCTAGTGAGGATTCTCGTCGGACCAATAATGGCAATTATGCCTATTAAGCTCCCCGTAACATTAAATTTTGGCCTCATCAGAAAAAAGCACTAAATTGAAAAAATCTGGATCATTTTTCATCATCTCCAAAACCCATTGGCAAAACACAATGCGCTGTTAAAAATGATAAAGCTGTAACTCTTGAACTAAAGTTATGTGATAGGCATGGTATCTAAGGGCTTTAAGGATTCTCAAGAAGGTTCTTCTAGGTATACCGATTTCTCTTTCAACTCGGCGACTGCTAATATGAGGGTCAAGATAAATGATTGAAGAACAGTCACAACACGAACATCATTTTCGTCATATTCATGACGCCTGTGTTGACGGACCAGCTGTCTAACACGAGCTCTTTGTGTTAACTGACTTATTGTTCTATGATCAGGATGTCTTCCATTAGAAAAGCGTTTTTCGTACAGTCTTGCCGCAGCACGATAACTATTATGACTTTCCCCTAGAACCATTATCATATCAACAATATCATTAGGCTGATAGTCAGTCATTTTTAGTTCTGTCCGTCACGTTTGCACAATTAAGATTAAATGATAATTAAAATTTTAAAAACTTATGAAAAAAAAAAAAAAATTAAGCCCCAAGTGCAACTTTATTATAAATGTACTTTCTAAGATTGGCCAAAATGTAAAATTTGTGACGTGGTGTTTTGCACCAGTCACATGAGGAGGCCAAAGCATAGCTTGTGCGCCTTCTCGTAGCTGAAATACCCCCCTTTTACAATCTTGGCAGTCGCGCAGGACTGCCACGCTTGACCCTAACTAACAGCCACGCAGGGCTGTACATACTTTACCTTCACCAGGTACATGGGCTTCGAGCTCAAGTAAAGGCTCCAGCGAGGAGCCAGTCTCAGGAGCCCATGAATAGGCGATAGCAGTGCTCGCACACACTGCAGCAGGGTTCCTCTCCAAGCTCCTTCCTGTCCTTGTAGTGGTTCCCGCACCTGCAACCTCCCAGACAGTAATTATACAAGGAAGGAAATAATAATAGCAGCTGTACCTTAGGAGAGAAGTACAAGCTGCCACACAACATCATAGGAAAATGGAAGAGGATGTTAGAAGGCAGGCAAAACACATGAGCACAGCATTTAAGTGCAAGTAATTACGCACCTGGAGGTGTCTAATAGTGTTGCCTCGCTACCGCTGCAAGCAGGTTCTCGCTGTCCCCGACACCACTGCTTTGCTTTCTCCACAGCTCATCGTTCGATCAGCAGCCGTTGATCCGCCAAACTGCCGCACCTGAAAAAGAAAAAGAGGAAGCAAATTAGTCGACGCCTACCAGCTATGGAACGCGTCGACTTACCTTGACTCTCTGTACACCTGAGGTAGATTCTCGCCGCTCCAGGGAAGACACAACAACACTGGCTCTCGCGAGCGGATAACCTTAACGCGCGCTGCTTGCGAGCAGTAATATCAACTGCCGACAGCGCTGAGCGCGCGCAGAGGCTGCGTCGCGTAACGTACTTTACACGTACGTTGCGCCGGCGCAGAACGATGATCTAAAATCCGCGCTCGCGAGAGTGCCACGCAAGAGCTTCTTGTTCACTCTACTTGGGTCCGTTTGAGAAACAAGTCGCGATATCAGCCGTAGCTTTTAAAGAGTAAAAACGATACGAGCGTGCGAGAAAACCGTATTGTAGTCCGAAGCGTGGAGGAATATCTGGTAAGTGCACCAAGGTGCAGCAGCTGTTACCAGAAGGCATCCCTGCAACGAATCGTCCCCGTATCCTTCCCGGCTAAGTGTGTGCGAGTGCGTCGCGTATTACGCGCCATTTTCGGTCGTTGTTGGAAGCTGTACGCCCGCGACCGCTCTAACCGTGAGTTAGCCGCGCAACGAATTTGCCGTGCACGAAACCGCGCTACACGAGTGTAGCTGGCGCCCTGGGCTCGCGTAAAAACGCGATAAATTCTTGTATTTTGTAATTTTAGTTTAAATAAACGTGTTTGTTCGTGTGCTCATTTTAATCGGAATTTTTACCTTGCACTAGCAAGCAACCCGCCTGCTCCCCCTTACATTTGTACGCCACCCTGATCCCCGTGGCGTTACAAATTGACGCCGACAACGTGGGGCCGACACAAATCACGCTGATTTGTGAAAATTTTCGGGATCGCGCAATCGCGTGTATGTGTGAGGACAGTGAAGAAAAAAATTCGTGAATAATAAAAGCAGAGACAGTGAAGTGTGAGTGATAAGGTGCATGTATGGTAGTCGCAGTCGTAAGCGAATACCGCATTCTCTAACTCGCCGTTTGCCGCCAATTTTCGCGCGTCGTAGAAGCACACGCGGCCAGACGAGGACGAGAAGGGAAGGAAGCCAGTGGGCGGCCATCTTGACCGACCACGCGAGAAAGCCGTGCAGTAGCGCTGGCGCTCGCATACGCCACGTCGGAAGTTGGTAAGCTTATTCGAGTGTGCGCATCCAGCGGTAAGATCGAGACTACTCGTGATAGTTTCAAAACAAATTGTTTTGAAGAAGTTGCGAGAGTTAGGTAAAAAATTTTAATTTAGTTTTTTTTTCAATCTAACGAGTCGTCAGTATTTCCAAACATTTTTATAAAATTTTTTTTTGATAAAATCAACGATTTTTTTTTTTTAAATAATTTAATTTTTTTTATTTTTTTGCTATTTTTCGTTGTTTTCGCTGCGCTTGGCGTGCTGCCTACCGGTAAAATTTTCTAAAAATCTAATAAATTATCTTGCATGCTATCGATTCAAATTAAAATTTTTTTGTCCAATTGCTGGCGTACTGCTGCTATTATCCCCACCGCGTGTGTTAGAGTGAGTACCTATCTGTCGTGGAGCTGTGACGTCAGCTCTATAGCTGCGAGCGTAGCGCCGCGCTTGGACACGTATCAGCGGACGCGCTCCTGAACTTAGCACGACGCAAGTTACGTCGTATGTTCGACTGACGCTTCGGAGCGGTTAAAATAATCATTTTTTTCCGTTTTTTTTTCGTTTTTTTTGGTAATTTCAATATTTTCTTTTCTTGGATTTTGCTTTCTGTAGTAATTTAAAGATAATAAATTTTTCTTATCATTAATAATTTTTTTTTATTAAATTTTTTTTTAAATTAAATGAAACTTAATTTTTATAAATTTTTTTTTAATTAAATAAAATTTTTTTTTTAATTTTTTGTTGAGTATTAAAATTTTTTTTTCTCATTTACATTTTTTTTTTCTTTTTTTTAATAATTTTCCGTAGTCTCGAGAAATTATTTTTTTTGCCTGTGTTTTCGCTCCCAGCAGGGTGCGCCGTCGCCGCTACATCGTCTCGCAAGACGACGAATATCCCACCGCTCACTCTGACACCACTCATAAAATTATTTTGTGCTGTTTTGTTTCGTTTTTTTTTGCACGCTGAACCCGCACCGTGCTGCAAATGGCAGTCGCGGATATTTAATTGTATTTCTGATTATGTTGCATGTTGTGAATTTAAATTATACCTAATTTATATATATTTTTTTCGTCTTTATTTATTTTATATTTTGGCGAAAACCTATTTTATGTCGTATCCTTCAGAATTATTTTTGGTTATAGCACTGCTTACTTATTCAGTGGCCATTTTTCTGCACCCAGACTTCGCCTCGCGCGCATTTCCCCGCTACTTTCCCCCGTTTGTTTCTGGCATAGCTTGTCGCAGACCACGACTGTCCCCCGCTAGCCTAACCTTCTCCCGCCTGGCACCATACTATAGCGCATTTACCGGCTTAAGCACGTTACATTACGCATCCCGCGCCGACGCATGCGAGCGAATTATTAGTTTTTTATTTCAGTTTTCAGCTTCGCTTGAGTTCGTGGATTCGGCCATAGCAGTCAGGAAGCAGTGCAACGAAAATTTCAGCAACGATTTGCGAGCTAGCGTGCTCGAGTTGATTTTGTATTCGTGTTCGTTTTTTTTTTCGTTTGCGTAGCAGCAGCTGTTTAGGTGGAAGTTAACTTCGTCAGCAGAGCTAACCGAGCACGTACTCGAGCTATTCGTCCCAAGTTTGGAATTTGCGTTGAGCTGACTATACTAAGCGTGATATTTCGCTCGTTTCAACGTAACGTCGCGTGTCGTTATTGCACGTCGTCGCTCTCGTCGTTGAAACTGTTCTGTTGTCTCGTGGTTTAGTTTTTTATTATTAGTGTCGCAGAATGGAGTCGGATCACGCCACCAATCGTGATATGATTTTGCTGGAGCCTGAGATTCTCAGAAGTTCAATTCGGTATGCTATTTATACCGCAACCGACGGACGCGTATTCGAAAACGCGCAACAAAGCGGACTCAACATCGATTGCGATACATACGTAGTGCTAGAACGGCTGGAAAGGTATAAGCTCCGTCGCCTGCTAGGAGCCGATGCCGCTCCATGGAACCCCGCGCAGGATGAGCGCGCGACTCACAGCCGTCTTCCGCCGTTTGACGCGGAACCAATTATACCGCGCAGTTCAAGTCCGAACTTCGATTCTCCCGCGTGTCAGCAAGCGCCTAATATTTTGGTTTTCTCACAGCTGGCCACGCGCGCATGGGATAGCACATCGTCGGAAGCAGCACGGACGCCGCAGGGCGAGCCGAATACCCGCGCACAGCGAGTGCGTATCGCCGATACCGAGCCGGAGAGAGCTCGTGCGACGGAGACCCCTCTACCGCCCCGTGCGCAGTCCACGCGGCTACATCAAACGGTTGGCCGGCTTGGCAGGGACTCGCCGATAAATTTAACAGACCCCGTAGAGCGAACGTTCCACGGAGCAGCCTCCAGCTACCGTGTACCACCAGCGGTAGGCCCTACGGCTACCCTCGAAGAATTCGACCCGTTCTGGACGTACGTGGTTGAGAGCCAGCGGCCGACGGAAGACCGAAGGACCGCGGCAACGTATCCGGAGCCAGCCGAGGACGCTCCACGAGAACAGCCAAGGCACAAAGCACCGTATTTCGAAGCAGCGCACGCAACTGCCCCGTTCGGCGATTCAGCTGCGCAGCCGTTGCCACCTGCCCCTCGGCGTGTCACCATGAATTATGAGGTATTTCCTGACGAAGAGGCTTACGCACGGCACCCACGAACACAGGAGGTCCGACGGCCGCATCGATTCGCACCGCCGCCGCCCCCAGCAGCAGCCGTACAGAGCGGAGAGGTACTACGCCCCTGTAAGACCTCCGCTGGAAGCTTCAGCGCCTCGGCACGCGCAAACTAACGCCACACAGCTTATTTTCGACAACTCCACGTTTCTGCGTGAAAAGCAAACGTGCGAAATACTGGGAAAGTGGCGCATTTCTTTCAAAGGGAGGCAGAAGCAGGACCCCGAAGGATTTCTGACCAACTTGAATCAGTCGGGAGACATACGGCTTGACTCTCGAGAATATTGTTCAAGCTCTGCCGGCGGGCCTCAACAAAAAGGCATGGTACTGGTTTCACTGCGAACACAACCGCTGGCAAACTTACACTGATTTTGTGGACGCGTTTCGGCTGCAGTATTGCGCCGACAATCTGCAAGACCGCTTGCGCCAGGAGATCGGCAGGCGGACACAAGGCCCGCAGGAAGATATATCTACGTTCCTGCTCAAATTCCGCAATCTGCTCGACCAAGTGCGACCGCCGATGTCATTGTCCAAGCAATTAGATTGCACGTGCCGCAACCTCCATCCAGCGTATAGGCAAGCTATTTAGCGCGACCGCGTTCGGGATTTTGTAGAGCTGCAGCGTCTGGGAAAGAAGTTCAAGACGAAGAAGTTGCAGGGCAAGGCTTATCGTCCTCCCCCGCCACCCGAGAAGTCGTTCTTCCCCAAGGACGCGTACGTACCGCTGCACCCGGTACGTTCGGTTAAGGCTGCTCCCGTAGAAATGGCGCGCCTTATAGATATCGACGACACGAATCATAGCACGGACTTCGTCGCCACCGCGAGCGCTTCGGAGGATCGCCTCCCGCAGCAGCAGTCGCAATTTAAGCCACCGGCTCCGTCGCAAGCTCGAACTCCGTCTAAAAAGCCGCGTCCACTAGCGATTACGCGCACAGCAGCCCCCAAGGCATCCGCGGGAACGCAGACCGAACTACCGCCGCTTCTGCAACCCGCTGACGTGCCCCCGCAATGGCAGCGTGATTCTAATTATTACGCGAACAGCAGCACCGCGCCGCCGCGCGCAGTAGCATATACCGCAAATAACCATCAAGATAACTCGCCGCAAGCCCGTTAGCAGCGAGAGCCGTGCCGTCGATGTGATCAGCTAGGGCATTGGGCTGCGGAATGCCCGGAGTCCCCTAAACGTTATGGATGCGGGCAACCAAATGTACTGCGAAGAGACTGCAATCGATGCAGAGCGTCTCCATGGGCGGGAAACGCACCGCATGAGACTCGTTAGGAGCTCAAGGGTCCTCGCGCAGCCGAAAGGCAGCTCCACGCCGCGGGCAGCTCTATCCTGACCCGCCACGCCTGCCGCCGCCGCGCGACGCAGTTGAGGTTTCTGCCGCAACGGAATCTCCAGCAGCATCGTTGGATCCGCCGCCGTCGCTGATCCAAGAAAAACTACACCTCCGCGAGGTACGGCTATTTTTTAAAATTGATCTCAACGGTTTGAAGCTCAGAGGCTTACTGGACGATGGCGCCGTCCATTCGTTCCTGGGAAAGGGTTTGAGCGAGAACAAAGATTTTGAAAACGTTGAATCGATAACAAAGGATTTTATCTCAAAATGTAAAAATGTCCTTAAAATAATTGTGGAAGTCAACTTTGGAGTCGACTTAAAGTTCACACTCATCTTTATTCTTCTTCCCACCGCAAGCTCTACCCGCAAATGCCCTACTCACCTTTTCCTACCAGCGAGTAGAACTTTGGGCAGGCAGCGTAGTGATAAATAGTATTTGAGATCAATGAGGTGTAAGGGTGTTGGAAAGAATATCTGTGTATGTGTTTTCCTCGTGACATTTAAAAACAAAATAGCAGTGTGATAGTTGATCTTCCAAAGCACCTTGAAAAAAAGGTGAATTTCGGTGGAAAGTTTCCCAATAAAACCTTGCGACCTAATGGCCTGATTTGTGTGTAAATAGGTTTAGAACATGTTTATCTAGTGGACCTCATAGTGGTTTATAGAAATTTTATTTTTTTTCCAAATTATAGAGTTCTAAAGTTAAAAACTGTTTTTTTTTTTCACTAAAAAATTCGAATTGAAACACGTATACAAAATTTTTATTTTATTATTCCTAAAACTTCCGATAGCATGAAAATGCCTTTCAAGGTATTAGGCCTTAATTTATGACCTCTTAGAGGTCACAAAATAAAATTTTTTCTCTGACAAAAATAATGTAGAATTTTTGTTCATTTTGATTTTAGCATCAAAAATAGGGATTTGGAGGATGAAACTTGAGATTGAACAGTTAATCTTAAGAGGAAGTGGGTTGCGGGGGGTGGAGGGGATTGTTGAGGCGGGGGGGGGGGGGGGGGGGGGGTAATATGTAAAGGTCGGACTTAGGGTTAGTAGGGTAAGTATTGATAGTGCTTTCGATTAATAATAGATTGGTTTATTTTTCCTAAAAACCACGGCAATTCAGTGAAAATGCAATAAACGGCTTTTTAAGATATTCGACCTTGATTTTTGACTTCTTGGAGGTCATAAAACAAAATTTTGCTTAATGCAAATTTGACGCAGAATTTTTTGCTCCCACCGATTCCGGCATAAAAAATAGGGGTTTATATATAAAAAAATAAAGCTGACCTTCAACTGACCTTAAAGGAGGATCCTGCTTTTGAAGGCTCAATAAATTGATTTTTCTTTATTGCTTAAATCTATTTCTAATGTATCTAAGAATATAAATGCAAAGTTATATAGGCTAATTCGCAATATTTTCAAAGATACAGTACTGAACGCAGTGGGGTATTGAGCAGGTATACGAGCGACGGAAAATTTTAAAGCGTGTTTTCTCGAGCTTTCGTTTTTTACGATTTTCCTAAACTAGCGGGCGTGATTGCAAAAAAACTAGACGACCAATTAAAATAGGCCAAAGCTTGTTGGCTTCAGTTTTGTATTTTTTTTTATTTGAACTAAAATGATTCACAAAAAAAAATCTTAAACAACTTTCTCAGCCAGTTGAAATGATTTTTTTTTTTTTTTTACAAAAAGCACATTTTTTTTCTAACCTGAAACAAAATTTGAATTTTACAATTTTTTTGGTTTTTCATAGTTCATATAGAAGAAAAATATATAAAAGTTAAAATTATCTTTGGTTTTTTAGTTTGAGACGAAAATTACGAGCTCATCTTTCCTGCCGATTGGAGACAGCAATTGCAAGGTGTTGCACGATTGTGCATAAAAATCGGTTGCGTTTGAATATCTTTCTCCAAAAAAATTTTTTTTACAGTCTGTTAAGTAAGAGCGTGGTCGTGTTAATTTATGAAAAAATTTATTTGATGAAACTTTTATATTTATATATACATTGTACACATTACAAACAATGATGCAATTTGGTCAATAATGTGTCCAGTCACCACCGGCGTCGATAATTGCCTGGCATCTCCGAGGCATGCTTTCTACTAATTTGACAGCGTATTCTAGTGGTAAGGATCTCCAGATCCGACGAATTTCGTAAGACAACTGCTTCAAAGTGTATGTGCGTCTTCCACGAAGCTCCCGTTTAATATATGCCCACACATTTTCAATAGGGTTTGCATCGGGCGACTGCAACGGCCAATCCAATGTAACGATGCCAGATTGAGTCTTCCACTGAGTACAGAGCTTGCTGCGGTGTTTAGGATCGTTGTCCTCCTGCAGAATCCAATCTTCATTTTTTGTGATGAACCATCGTTTGGCAGATGGCAGTAAAGCCTTTTTGTAGATTTTTATCATTTTCTCGGCATTTAGGTTGTCAGTAAAGAGGTGCAAAGTGCTGAATCCCTGCTTTGAGAAGCAGCCCCAAAGATGCACTTTTATTCCATGCTTTACGGTCCGCTGAACAAGCCTATTAGTAGAAGTTGACCAGGCTCGCGTGAGGACAGAACGTGCCCATATAGAACATTCATCAGTAAAAATTACATTTTCAAAATCTCTATCAATATTCTCATGCGCCCAAGCGAGTCGCTTTGTCACATGTTTTTCAGTCAACAGAGGCTTCTTCATTGTGTTGCGCCATTTCAGATGATGAGTACGGAGATGGGTTCGGATAGTTTCGTAGGATATATCTAAACCTTCTTGCCATAAATTTTGCTTGTCCTCGCCGTAGTGTTAAAGCAGGATTCTGCGAAAACAGATTCACTATTCTTTTTTCATCTTTTTTGTTCACTTTTCCTATCGAGCCACGTTCTGGTAAATCATCGGCATTTTTAGCCACTTCATATCGCTGTATCCACTTCTGTACAAATGCCTTCGACTTTCTTATATATTTAGCAGCCGCTGATTGCGACATTTTGGGACCATTCGGGTGGATGCAAAGGAACACAGCCTCGTAGCGCGACGCGTACTTAGCACTCATGGCGTTTAACGTCATTCTCTTTTAAAAGATCAACGACAACTAGCTCTTTGTTGACAATGCATCAAGGACAAAGTTTTTCTCTATTGGCTCGCGAAGGAATTAGAGCGAAATCTTTTATTACCTGTCGGTGAAGTCGACCACGCTCTTACTTGACAGACTGTATGTTCAAATATGCAATAATATAATCTAAAGAGTTCGCTAGACTTACTTACTTTTTTGGGTCCTAAAAAGATTCCCCCAATAACGCTTCTTTTGGGCCTCCTAAAGCAAGATCCCGCCTTACAGGTAAACTCCAAGGTCAAGATAAAGGCCACTGTTATCTGACCCTCTATGCCTTCTGCAACTTTTGTCTGAAACTTTTTTCTGTATTTTGCTTAGATTCTGAGATATTTAGGTGGGGAAATTAAAATAGCCTACTCTATATATAGGGTGGTCCGTTTTAATCTATCGGTCGAAATAACTTTAAAGGGAGATGATTATATTAAAAAAAGGTTTCAAACAAAAGTTGTAGGGGTTGAAGGGGGCCGTCCAACGTTGACCTTGGCGTTAACCTTGAGGTCAAATTTGAAGGTTATTTCAGGGTCAATTTGCGAATTTTAAAAGGAAATCCTAATTTTTTATTACAGATTCTAATTTTGCGTCGAAAAATATTAAAGTTATGTCTCAAACATTTTTTTCTTTGCGTGACAGATAGAGCTGGAATCGGCAGTTTTAATCTATCGATGCGAATATCTCAGCAACTACGCATATGAAAAGGTAGAAAAGGAAAACTTGTTAATCTGGATAGGGGACATGCAATGACACCACAATCGACCCCCCTTCCCTCTAACCCCCCGTATGGAGCGGTTTCAACTTAAAAATCTGAAATGGGTACCCCAATTTTATATTGCAGATTCTGATTCTGTGTCGAAAAATATGGAAATTTTGTTTGGAACATTTTTTAGATTTGTGACAGATGTCGCTGTAATCGACAAAATTAAAAATGCGTACAAAAGTCGTTACCGAATTAGAATTTCTCGAGGAATACACATCGCGTTCTGCAAATTAGAATTCTGTGGATAAATACGTTTAAAAAAATCTCTTCTGATGAAAATGTATAGATCTATTGACAATCAACATCGGTGGTCTGTAATGGTCTGGTGTGGTATTGTAAACGGGTACTTAATTGGACCCTACTTTTTTGGTGATAATGTAACTGCTGCAAGGTACTTGCAGTTCCTCAGAAGTGATTAGTTTAATTTAATGGAGAGCGTGGGTTTAGGAACCAGGCAACGGATATGGTTCCAACAAGATGGGGCAACTCCACATTTTGCACGCATTGTACGAGATCACTTAAATGAGAAATACGCCAATCGATGGAATGGACACGGTGGACCATTTCAATGGCCTCCCTGTTCACCCACTTTAACATAACCTGATTTTTACTTATAAGGGATCTTGAAAGATTGCGTTTACGCACAGCGGCCGACGACGCGTGATGATATGAAAGAACGTAAACGAACAGCTTGTGCGGCAATACCTCGGACTGTATTATTACAAACAGTGGCCAACTCTCATAAAAGATTAAACTTGCGTTTACAGGAAAATAAAGACAATTTTGAACAGCATCTTTCTTGTTAATTCTGAAGGCCGAATTGTGAGAGGCACAGGGACCCACATTAAAATTAAATCCCATGGGGACATGATTCTACCACGTCCACGTCGTTGTCCCCGGGTAACGCTAAAAGTAGAATAAACATTTTCATCAAAACAAATTTTTTTTTAAACGTATTTATGCACAGAATTTGAATTTGTAGAACACGATGTGTATTCCTCGAGAAATCCTAATTTAGTAACGATTTTTGTACGCATTTTGAATTTCGTCGATTACAGCGACATCTGTCACGAATTTAAAAAATGTTCCTAACAAAATTTTCATATTTTTCGACGCAGAATAAGAATCTGCAATATAAAATAGGGGTACCCATTTCAGATTTTTAAGTTAAAACCGTTCCATACGGGAGGTTATAGGGGGTGTCGATTGTGGAGTCATTGCATGTCCCGTATTCAGATTGACAAATTTTCCTTTCTATCTTTTCATATGCGTAGTTGTTGAGATATTCGCATCGAAAGATTAAAACTGCTGATTAAAGCGCCATCTGTCACGCATAAAAAAAAACGTTTAAGACAAAACTTTCATATTTTTCGACGCAAAATAAGAATCTGCAATAAAAAATTGGAATTTCCATTTAAAATTCGCGATTCGACCCTTAAATAACCTTGAAATTTGACTTTAAGGTTAACGTCAAGGTCAGCGTTGGACGACCCCCTTCAACCCCTACAACTTTTGTGTAGAACATTTTATGACATAACCATCTTCCTTTGAAGTTATTTTGACCGATAGTTTAAAACGGACCACCCTGTATATGATATATGACTTTTCATACGCCTTAAATTTTGTCCTACAGATCATTTCTTTTAGAATGAAGATAATCCCAAATAAATTTTATTAGCTTTAGTATTTAATCCTTCAATCATGGATGGTCCGTTATAATGCTTAATTTGTCGTCACTAATTATAAAATTAGTTTTTTCAGTATTCAGCTCCGAGCAGTCACATTGCAAGACGACATTAAAGTCTTAACTTGCAAAATTAATTACTTTGATATAAGACCGTCCATAACTGTAGAATTGTTCAAGCTTTCTTTTGCAATTAGTTTCAGTTAAATAAAATGTTAAATAAACGCGTAATCCGTAGGACAAAATTGTTTCCGATTTAGAGCTTCAAAATTTGCCACATTGGCATTTTGATCGCTCTGAGGAGCACTCTTAAAAATGTCTATTTTACATTCTGAAAATGAAATGAGTTATTAATTTGAGGAGTATATAGAAGGTGTTGAGTCTAACGATTCTCATTATTTACAAAACAAATTAGTTAATGATGATACTCTTCTAACAAAGAATTTGGATGTTACAAATACACAAATTAAAAAATATTTATATACATATGTATATATTGTGACGTGGTGTTTTGCGCCAGTCACATGAAGAGGTTAAAACACAGCTTGTAAGCCTCCTTGTAGCCTGCAGTACCCCCTTACAATCTAGGCAGTCTCGCAGGACTACCACGCTTAGACCTTAATAACAGCCACGCAGGGCTGTGTATACTGCACCTCCTCCAGGAACAGGGGCTCGGAGCTCAAGTAAGGCTCCAGCGAGGAGCCAGTCTCAGGAGCCCATGGCTAGTCGATGGCAGTGCTCGCACACACTGCAGCAAGGGTCCTTCTCCAAGCTCCTTCCTGTCCTTGTCGTTGATCCTTACCTGTAACCTCCCAGCCAGTAGTTAAAAGGAGAAGAAAATACTAGTAGCAGCTGCACCTTGGAAGGGGAGTACAGACTGCCACACAATACTATAAGCAATTGACAAGGGGAGGTTAGGAAGCAAGGAAACACATAAGCACAGCCTCTCAGTGCAAGTGATTACATACCTGGAAGTGCCTAGGAGCGTTGCCTCGCTGCCGCTGCTAACAGGCCATCGCTGTCCCCGGCACCATCGCCTTGCCTTCTCAGCCGCCTATCGTTCTGATCCGCCGCAATGCCGCAAATGGAAAGGAGAGAGAATAGGGAATTAGTCGACGCCTACCAGCCATGGAACGCGTCGACTGACCTGGACTCCCTGGACATCGAATGTAGATTCTCGCCGCTCCAGAGAAAATATAACAAATCTGGTACTCGCGAGCGGATAACCTAAACGCACGCTGCTGGCTACGTTGCGTAACGTATTTTACTCGTACGTTGCGCCGGCGCAGAACGATTATCTAAAATCCGCGCTCGCAAAGGTGCCACACAGGGATTACTCGTTCACTCCGTTCGGTTCCATCTTTGAGAGCAGTAGCAAACGAACCAGCGTTTAACGAAATACGAGCGTGTTAGAGGCGGACAGTTTTCTTGTACTCGTGTGTGCGTCAGAATATCTGGTAAGTGCCAAGGTTTAGTGGCTGCTACCAGGAGACATCCCTTTCTCCGAATCGTCCCCGTATCCTACCCGGCTGTGTGTGTGTGTGTGTGTGCGACCGCGGCGCGTGCTACGCGCCATTTCGGTCGTTTTTGTATGTTGTACGCCCGCGACCGCTCTAACCGTGAGCTAGCCGTGCAAACGGAAGTGCCGCTGTAGAAACCGCGCTACGCGAGTGTAGCTGGCGCCCTGGGCTCGCGTAAAAACGCGATCATTGTTGTATTTAGTTAATTTTTAGTTCGAGTAAACGTGTTTGTTTTATTTCTATTTTTAATCGGTTGTTTTAACTAGCACCAGCAAGCAACCTGCCCGCTTCCCCCTATATTTGTACGCCACCCTGATCCTCAGTGGCGTTACAAATTGACGCCGACAACGTGGGGCCGACACAAATCACGCTGATTTGTGAAAAATTTTCGGGATCGCGCAATCGTGTGTATGTGTGAGGACAGTAAAAATTAATATTTAATAGAAGCAGAGACAGTGAAGTGTGTAGTGTGAAGTGTATGTTTGGTAGTCGCCGTCGCAAGCAAATACCGCATTCTCGAACTCGCCGTTCGCCGCCATTTTTCGCGCGTCGTAAAAGCACACGTGGCCGGTCGAGGACGAGGAGGGAACGAAGCCAGTGGGCGGCCATCTTGATCGACCACGCAAGACAGCCGCGCAGTAGCGCTGGCGCTCGCATACGCCACGTCGAAGGTTAGCAAGCTAATTCGAGTGTGCGTATCCAGCGGTAAGATCAAGAGTAATCTCGAAAACTTCGAAACAAATTGTTTCGAAACGGATTACTATAAGTAAAGTAAATTTCAACTTAGTTTTTTTTTACAATTTTATGATTCGTGACTATTTCAAAATTTTTATAATCTTTTGGTTTTTTTTATGATAAATTTAGCATTTTTTTTTTTAATAAATAATTTATTTTTTTTATTTTTTTCTCTTCTTCGTTGTTTTCACTGTGCTTGGCTTTCTGGCCACTGGTAAAAAATTTTATTGACATTTAATCATAAATTATTTTGCATGCTAATGATTTAAATTAAAATTGTTTTGTGCTATTGCTTGCGTACCGCTGCTATTTTTCCCACCCGCGTGTGTAGAGTGAGTGCTTATCTGTCGTAGAGCTGTGACGTCAGCTCGATCGCTGCGAGTGTAGCGCCGTGCTGGGACGCGTATCAGCAGACTAGCATCTCAACTACGAAGTTTAGCACGACGCAAATTACGTCTTACTACTGTGATAAAAAAGTAAGGTGAAATTGTCATTTAAGACTCCCGGGCATTAGGAAGGCAGGTAAATTTTTTTCCCTAGATTGGTAGGACTGTCTATAACATTTGCCAAGCGTCTGTTTGTCAAAAGGTTGAATTATCTCTGAGTCACACGTGTTTTTGTAAACAATCAAAAGTTAATTTTTCGATTCTTTCAATAGATTATTTTGTTGAGCAAAGAACTTGCATCAAATTTTGTTTGCGGAACGAATATTCTTGTGCGGACACGTTAAAAATGTTGCGGATGGCCTTTGGTGATCAAACCATGGCACAAAAAAACGTTTATAAGTGGTACAACGAGTTCAAAGCAGGCCGAGAACGCGTTAAAGACAAACCGCGCTCTGGATGACCATCAAGGTCTACCGACGAGGGCCACGTCCAAAAAATCAAAGATTTGAGGCTTGAAAATCGTCGATTGAGAATTAGAGACCTCGCTGATAGTGTTGGGATATCATTTGGCTCAGCCCAAACCATTTTGAAGGATGTTTTGTATCTCAAACGCATCAAGTCTCGATTGGTGCCAAAATCGCTCAATTTTTTGAAAAAAAAGCGTCGCTTTGATGTGTGTGAAACTTTGCTGTCTGACTATCAGGACCACTTGAAATGCATCATTACTGGAGCCGAGACTTGGATTAACGCATGCGACCCTGAAACCACTGACCAATCCAGCGATTATCGTGCAAAAGGTGCAGCAAGACCTAAAAGACCACGGCAAAGTCGATCGAAAATTAAGGTCATGTTGACAGTTTTCTTTGATTATCGTGGTGTGGTGCACTATGAATTCCTTCCGCCGGGCCAAACTGTCAACAAAAAATATTATTTAAGCGTTATGCGTCGTTTGCGTGAAGCTATTCGTCTAAAACGGCCGGAATTATGGGCGAACAACTCTTGGTTCCTTAATCACGATAATACACCAGACGGTTGGCTGGCTCGGCAGAGACTCGCCGATGGAGTTGACGAACCCCGTGGATCGTACGTCCCCAGGAGCAACCACCAGCTACCGCTTTTCATCCACGGTAGGCCCTACAGCTGCCCTCGAAGAATTCGATCCGTTCTGGACGTACGTGGTTAAGAGCCAGAAGCCAAAGGATTGCTGCAACGTATCCGGAGCCAGCAGTGGACGCTTCGCTAGCACACTGAGGGCCCGAAGTACAGCACTTCGAAGCAGCGCATGCAACCGCCTCGTTCGGCGATTTAGCTGCGCAACCGTTGCTATCTGCCTCTCAGCGCGTCACCGTGAATTGGGGAGCGTTCCCGAACGAAGAGGCTTGCGCACCGCACCCACAGTCACTGGAGGTCTGACAGCCGAATCGATTGGCACTGCCTCCGCCTCCGCACCCCGCAGAGTTTAACCAGCAGCAGCCGCACAAAGCGGAGAGGTACTACGCACCTCTAAGACCTCCGCTTAAAGTTCCAGCGCCTCAGCACGCGCAAACTAACGCCACGCAACTTATTTTCGATAATTCCACGTTTCGGCGCAAAAATCAAACGTGAGATATTCTAAAAAAGTGGCGCATTGCCTTTAAAGGCGTGCAAAAACAAGACCCCGAAGGATTCTTGACCAACTTGGATTAGTGTCGGGAGTCATACGGTCTAACCCTGGAAGACGCTTTTCGGTTGCAGTATTGCGCCGACAATCTGCAAGATCGCTTGCGCCAGGAGATCGGCCGGCGGACGCAAGGCCCGCAGGAAGATATATCTACGTTCCTGCTCAAATTCCGCAATCTGCTCGACCAAGTGCGACCGCCGATATCGCTATCTGAGCAATTAGATTGCACATGCCGCAACCTCCATCCAGCATATAGGCAAGCTATTCCACGCGACCGTGTTCGTAATTTTGTAAAGCTGCAGCGTCTGGGAAAAAAGTTTGAAACGAAGAAGTTGCAGGACAAGGCTTATTACCCTCCTCCTTTACCCGAGGAGTCGTTCTTCCCCAAGGACGCGTACGTGACGCTGCACTCGGTACGTTCGGCTAAAGCTGCTCCCGCAGAAACGGCTCGCTTGATAGATACTGAGGACACGAGTCATAGCACGGACTTCGTCGCTGCTGCGGGCGCTTCGGAGAATCGTTTTCTGTATAAGCAGCCGCAATCTAAACATCCGGCTACGCTGCAAGCTCGAACTTTGCCCAAGAAGCCGCTTCCACTAGCGATTACGCGCACAGCAGCCTCCAAGTCATCGGCGGGGACGCAGGCTGAAACACAGCCGCTTTTCCAACCCGCCGACGTGTCCCCGCAGCGGCCGCGTCATTCCAACTATTACGCGAACCGCAGCACCGCGACGCTGTGCGCAGTGGCATATGCCGCCGACCACCAGCATGATAACACGTCGCAAGCTCAAAAGCAGCGAGAGCCATGCCGTCGCTGTGACCAGCTAAGGCATTGGGCTGCAGAATGCCCGAGAGCCCCAAAATGTTACGGATGCGAGCAACCAAATATACTCGTATTGCGCAGGGACTGCAATCGATGCAGAGCGACACCACGAGCGGGAAACGCACCGCAGGGGACTCGTGAGGAGCTAGCGGGTCCTTGCGTAGCCGAAAGGCAGCTTCACGCCACGGGCAGCATTATTCTGACCCGCCACGCCTGTCGCCGCCGCGCGACGCAGTTGAGATTTCCGCCGCAACGGAATCTCCCACATCAGCACCATTGGATCGGCCGCCATCGCTAATCCAAGGTAACCCGCATCTCCGCTAAGTACGGCTATTTCTTAATATTGAGCTTAACGGTTTGAAGCTTAGAGGCTTACTGGACGATGGCGCCGTCCATTCGTTCCTGGGAAAGGGTTTGAGCAAGCTTTTGCAAGGTAAGCTCAGCCCTGTGGCTCGAACAATTAACGTGGCTGATGGAGGAGCAGTGGCAATCCAGGGAGTACTGGATGAGATTGTCTCTATCGATAGAGAAAGGCGCACGCTCCCTTTCTTCATGGCAGATGGGTTGCAATACGATTGCATCCTGGGCATCGACTTCAAAAGGCTGTTTAAATTGAAGATCGATTATGGCATGGACACCTGGTGGACACCACGGGGCGTGGTGCACCAGTTCTATCCGTACGGGTCCGACCCAGCGACCTTTTCGGCGGTCGCTACCCTCGGCGGACTTGTTGTGGCAACCGACAACAAGCACACGCAGCTAAATGCTCTGCTCGACCGCTTCATTCCGCTAACACCCGCATCGCTAGGATTAACCAACTTAGCAGTGCATACCATCGACGTGCAAGGAGTTGCGCCAATTCGACAGCATGTGTGCAGATATTCTCCGAAAATGCTGCAAGTTGCGTACGAGGAGATCGATTGCATGCTTGCCGAAGGGATCATTGAGTCGTCCGACAGCTTGTGGTGCAGCTGTCCGGTAATAGCACTGAAAGCCAATGGAAAGTGGCGCTTTTGCATTGACTACCGGCGCATCAATGCCGTCACTAAATACTCCGCTTATCTCCTCCGCAACATGGACGATATCCTAGACAAGCTTCGATCGGCTCGGTATATCTCTAAGCTTGATCTCAGCCAAGCGTATCACCAAGTTCCGCTCTACCCCGCAAACAAAGAGATCACCGCTTTCTGCATCCTTGGATGCGGGCTGCATCAATTCACGCGCATGCTGTACGGCTTGACAAACGCTCCCGCTACATTTCAGCGAATAATGGGCCGCCTTATTAAGCCGCAGTGGGAACCGCACGTCTCCCCCTACTTGGACGACGTGATTATCGTCACTCCTACGTTCCAAGAACAATTGCAGTAGCTGGAACGAGTGCTGGCTGCGTTTAAAGAAAGCAAGTTGCAATTATTAGGTTGCTGCAGATGAAATGGCCGATTCAGCAATGACATAAAGTTGGCTGCAATTTTAGTGCATTATGTTGGCACAAGGCGGCGTAAATGATATGACATATTGAAGTATAAATACTGCTACCTTGGTTTATGGAGTCATTTCTTTTTTGCACTTTATAGTGATCGTAAAAACAAAAAGAGAAAGTGAACCTGCAAGTGAATAAAAAACGACTACTTTTACTATACGAATTTAAATTAGAGCAAAACGCAACGGAAGCAACGAGGAATATCAACAGCGCATTTGGGCCTGATACAGTTAGCGAACGAACCACTCGGCGGTGGTTCGAAAAATTTCGATCCGGAGATATAGACCTTGGAAATGAGCCACGTGGACACCCAGGACCATCGATCGATAACGACGAGCTGCATGCATTAGTGGAGTCTGACCCCCGCCAAACCATAAGGGATCTTGCCGAGAAATTAGGCGTTCACAATTCGACAGTTTGCCGCTGTAATGTCGGAAGTATTCGATTTCTCTGCAGCTTTTGGCCTATTTTAAGCCTGAGCACTGAAGCTCATAGGCTTGGGGCTGCCGAAGGAATCACCGAGCGGGAATGAATTCATTTTTATAAATGATAGGTGTGTAGTTCGGGATTGAGAATGCGACAAGCCACAACAGGCTTGTCTACTCTTGGTATAGGACCTAACAATATGCAATAAGGGTCAAAGTCGAAGGACACTTTATATTTAGACCAGCGACTTTTTGGAGGAAAATAGATAGAGAACAAAAAGATGAATTTATGGTTAAAACTAAAATATTTAATATTGGTCTTACTTTTTTATTTGAAGGAAAAAGACCACTTCACTTTCTTTCTCTCTTTTCGACGAGTTGGCAAGTTGACTTGGTGCTGTGCTGGGGCGCGGTTGGCTAGTGGTAATCCGGATCGGGCTCCGCCTGCTGGGGTCTTACGATGTCCTTCGGTCCGGGCCGCAGTCGGCTCGTTTTGATCCAGCAACTTATTTCTTGTCGAATGGCGGTGTCGATGCTCTTCGGCTGATGGTGGTTGACTCCGACGAACTTCGCGCGTCGGCGGTATTTATGCACATTGGAGGAGAGTTGTCCGCACCAATAGCTTTTCCGGAAAATTCGGGCCCAGCCCGGGGGCGTGGGCCTTTTTCGGAGATCCTCCTTCGTTGTGGTCGCGAGAGTGCGAGAGAGAAAGGAAGCTTGTTTTCTTCTAAATACTTATAATTTACTTATAACTAGTTTAAACAATTTTTTGACGCTATTTTACATAGCTTAATCGTATTTAGCGCAAAATTTTGATATAATACAAAAAAGAACGAAATTTTAACTACAATATTAAAACTATTAGCAATAAATTTAAAATTATTTGTAATACTAACGAAACTTACGAATTATTGTGTACAATAATATAATAATAATATTTTAAAAGGTATAATATTTCAAATATTTTTAAATTTTACACGTTATATTTTAAGTTAAACAACCATCTATTATTGTTTTTCTATCATCTAGAACAAAAAAATTATAATATAAACCTAGAACTTGAATATTGTATATCATTGTGGTAATCCATATTTTAATCTTATTATGTATAACGTTTATACTTTAATCAATTAAGTTAAAGTATAAATTTTCGAATTATATAATCCCCTTTTTTTATTGTTAAAATACTTGATTTGTAGTTATCCTACACAATTAAATTTTTTATATGGATGTCGAAAATAATTATCAATTATACAGTCATTATTTATTCATTTAACAATTATAAAATTTATTTGGTTAAAATGTAAGTCTGAGGTAGTGAACTATAGAATAAAAAGGTTTTAAGCAAACAAACGCGGCGCAAGATTTTTATACGCATTGTTGTTTATAAAAAGTTGTAAAACTATAAAATTTATAGTTAAAATACGGCTGTGTATTTTACAGTAATTAATAAGTTAAATTCTGTTTCTATAAATTAAGAATACGGATTTGCAACTTCAAAATAAAATAATATTAACAAGTTTCGATTATGCGAGTGTTTTTATTTTATTTTATTTTAAATCAGTAACATTTAATTTAATAATCTTTAAAATAGCGAGTTGCAACTAGATTTAAATCATAATCGTGTATTTTTATAATAATTTAAGTTCTATTGCATTTATTATATTTCTTTTCTAAATTTTTAAAATACTCATATTATTTTCTACAATAGAAATTCGTATTTTTAAAATATAAGTTGGCGAATTATATAATTATGTATTTAGTTATTTGTTCGCAATAAATAACGCAAACATATATTTATTAAAAATTAGGAAAATATAATCGCATAAATTTTATCTATTTTATTTTATTCGTTTTGACATCTCTGTTAGTTTGTAGTTTTTAATCTAATTGTTGATTGTTTTTAATTTGATTCATTTATTTCTCTGGTGTAATTAATAACTTAAAACTATCGCAAAAAGAAAAGTAAATCGTTATAAATTACCCCTTTTTAAAATAATTTGTCGCATTTTTTGGTTACTATTTTTAATTGTAAATATTTTTATATAATTGTATAAATTAAATTATTAATAGTAAAAAAAAATATAAACACTGTAGATTTTTAAATAATTTTAAGAAAAAGGAAAAAAAAAAATATAATGCACATCTGAGAATGCAGTTAACCGTTAAAAGAAAGCAGTAAGGCGGTTATCCGTATTTCGGGTACATAGCCTTTTTTTATGTAGAGATTCTGCGACTCAAGTGAAAGAGGACTAGAGTAGCATAAAAAAAAAGGGTCCCCGGGAAATTTATTACTTTTCCGGTGCCTTAGTATCGCGCACGTGTTCGTCAAGATCAGTTTGCGTTGCATCAAAACTTTCCTTTTCTAAGAAGGATAAGCTATTATTTTAAATTTATTTTGTGTATATTTATTTGTAAATTTGTTAGTTTAACCTAGGGCTCAAAATTCGAGTCCTAGGGTTTTGTAGGCAAGGAAGTTTTGGAGCACACTGATCTTCTTTACCCGTACTTTTAGGATAAGTGCAGGTAATAGAAAACGAAGATCGGTATAGTGGCGTTAACGAACGGTTTCGTGGCTTGTGAATTTAAAATGTTTGCGGACGTATTCGTGTAGGTGGCGAGAGACAAAAATAAAAAAAAATTGCGTGGGTTTAAATGTCGAAACTGTATATCCACATTACACCGCCACTTGCAACAACTTGAAAAAGTGAAAAAGCTTGACAACTCGTTTCCGCATGATCTTACCGGGCAAAACATGACGTGTCGAATGGAGATTTCAAGTTCTCTTCTCTCCCGCAACAAAAAGGAACCGTTCTTGCACCGAATTATGACCTGCGATGAAAAGTGGATTTTATACGATAATCGTCGCCGATCGGCCCAATGGCTCGATGCGAATGAAGCGCCAAAACACATGCCAAAACCAAGCCAAGAAAATAATGGTAACTGTTTGGTGGTCTGTAGTTGGAGTTATCCACTATTCGTTCCTGCAACCTGGTGAAACCATCAATGCTGAGAAATACTGTGCTCATCTAGATGAAATGCATCAGAAATTGATAGTCCAACGACCTAGGCTTGTCAACAGGGATGGATTGATACTGCTTCATGATAACGCACGACCTCATGTATCGAGAACAACGATTCAAAAATTAAACGAGTTGTGCTATGAGACTCTTTCTCACCCTCCATATTCACTAGACCTCTTACCAACAGATTACTGTTTCTTTAAACATTTGGATCACTTTTTGACAGGGAGAAGATAATAATAATGAAGCTGCTGTCAAAAATACCTTCGAGGAGTTTCTTCGAACCAGAAACTCGGACTTCTACAAAACTGGAATAAATGTACTTGTATCTCGTTGGAAAAACTGTGTTGCATCTATTGGTACCTATTTTGATTAAATAAATTGTCTTTATAAAAAGTTACAGCTGTTTGAAAATTTATTACTAAATCGGCCATTTCATCTGCAGCAACCTAATAAATCGGGAAAAATCTGAGTTCTGCTGCGCTGAAGTCCGCTACTTAGGATATGTCGTAAACGCAGAAGGTTTGAAGACTGACGACGATAAGATAAAGCCGATTGTGGAGTACCCCGCACCTACCAATGTCCGCCAGCTGAGGCGATTTTTAGGTATGATGGCATGGTATTCGCGCTTCATCGATAATCTGGCAGCGTATAAAGCACCGCTAACACAACTAATGCGGAAAAGCATTCGTTGGTATTCGAACGAAGAACAACAGCTCGCCTTCGCTCAAATGAAGCAAGCTCTTACGCAAGCGTCTGTGCTAGCTCGCCCGGATCTTACCCACCCGTATACGCTGCAAACGGACGCGAGTAATTACGCCATCGCAGGCGTTCTAACACAAGAGGTTGACGGACACGAGCACCCGATCTATTTTGTAAGCCGTGTTCTGTCCAAAACCGAGCGCAACTATTCCGTGACGGAAAAGAAGTGCTTGGCAGTGCTCTGGTCCGTCGAACGGTTGGAAGGTTACCTCCAAGGGGAGGATCTTACGGTGATCACTGATCATCATAGCCTGTTGTGGTTACATAATTTAAAGGACCCCGTGGGCCGCTTAGAGCGATAGAACACGATGCTGCAGCAATATTCCAACAAATTTGTGCATCGTAAAGGCGCGTTGTATCAAGTGCCGGACGCACTTTCCCGTGCGCTTGAAAATAACGTTGAAGCCGCCGCTGTAGCTCCGTCCGCGCACACGGTCGATAAACGGTATCAACGACGCTTGCTAGCTGTTCGCACCCGCCCGCACATATTCCCTGATTGGCGTATTAACAACGAGCTACTATACGTGCACCAGCCGAGCCAGCTGATTGACCCGTTAGTACCGGATCTCGATGCGTGGAAGCTCGTATTACCGCAGGGCGACCGCGCTAAAGCATTGTTTCAAGTGCACGATACACTACAGGCGGGCCATCTCGGTGTCGAGAAAACCTATGCGTGGCTTTCCACCTACTATTATTGGCTGGGTATCTACTACGATACGTGTCGCTACGTACGCGCTTGCCAAGAGTGCTATGCGCACAAGGTATCGCAGCAAGCATCAGCTGGCTTAAAGAGGGAGCGATACATTGATGGACCGTGGACAGTAGTTGCCGTGGACGTGATTGGGACAAAACCACCATTGAAACAAGGGTACCGCTATGCAATAGTGTTCGAGAATCTCTTCACGCGGTATATCGAAATTCGCGCGTTACGAAAAGCCGACGCGAAGAGTGTAATGCAAGTGTTCGACGACTTAATAATAAGCCGATGGGGCTGTCCCAAGGTCCTGCTCACGGACAATGGGACCAAATTCGCGAACAAGACGGTAACTGAGCGGCTGCAGCAGTACGGAGTGACGCAGTCCACCATTCCTTCGTACCATGCGCAGGACAACCCCGTGGAACGCGTTAATCGAAATTTGCGTACGATGATTAATAGTTTTCTCAGCGATGATCACCAGGAATGAAATATGCATCTTAATGAATTCTCCTTCGAGCTCAACAGTATGGTGCATGCATCTACAAAATTCTCCCCGGCGTTCCTCAATTTCGGCCGTAACGCGCAACCCTGCATGATTCTCCGCAAGCATTTCATATATCTCGCTCCTGCACGGTCGCCCGATACAGAACAATGGCTCAAACGTGTAACCCGCTTACCCGTGGTACACGACCTAGTAAAGAGACACATCGAGCAAGCGACCACGAAACAATCAGCGTACGTGCTGCCACAAACACCATCTGTCCTCTGCCGGAGAAGGATTCGTGGCAAAAATGGCACTGTGATTCGTAAGGCCAGCGACCATCGTCAACGTACTCTCACCGGTAGTCTACCTCGTCGAAGATGCCAACTCGAATAAGCGCACCAAAATCTACGTAGGCGGCTTGAAACGCTACGTACCGCCGCAAGAGCAGGAGCAGCCAAAAGGAGGACCCCTTCGCTGGTCTAGCAGTCTCGATGAAGATTTGCCGCCACCGCCTGCACCCGCTTCACCGCAGCTGGAGGACCAAGACCTCGCGCTACCGCCACCGCCGTCATTTGCCGATACCACCAGTACGGTAGCAATTGCGGCCGCCGCCGCCTGATCCACCGGTTAGAGACCTCGCCGCACGTCTGGTGGTAATAGAGGCACGGTTAGAGCAGGTTCGCGCCTGAGCCGAGTACGTCGCCCCTTTCCTGCCCGCACCACCCCGTGCGGGGCGCGACCGTTTACTCGAAGGGTGGGGCCGCAGCCACGTCGTCCCGCCGGCTATTCCCCGACCCCGGACAACAAGCGTAGCGCCGCAGGCAGCGCCGCTACCTCGCGCCGCAACGTCCACCACCCGCACCCCGGTGGATAGGCGTCCACCCGCCGAGTACGGCACTTGGCGGCGTGGATGCTGGAACTGTGACGTCGACGGCCACAGTTTCAATGAGTGCCCCCGACCCTGAGGGGTATTTTGTACATTTTGTGGCACTCCCGGAGTGCCACTCCCTGAGTATCCAAGCAGCGCCTGCCAGCGGGAGTACAAGCGCTGCATCGAGCAGCGCATCGAAGCGCAGTTGCGCCGTGAGCACGAGGCAGGAAATTAGTTGTTTATTTTTATTGCCTAATCCCCCCTCCCTTGTTTTTTTTCTTTTTTTTCATGTGTTCTAGATTAGTTAGTTTTTTTTTTTTTTTGCGGAGTATTAAGTTAGTTGCAAGCTCCTGGTAGTTTAGATAGTTTTAGGATAATTCATTGTACTGAGTTTAGTAATCTAGCCTAGTTGTAAGTAATAAAATAAGCTAGTGTGTGAGTTAGAATAAGCGAGCGAGCCTCAATAACCTATGTTATGTTTAGGGTTTAGTGAAACACTTACAAAATTGTATATTACTAGATAATACTAGGTTGTTCAAAAAGTTTTGAAAGCAGAAATAAAGATACTTTTTTTTGTTGGTGAGATCACTTTTATTGCTCAGTAGAATCTCCCATAAGTTCAATACACTTGGTCCAACGGTCTTCCAACTTGTTTATCCCATCATGGAAGTGACTTTCTGCAAGGCCTACAAAATACTCCTCTACGACGGCTATAACCTCTTCGTTTGATGAAAAATGCTTCCCACAAAGGAATTTCTTGAAGTGTGAAAACAGCCAGAAGTCAGAGGAAGCTAAATCAGGCGAATAAGGTGGATGCTGCAATAATTCGTACTTTAATTCGGTTATTTTAGTGATGGTTTTTTGAGCTGTGTGAGCGGGTGCATTGTCTTGATAAAAAATGATTTTTTTCTTGTGCAAACCGGGTCTTTTTTCACTAATTTTTTCATCCAATTGGTCCGAAAGGTTACAATAATATTCAGAATTTATTGTTGTGCCAGTTTGGAGATAATCCACCAACAAAATCTTTTTTGCATCCTAAAAAACTGACGCTAGCACCTTCTTCGCTGATTTCTGGACACGAACTCGCTTCGGTGCCAAAGTGCCTGGTTGAAACCACTCTTTAGCCTCTTGTTTTGATTCAGGGTCATGATGGTAGACCGAAGTCTCATCCATAGTGATGAATCGACGCAAAAAATCCTTATCCTTTCGAAAACGCTTCAAATGTTGCTCAGAAAGTCGCATTCGAACGTGTTTTTGTTCCATTGTGAGCGAATGCGGCACCCATTGTGCACAGAGCTTTCTGAAACCCAAAACTTCATTTAAAATATGACTTACACTGCCTAATGAGATGTCTAGGGCCTCTGCTAAATCTCTCTCGGTCAATCGACGATTTTCCAAAACCATATCCTGTATTTTTGCTATGAATGCTGGTGTTAATGCACTTTTTGGACGTCCTGAGCGTGGATCGTCTTCAACGCTTTTTCGACCACGTCTAAACTCTAAAACCCATCGATGCACAGTTGGAAATAAGGGAGCAGATTCCTTTAACACTTTCACCATTTTTGTATGAATTTTCGTTGCTGATAAACCTTCCAAAACAAAGAATTTTATCACTGCACGATATTCGGTTTTTTCCATTGTAAAAAAAATACACTGACACGTCAACTTCAAATGGCTTGTAAACAAACAATGAATTGACAGAGTAGAATGAAACTTTGGCTATGTTTATATGAAAGATAAAATATCAAAATGGCGTAAAAATTTTGGTTCTTCTACTGCTCTATAGATGTCGCTTTCAAAACTTTTTGAACAACCTAGTATTTATTAGATTTAGATAAGATTTAGTGGTACATAATTAGTCTGTACTCGGCAACCTACCAACGTGTTCTGACGTGAAGCTCTCCCACCCGTTATACTTTTATACTATTCATAGCAACGCCATCTATTGCTAGTCATACTATTTAAACATACATATGTAACATCTCCGTTTTTCTTTTAAATATTACATGGTAGTACATATTCTTTAAACAAAGTCATTAAGATATGATGGTTTTTTACTTATTCGTCCTGATCTAGTTCTATACTTATTTTGACTAGAACTCAACATCGTTTGATCATTAGATTTTTCATTCATTATTTTAATCTGTGTAGTTGAGACTGAACATGGACTAGTCTGGTTGTCTTCATTAACGATCTTTGATTCTACAATTTCAGGTTCAATATAATCATTGAACTTTTCATTAAATGTTCCTCCAGATATTAACATTTCACGATTTATTTTTAAAACTTGTCCATTTTCCGTCTTAATGATTTACGATCTCTCATTCTCTCCCTTTTTTATTACCATCGCACTTTCATTAGGTAATCTACGGTTTTTATTTGAAATTTTCACAATCTTGTTTTCTTTTAATTCTTTCAAATGTTTGCTACCCTTATCATAATATAATTTTTACTTTTTCTGATTAGCTTTTAATATTTCATAATGTGCATGAGTTTTACTTAATTTTTTATCTCGACCAGGTAATACACTTTTTACAGTTCGATTGAACAACAATTCAGCTGGCGTTTGACCCAGGCTATTAACTGGAGTATTTCTCAAAATTAACAATGCCATATTAGTATCTCGATTCGTGTCAATTATTTTTTTTTAAATTTGTTTTACTGGAAGTATGAATCTCTCTGCTAACCCATTACCTTGATGATGCTTTGGGCTTATAATTTTATGTAAGAAATTCCATTCGTTACTAAATTGAACAAATTTCGCATTTTCATATTGTGTACTAGAATCAGAATATAGTGTTTCTGGAACTCCATGCCTGGAAAATATTGCTTTTAACGTATTAATAATCGATTCTGCACTTATTCCATGCAATCTTTCTATTTCCACATATTTACTGTAAGAATCAACAACAATTATGTAATCTTTACCATACAAATGAAAAATATCTGTAGCCAATATTTTCCATGGTTTATCTGGAATTTCTCTACATATCATACTTTCTTTGGAATTCATTCTTTGATATTTTATACATATGTCGCACTTTTCTATACAATCTTTAATATGCTTTGATATTATTGGCCAAAAGAGTGTTTTTCTCCCTAACATTTTGCATTTCTCAATGCCTCAATGTGCATATGTATTCTATTCAATATTTCTTTTTGTAAAATTTTTGGTATTACAATTTGCATGCATTAATTCATCTCTGTAACTGAAATACAGTCTCGCTTCGTTTTTAACCTCACTTTTATCTTATCATCATCCATTTTTACACCCTCAGCGGATATAATCCTTACTTTTTATTTGACATTTTTTTAAATTAAATTTTATTCCACATTTTTGAGCTCTTTTTAATACCTTTTCCAAAATTATATCATGCTCAACTTCATTCTTTGCTTTAATCAAAATATCATCCACATATATTTCTACACCCTCAATATCTTTGAATATATCTTTAAATATTCTATGAAAAATTTCAGGACTTAAACTTAATTCATAAGGCATTCTATTAAAGTAATACCTACCAAACTGTGTATTTAAGGTAGTATATACTCTCTTATCTTCTGACAACACTATTTGCTCTATTAGCATCTAATGTAGTAAATATTTTTGAACCAGTTAAATTCACAGTTATTTCATCTACCGTTGGCAATTGTAAATGTTCTCTCTGTATTTGTTTATTCAAATGTCGGGGATCAAGGCATACTCTCAACGACTTACCTGGCTTCGTGGTTACTACTAAAGAATTTACATATTCAGTCGGTTTGTCTACCTTACTAATAATATTTTCTTTTTCCATTCTGTGCAACTCAATTTTCAATTTATCTTTCATTTTAAAAAGTACATGTCTACATGGTTCTATTTTTCCTTGGGCATCTTTTTTAAATTTTATCTCATATTTATAGCCTTTTATTTCACCCAAACCTTGAAATACATCTTTATATTTATTTAGTAAACTGTTTATTTCAACTTTTATGGAATCAATACTCTTTGTTTTAACTCTTGCGGCTAATTTCAATTTAATAATTGTAGGAAACCCTAATACTGGTACATGATTATTTTTATGTACTTCAACACACAATTCAGCACCATTTTTTCCAACTTTACATTGTGCATCAACTTTTCCAGCCATGGGCATTTCTCTCTCATCATAATTTTTTATTATATATTTTGATTTCGTAACATTTAAACCTAACCTTTTACAAATACTCAACGGAATCGCATTACATTCAGCTCTAGTGTCAAGTTTAAACAATAATTTTGCTTTCGATTCTATGAATTCTACTTCTTCATACCATCCATTATTACTTTCTTTTTTACACGTATTTATCACATTTACAAACACTTCTTCCAATTCGTCATGAATATCGTCATATTTTTCTTCAACATTTACCAATTTCACAGTTTTTCTTTCTCTACATTGAGAAGCAAAATGATTATATTTCTGACATACTTTACAAGTTTGTCCATACGCCGGACACTTCATTTTAGCGTGTTTATACCCACATCGTTGACATGCTTTCTTCTGCCTTTGATCATTGCCGCTGTTTACATCACGCGCTGAGAAGGCTTTCGCGAACTTCTGCTGTTGCTGGTTACGACTTGTCGATTGAATTTTATTCTGCGAACCTTGGGCGACTCTTTGTTTTTCGATAGCTGACACTTCCATACCTTTTCCAAACTGTTTTACTTGTTCATTTGCCAATTCTGCGGCTTTGCAAATTTTCACTGTTTTTTCTAAATCCAAATCAATCTCTCCTAAAAGCCGATATTTTAATTTTGTATCATTTATACCAGCCACTATCCTATCTCTTATCAGTCTGTCTTATAATGTACCGAAATTATAATCTACACTTAACTTTTTCAAATCAGTTAAAAATGCGTCGAATGTTTCACCAGTATGCTGATTTCTCGTAAAAGAAATATGTGAACTCACACTTTCATTCTTTTTCGGTATAAAATATTCTTCAAATTTTTCAAACACTGTTTTATAATCATCCTTCAGATTGGCGGTCTCATACGTAAACGTGTTGTATATTTCAATACACTCTTCACCCATGCAGTGTAACAAAAGAGCCACTTGTATCTCACTTTCTTTTTTATTAGCACCAGATGCTTTGTGGTGAAATTCAAACTGTTGTTTTCATCTTTTAAATTCTTCAGCTGTTAAATTTTGCATTTTATCTGGGGGTTTTAATCCCGATATTCCAACATTCTGTGGAGCAGTATTTGCTGTTCTTGCTTCACCGTCGTTCACCATTTTTCACTTTTTTATTAATTTTTTTCTATGCAGATTCGTTAAACTTCTTTCACTCACGCAGCGCCATGTTATGTTTAAGGTTTAGTGAAACACTTACACGATTGTATATTACTAGATAATATTTATTAGATTTAGATAAGATTTAGTGGTACATAATTAGTCTGTACTCGGCAGCCTACCAACGTGTTCTGACGTAAAGCTCTTCCACTCGTTATACTGTTATACTGTTCATAGCAGCGCCATCTATTGCTAGTCATACTATTTAAACATACACATGTCACAGCCAATATTTTATTTATTGTCGTTTTGCCCCACACCGCGCCGCCAGCGTTCCCTTCAAGAAATGTTTTTTTTTGTTTCTTTAATTTTTAGAAAAGTTTTGTTTTGTATAACATCGCCGCCATTTATTTTGGTTAAGTTTTTTGTATATTTTAAAATTAATATAATCTATATTTAGCAAATTAGTGTACTTAATTACCCCTATTGCCTATCCCGCTCATCCCGCCAGTATACTGCATGCTATAATTTTTTTTGGTTTCCGTTGCTCCCTCTGTTTTTTTTGTTTTGGTTTTTTTTCTAATTTACCTTTTTTTTTTTGTTTTGGTTTTGCCGTAAAGCACCCAAGCCAGCAGAGCATGATTTTTTTTTTCATTTTTTGCTTATTTTTTAGCATTTATTTTATTTGTTTTGCTCCGCTCCTTTAATTTTTTTTTGTTTTGATGCTATTATTATTACCTGCGTTGGCACGAATCGCTCGTGCCACCAACAAGCTACAGCTGCATGCCGCACTTGCATCCTGCTACGAACCACTCTCCGGCGAGGCAACGAGTAAACTCAGCATGTTTACTATAACTGCCCACTGGCAGTGGGCCACCAAGGTAACCAATTTGTTTTCTTTACACTTATTGAACCGCAATGCGGCTGTCGAATAATACCGCTACTGCACCAGGTAAGCACGGTATAAGTAAAATTATTGGCTAGAACCTTTAAATCTTATTTATATTCTTTTTTTCCTTTATAAGCAGCAGTAATCACAGATTGTATTTAAATAATGCGTGTATTAAAATTAAGTATTTTATTTCTTTTCTCTACGAGTGGTATTAGATGTTGGAGCGGATTATGAGAGACCGCGTCGTTAGGATCAGTTGCGTAACGATAATAGTATTTTTAAAATTTTTTTGTTTTTTTTATTGTATTTCTGCCCAAGGGTCAAGCCAATAGCGTAAATAACTGACAAGCTAGTATTGTTCGTTTGGACTCAAGTTCGCCTAGTAATCCCGCGTGCACCCGTACACCGCTTGCACTTTAGCTAGAACACCAACGCAGATGAGCCACGCTGTGGAAAACAATGTCCGTGCAATGGCGTTCTGCCGCACACCTACACCGTTACAGGTGAGACCGCTCACCTTAGGCTTAGCGAAAGTGCTAGGCGAATGCAATCAAGTTCGATCCCAGTTAGAATCAAACAGTGAATATGAAGTCGTTTCACTTCCCCCATATTCACCGTTTGGTGGAGGGGGGGGGGGGGGGAGTTGTGACGTGGTGTTTTGCAGCAGTCACATGAGAAGGCTAAAACACAGCTTGTAAGCCTCTTCGTAGCCTGCAGTACCCCCTTACAATCTAGGCAGTCTCGCAGAACTGCCACGCTTAGCCCTAAATAACAGCCATGCAGGGCTGTGTATACTGTACCTTCTCCAGGTACAGGGGCTCGGGGCTCAAGTAAGGCTCCAGCGAGGAGCCAGTCTCAGGAGCCCATGGCTAGTCGATGGCAGTGCTCGCACACACTGCAGCAAGGGTCCTTCTCCAAGCTCCTTCCTGTCCTTGTCGTTGATCCTTACCTGTAACCTCCCAGCCAGTAGTTAAAAGAAGAAGAAAATACTAGTAGCAGCTGCACCTTGGAAGGGGAGTACAGACTGCCACACAATACTATAAGCAATTGACAAGGGGAGGTTAGGAAGCAAGGAAACACATAAGCACAGCCTCTCAGTACAAGTGATTACATACCTGGAAGTGCCTAGGAGCGTTGCCTCGCTGCCGCTGCTAACAGGTCATCGCTGTCCCCGGCACCGCCGCCTTGCCTTCTCAGCCGCCTATCGTTCTGATCCGCCGCAATGCCGCAAATGGAAAGGAGAGAGAATAGGAAATTAGTCGACGCCTACCAGCCATGGAACGCGTCGACTGACCTGGACTCCCTGGACATCGAATGTAGATTCTCGCCGCTCCAGAGAAAATATAACAAATCTGGTACTCGCGAGCGGATAACCTAAACGCGCGCTACTGGCTACGTTGCGTAACGTATTTTACTCGTACGTTGCGCCGGCGCAGAACGATTATCTAAAATCCGCGCTCGCAAAGGTGCCACACAGGGATTACTCGTTCACTCCGTTCGGTTCCATCTTTGAGAGCAGTAGCAAACGAACCAGCGTTTAACGAAATACGAGCGTGTTAGAGGCGGACAGTTTTCTTGTACTTGTGTGTGCGTCAGAATATCTGGTAAGTGCCAAGGTTTAGTGGCTGCTACCAGGAGACATCCCTTTCTCCGAATCGTCCCCGTGTCCAACCCGGCTGTGTGTGTGAGTGTGTGTGCGACCGCGTCGCGTGTTACGCACCATTTCGGTCGTTTTTGTATATTGTACGCCCGCGACCGCTCTTACCGTGAGCTAGCCGTGGGAACGGAAGTGCCGCTATAGAAACCGCGCTACACGAGTGTAGCTGGCACCCTGGGCTCGCGTAAAAACGCAATCATTGTTGTATTTAGTTAATTTTTAGTTCGAATAAACGTGTTTGTCTTATGTCTATTTTTAATCGGTTGTTTTAACTAGCACCAGCAAGCAACCCACCCGCTTCCTCCTGTTTTGTTTGTACGCCACCCTGATCACCAGTGGCGTTACAATATATATTAGGTGTAGTAAAAAGAAATCCATTATTTTTGCATTAAATTGAAGGTTTTATTTACCATAGATAGAATGATACGATTTAGGTCAAATATGCACCGTTTTGTTCGATAACTTGTTGCCATTTTGGAGGTAATTTTATAATGCCTCTCTCGTAGAAACCCTTGTCCCTATTGTCAACAAACTGGGACAGTCGATTTTCACAATAATCTCTTGAGGCGAATTTTTCACCTGCAAAATCATTCGTCATAGACAGGAACAGGTGGTAATCACTTAGTGCCAAGTCCGAACTGTAAGGTGGATGCATAAGAACTTCCCAACCAAGCTCCCTGAGCTTCTGGCGAGTCACTATCGATGTATGCTGTCTGGTGTTGTCCTGATAGAACACAATTCCTCTCCTATTGGCCAATGCTGGCCGCTTCTGGGCGATTGCTTCTTTTAGACGGTCCAATTGTTGACAGTGCAGGTCCGAATTAAGAGTTTAGCCGTAAGGGAGCAGCTCATAGTAGATGATTTCCTGCCAGTCCCACCAAACATCAGCAAAACCTTCCTGACTATTAATCCTGGCTTGGTCACCGTTTGCGCCGGCTCACCACGATTTGACCACGACCGTTGTCGCTTAACGTCGCCGTAAGTGACCCGCTTTTCATTACCAGTAATAATCCGCTTCAGAAATGGATCGATATTGTTGCGATTCAGCAGCGATTCGCAGATGGAAATTCGGTCCATGAGGTTTCTTTGCGATAACTCGTGTGGCACCCATACATCGAACTTCTTTTTGTATCTAGCCTTATTAAAGTGGTTCCAAACGGTTTTTTGTGCAATTTTTAGCTCCTGGGCAATCGAAACAGTGCTTACGTGACGGTCGGACTCGACGATTTCCATTATTTTATCGACATTTTTGACAATTGGCCTTCCAGAGCGTGGTGCATCTTTGACTTAATAATTACCGGAACGAAATCGACGAAACCAAAATTGCGCGTGATTGACTGTTACAGTATCAGGACCAAAAACACTATTCACATTTTCAGCTGCCTGGCTTGCGTTTTCGCCTTTATCGAAGAAAAACTGTAAAATGTGGCGTATTTTCTCTGTGTTGGTGTCCGTCTTTGACGCGTGCTTAAAAAATACTAAGTCAGGCAATCACAAAACTGTATCAGAAGCTTTTTTAGTACGAAATCTTATCTTTTTAACGCCATCTAGTGTAACCCGATCGCACTTTTACAACGGAAGATACAGACTACTAAAGCCATCTATTGGCAAAATAATGGATGACTTTTAACTACACCTAATATATATATACGAGGTCTGGCTATTAAATAACGAGACTGGTTACGAAAAAGGGTTTTATTATAAAAATTATTCTACATTCGAATGATCCCCTTCAATATACTCCCCTTCCCTCGCCACACACCTTTCCATACGTTTTTTCCATTGATCGAAGCAGTGCTGGAAGTCTTCTTTGGTGAGGGCGTTCAGGAGCTCTGCCGTTTTCTGCTTTACCGCTTCCATCGACTTAAATCGGGTCCCTTTCAAAGCAGATTTTATCTTCGGAAACAAAAAAAAGTTGCACGGTGCCAAATCCAGCGAGTACGGCGCGTGTTCGAGTACTGGAGTGCGCTTACCGGCCAAATACTGCTTCACAGATAGCGCGTTATGGGCAGGTGCGTTGTCCTGGTGCGAAATTTACGAGTTATTCTTCCACAACTCGGGCCGTTTCTTACGAACTCGTTCTCGCAGTGTTGCCAAAACTGACAAATAGTAAGTCTGGTTGACAGTCTGACCCTCTGGAACCCATTCAGTCATCACGATACCGTTAATGTCGAAAAAAACAATCAACATTGCCTTGAATTTGGTTGGTCATCTTCAGTGCTCACTCGGCCCTCACTGAAGCGCTTACACCACTCAAAAACACGCGCACGAGATAGAGAATTGTCCCTATAGGCCTCTTGTAACAATTTACAGCCCTCAGTCGGAGTTTTTTTCAATTTAAGGGGGGAAATCACAGTAAAATTTTCAATTTTTCGAAAAAAATTTTTTTTGCCTAAAAGGTGCTTTAGGGTCTTAAAAATAATATACCAAATGATGTAACACGGCATAAGTGTCCAAGTGCCCAAATTTTTTATTCTGCGGTAACGCCACTCAGGTATGCTTCTCAGTACTTAAAACTTTAAACGCGTTTTTCTCGAAACCACTTTTTTTGAGCTTGCCGAAAACATAACTCGAGCAAATCTTTACCGATCGACTTGAAATTTCGAGAGTAGCTTCGAAATATCTTTTTCCACGGAGCTACGTAGGATTTTCTATTTTATACGGCTTAATTTTTTTTATCGAAGATTTGATGGCGTTTTTTTTGTTAAAAATTCAACTTTATTTTCAAACATGCACCATTTTGTGAAAAATTAATACATCAAAAGAATCCTACACAGCTCGCTAGCTGTTGTTATATGAAAACTAAAAAATTTTGGTTTTTCCTTTTAGGTCAAAAATTAAGGAGTCTACGTCTTCGGCCATCGACACGCTTTCAAAAATAGGCGCCTTGGGGCATATGCTGCGCAACCGCCATTATTAAATATTTTTTATTAAAAAAATTACATTTTGTACTTTTCTAGTATTGCTATAAAATCTACTTTACAGATTTTCGATTGATACCTTTATTCAGCCAAAATTAATTCCCGAAAACATGCCATTTTTTTTTGTGTGCTACTGTGATTTCCCCCCTTAACGAGAAATTTGAGATTGATACGTTGCTCCTGTTTTTGGTCACACATGGTTTTCGGCACAAGAAAAAAACACGTTTGTTTCAAACCGCTACTGCACAAATACAATAATAGTGACGAAAACGTGTTTTAGTACGTGCATAGACAAGATATCCAGAAACCCAACGCACTACTCGTTTTTTCCACACCCCTCTACGGCGCCCTCTAGGCGCGCAGTCTCGTTATTTAATAGCCAGACCTCGTATATATATGTAAAGAAAGTATCTTTCTTCGAATTTAAATTTGCCGCGCTTCATTTGCCGCGCTTCATTCATGCCATACATTATTTTGAATCGTTTTATTGCTGGTCCTAATTGCGACATCAGTCCGTATTTTATTTGTCCTCTGGATTTGTTTTTGATACATATTACGTAGTTTCTGCACACTTTAATTATATTTGCAGTTATATTTTTAGCTGTATAATAAGGGCATATCCCACTCATCATTTGTTTAATCCCTATAATGCACCATTCGAAGTGTATTTCCTTAATTAATTCAAAGCTTAATTTTTCAGATAATATAATTTTTTCTTTAATTTTAATTTTTTTGTAGAACACTCCATCCTTTTCTATAAATTTCGTTTTAATTGTCTGAATCGTTCCATTTTCTTTTTGGTCTGTTTTTATTTCTTTTATTGCTATTAGATTAACTATTTTTAGCATTTCTTCGGTACTTACAAGGGGTTCTAGTACTGTGTTTTATATATATATATATATGTATACCAGGCTGTTCAATAAGTTTTGCGGTTCGATAAGAGAGGGTGTTGCTACTAGCCTAAATTTTTTTTTTGTTACGTTGGTACACTCTTCATATGAACGTATGTGAAGTTTCATTTTAATCTGTCAATTAATTCTTTGCTTACAAGCCATTTAGTACTGACGTTTCATAGTATTTTTTTACAATGGAAAAAATCTAGTATCGTGCAGTGATTGAATTTTTATTGTTGGAAGGTTTAAAAGCAAAGGAAATTTATGAACGAATGTTGAAAGTGTATAAGGGCTCTTCGCCTTCAATTAGTACAGTAGAAAGATGGGTTGCTGAATTTAAACGTGGTCGCACAAGCCTTAAAGACGATCCAGGTCAAGGACGTCCAAAAACAGCAACAACATCAGAAATCGTAGGAAAAATACAGGATATCGTATTGGAAAATCGTCGAGTAACTGAAAGAGATTTACTAGAAGTCCCAGGCATCTCATTAGACAGTGTAAGCAATATTTTGACTGAAGTATTGGGATTCAGAAAGCTGTGTGCACAATGGGTGCCGCATTCGCTAACAATGGAACAAAAACACATTCGAATGCGACTTTCTCAGCAACATTTAGAGCATTTTCGAAAGGGTAAAGTGGATTTTGTGCATTAATTCATTACTATAGATGAGACTTGGGTCTATCAGTATAATCCTAAATCAAAACAAGAGGCTAAAGAGTGATGTGAACCTGGTTCTTCGGCTCCGAAACGAGTTCGTGTTTCGGAGAAATCGGCCAAGAAGGTGTTAGCATCAGTTTTTTGGGATGCGAAAGAAATTTTGTTTGTGAATTACTTGCAAACTGGTAAAACAATAAATTTTGAATATTATTGTAACCTTTTATACCAGCTGAAGAAAAAAATTTGTAAAAAAAGACCCGGTTTGCAGAAGAAAAGAATCCTTTTTCATCAGAACAATGCTCCGTGTCACAAGAGCATTTTGACAATGGCTAGAATCCATGAATTGAAGTTCGAATTGTTGGAGCATCCACCGTATTTACCAGATTTGGCCCCTAGCGACTTCCATCTGTTTCCAGACCTAAAAAAATTTATGCGTGGATAGCGTTTTCCATCAAATGATGAGGTCATAACAGATGTAGAAGCGTATTTTGCAGCCCTTCCAGATTCTCACTTCAGAGATGGAATTCGTTAATTGAAATCTCGTTGGAACAAGTGTATTGATGTTCAGGAAGACTATACTGAATAATAAAGTGTATTTCAAACCATAAAATTGTGTTTTTCGTATCGAACCGCAAAACTTATTGAACAGTCTGGTATATATATATATTGGGTGTACAACTTTGCTTCCACCGTTTTGCAATAGATGGCTGTAGCGGTGAGTGGTAGTTGAAATAAATAGATCACAGATGTCATTCAATAAGCTTAGGTATTTGTAAACATAACGCCATCGAAATATTAGTTGATTTGTGTCTGCATCATAAAGTTATTCTCGATTAAACATGTCAGCTTACGAGCCAAATTCTCGTCATTTGCGGGAGGTTTTAATTTTTTTGCTTTAATATGAAGAAATCTGCGACTGAGGCTCATCGAATGCTCTTAAATACCTATGGTGAGGCCGCTATTAGTAAAAGAACGTGCCGAGAGTGGTTTCAACGCTTCAAGAACGGCGATTTTAACGTCGAAGACCAGCATGGCGGTGGAAGATAGAAGGTTTTCGAAGATGCAGAATTGGAGGAATTACTTGATCAAGACTCGTGTCAAACGCAACAAGAATTGGCAGGATCATTGGAAGTGACGCAACAAGCATTTCAAAACGCCTGAGAGTCATGGGAATGATTCTGAAACAAGGAAATTGGGTGCCGTACGAGTTGAAGCCGAGAGATGTTGAACGGCGTTTGTGTGTTTGTGAACAGCTGCTCGCAAGGCAAAGACGGAAGGGATTTCTGCATCGCATTGTGACTGGGGAAGAAAAATGGGTTCACTACGATAATCCCAAGCGCAGAAAATCATATGGATATCCCGGCCATGCATCCACGTCGACGGTGAAACCGAATATTCACGGTTCCAAGGTCATGCTTAGTATTTGGTGGGATCAGCTCGGCGTAGTGTATTATGAGTTGTTAAAACCGACTGAAACAATCACAGGCAATCGTTTTTTAACACAATTAATGCGTTTGAGCCGAGCATTGAAAGACAAACGGCCGCAATACAACGAGAGAGATAATAAAGTGATTTTACAGCATTACAATGCTCGACCCCACGTTGCGAAAGTGGTCAAGACATACTTGGAAACTTTGAAATGGGAAGTCCTACCCCACCCGCCGTATTCTCCAGACGTTGCTCCCTCAGACTATTACTTGTTTCGATCAATGGCACACGGCCTGACTGACCAGCACTTCCGGTCTAATGAAGAAGTAAAAAATTGGATCGATTCGTGGATCGATTTAAAAGATGACTAGTTTTTTTAACGCAGGATTTGTATGCTGCCCGAAAGATGGGAGAAAGTAGTGGCCAGCGATGGACAATACTTTGAATCATAAATGTATAACCAGTTTTTTACAATAAAGCCTCGAATTTTGGAAAAAAACGGTGAAAGCGAAGTTGTACACCCAATATATATATATGCGGAAAGCGATGAGTCTAGTGAATCTTATAATTTACAGAAACAATTAGTTGATGATTTAAAAAGTAATTTAGAAGTTATATATTTACAATTTGAGGAATATGATGATAGTCAATCTTCTGAGCTTAAAGATATATTTGAGATACATATTCGAGTCTTACCTTCCAAGACATGCCTTATCAATGAAAATGAATCTCGTATGCTATCGGAACATGAACAGTTACGATTAAATCATTTTCAGACACCGGAATCTATATCATCATCTTTATTAAACTATAATTAATTGGATGATTATAATACTAATGGAAATATACAGATTTTACATAAATCTAAAAGTAAACTTATTTTTCTTTTACAATTTTTGAATTTAGATACATCTGATTTAAAAGATTTACCACATACGCTTTATATAGATAATACGAAAAGAGAAAAATGGTCATCTTAATGTAAGAATCAATTGCAAGTTTGTCATCAGCCGTTGAGAAAAACAAAGATTTTATACGAAAATTCATTGAGCAAAAATAATTTAGATGTTAGTGAAAGGTCTAGTGATGATCAGAGTATTTACCTAGTGAAAGCAGTAATGATTCTTCTGATGAAATATTTTCTGAAAAAAAACTCATATTAAATTAAAAAAGAAGTCCATTACAACCAACGATCATATGCTATCAAATATTGAATTACCATTACTTGAAGATGATAATTTAGATAATATAAAAGAAAATATAATATCTAACTCTAAATTTTATAAGCCTGGTTCATCTGCAATACCAGAAACTAAGAAGAGGTAATAAACGTTAATAAAATCAAACCTTTTAATGATGGCAATGATGATTTAGGTGCTGCAGGTGAAAATGGTGAGAATCCAATCTGTGACGAGGCACCGCGTCGTAGCTGAAATAACTATGTGCGCCCTGTATGCCTCGCACAAAAAAAAATTATATAAATGGAATATTTTGAATATGACACACGTATATCTATTTGATATACGTTATAATGTACCGCGTCACTCCCTCTCTCTCTCTCTCTCTCTCTCTCTCTCTCTCTCTCACTCTCTCACCACAGCACCCACTTGCGCCGTCTCTTTCCAGCGCACTCGGATATGCGCGAGATTCTCCCCGAATAAAAATGCAGGCTGGCCCTTCGCGGCTACTTCTTTAGCCGGCGGAAGCCTCTCGCTTCCCCAGGACAGGGAAGTGGTAATCGGTCGCTACCTAAAATGCGAACTCACGATCACCCACGATCACTCACTTACTCTCTTTCTCTCTCTCTCTCACTTTTCGATCTTGGACAAAACAAAGGCACTTACCATTGGTGTCTCGGCGACTGGTCCGCTAGCCGTTGAACGCCTGGCTGCTCGCTTCCGTGCCGCTGTCCTTGGCTCCGGCTGCTTTCCCCCCTCCCCCCCCCCAGAGAAGGACTGCTGGACCTCAGAAGTAGCTCGCCTGTTCGCTGACGGCCTACGCCTTAACCTCGGCTTCTGGTGTAACGGTGGCAACTTCCAGTCGTCCTCCGCTGACACCTGTCCTCCCCGTCCCCCGTCTCACTTCCTCACTGTAACTCCTCGTCGTCACTCCTATCCTTCCTCGCACTGTCCTCTGTCCTTCTTCCTCACTCTCTCTCTCTCTCGCACTCCGTCACCCCGGCTGTAACTTACTCGCGACGCTTGCTCTCGAAAAAGGAAAAAGAATCAATCAATAGCGAAACACAGGAAATATCTCGACCTCCTTCGAGGGAGCGCATAGCTTGACTGCCTGTTGCGCTCGCTCTCCCCTATGCCTTCCCTCGCGTCTCCCGAAATTCCTCGCTGATTTTCGCCGCAAGTTCGAAAGTCGCGTGATTTTCGAACGTTGCCGGCTTTTCGAAAAGTCAGCCCTTTTGCTGCTAAGCGGGCTTTTACAAACCGGCAACCCGGCGACGGTCGTACAAGAATGTAAACACTTACAGCCTTCGTCGACGACCAATGACAGACTCTCCGTCACAAATCAAAGAAAATTGTGAAGATATTGAAGTTAATATAATTGTTTAATTTGTTGTTTTAACTGGTTTAAGCAGTAACTGAATCGACTTCTACAATAGAAAATGATAAATGTGCGACATATAAAACTAGCAAAGAAAAAATTACTAATACCATAAAAAATCTAGAACGTGTAATTTGTGAAATATGTAGAGGGTATTTTTTTTTTTTAAATTTACATAACCATCATAGAGAAGTACACAGTATAGTAGAAAATGCAAAAACTAGACAAATTAAGGCAGCACCGCGAAGGGCTATGGAGTTCACAGTCGAGCATCTAAAAAAGTAGGAGACAAAATATTACTTAAATTAAGAAGAGATCCATGTGCTAATGTAGCTAAAAATGACTGGCTATGTATATTATTTACAAATAAATACGCTAAAAAATACGATCATCCCGATTAAGAGAGTTTTGTTACAGGTTATTTCAGGCTTTTAGGTAAATTATTATTAGCTATTAGAACAGCATTTAGAACTAAATATTGACCTACATTATTGAAAGCTATTCGACTAAAAAGTGAATATAATAAAGAAACTAAAAGATTTTCCATACCACATAATTCTGAAACTTTACCTATTTTAATACAAAAATTTTTTAAAATACTCAAAAATTAATATACCAAAACAGAAAATAAAGATAAGCAAGAACAGTTGACTGGGTTCTAGCATGTATTTGAAGATGAAATCGAGACCGCAGTTACTATAAAAGCTATGCTTACAAAGAAAAACGAATAGACACAAATCAACAGGAGTATTACCTCAATCTGATGACATTCTCATCTTATAAGAATATCTGGAAAAGAAGAGAAATATTAGCATTGAGAATCTCAAGAATAAAAATGTTTCATATGCTGACTAGTTCAATTTAGTTCAAGTAACTGCTATATTTATTCAATTTTTTAACCGATGGCGCTTAGGAGAAATTTCAAAAATATTGTTATTATTAGGTTGTAGATTACGTAAATGCTAAAGTTGTAGATAAAAATAGTGAATTTTATAAAAACTTAAGTGATGAAGATAAAATGTAACGTTGTAAATATAAGATAGTAGACATTCAAGGAAAACATATTGATGGTAGAGGTTCATTATATATATGTGAACAAAATGAAAAAGCAATAAGATTAATTTTGAACTATTAAGAGCACTTCAAAGTCTCGAAAGAGAATCTGTTTCTTTTTGGGCTTCCTAGAAATAAAGATCGACATATTCAAATATGTAAAATAATGCCTAAACTTAGCAAAGAATGTCATAATTATTACAAAAAATTGATTTCACGAAACTACGTGGAACAAAATTAAGGAATAAATTGCTACTTTTAATGGTATTTTAAAGAACTCTGATAATGTTAGCTTACTTTCTCAGCATTTAGGTCTCTCCACAAAAATTCACTAGACTTATTATAAGCAAATTATTAATCAAGAGAATGTAGCTGTTACAAAACTTCTTGAAGTAGCTACCAGAACAAGTAAAATTAAATAAAATTTTGAATAAAAATTCTGATTCCGCAGAAGAAAAAAGTAATACGTCAATATATGATTCATCATTAAAAGAAAACAGTTGTTCGTCAAACACAAATAGTTTTACAAATAAAAGCATTTCACAAACAAAAGAAACAAAATTTTCTATAATACTCATTTCTAAAAATATTATTTTTAATCACTAAGTTTCCTAAACTTTTATACATTATCTAACTACCATCGGTTTTTACTTTTCTGTATCTATCTTCTCAAATGTACACTTATATGAATGTTTTAATTTTCTTGTTTATTTTGTAGTCTATTATTGTTTTTGTTTTCTAATTTGTAATGAAATATATAATGAGTAATTTGTAATGTTTGTATGTATAATCTAGATATATTTATCTGTATTATATACATATTAATTATCATTGTTTATTTTAGCTAAAATAAAAAGACGATCATAGTCAGATGAAGAGCTGCGAGACTTAAATGAAGGATTTGCAATGTGTTTCAAAGTATCCATCTGCAGAAGAAATTCGTACAGTTAAAAAGAAATATAAATATTTAAGAAATAAAAAGGGAAGTGTAATTCGTACATATTTTTCTAATTTGTTTAAAAAAAAACAATAAGTTTAACATATTTTAATTTAATTACATACAGGGTGAGCCATTTTAATCTATCCACCTCCAAATCTCGAAAAAGTAAGCGGCACACGTAAAAATTGTTCAGACAAAAGTTGCTCAAGACTATAGGGGCCATCCTCCTGCAATAACGGTTTTGACCTTAAGATCAATTTTCAAGGTTATTTGATAATCAGTGATTTTTTTTAAATAAGAACCCCTATTTTTAACATTGGATTCAGAAAGAGCGAGAAATTTTACGTCCGATATAATAGTTAGAGTAAATTTTTACAGAGTCAAATCAAGGTCAACTTCAAAAATCATCCAGAAATTTTTTTTTTTTTTTTTTGTTTTATGACTTCTGAACAATAACAAGCTGGAGTGGACTTGGGACTAACGATCTTGACTATCTTGACCTCAAGGTTAACTTGGAAGGTCATTCGAAGGTACATCCACGTTATTGTTTCTGGGTAACTCTACAAATAAGCATTTTCATTTAGAAAAATCCTCTTGACCTTCACATAATCTTCAAATCTGAAGATAAACGTAGTTAAAGTCGTTGACCTCTAAACCTACTCGAGCGTTTTCCATTTATAAATCCATTAAAATTTGCCACAAAACAGCTTTTGGACAATTCTTTCATATTTTACCATCTATTAGGTTGCTGCAGATGAAATGGCCGATTTAGCAATGACATAAAGTTGGCTGCAATTTTAATGTATTATGTTGGCACAAGGCGGCGCAAATGATATGAGATATTGAAGTATAAGTACTGCTGCCTTGGCTTATGGAGTCATTTCTGTTTTGCACTTCATAGTGATCGTAAAAACAAAAAGAGAAAGTAAACATGGAAGTGAATTAAAAACGGCTACTTTTACTATACAAATTCAAATTAGAGCACAACGCAACGGAAGCAACGAGGAATATCAACAGCGCATTTGGGCTTGATACAGTTAGCGAACGAACCACTCGGTGGTGGTTCAAAAAATTTCGATCCGGAGATATGGACCTTGGAAATGAGCTACGTGGACACCCAGGACCATCGATCGATAACGACGAACTGCGTGCATTAGTGGAGTCTGACCCCCGCCAAACCATAAGGGATCTTGCCGAGAAATTAGGCGTTCACAATTCGACAGTTTGCCGTCACTTGCAACAACTTGGAAAAGTGAAAAAGCTTGACAAATGGATTCCGCATGATCTTACCGAGCAAAACATGACGTGTCGAATGAAGATTTCAAGTTCTCTTCTCTCCCGCAACAAAAAGGAACCGTTCTTGCACCGAATTGTGACCTGCGATGAAAAGTGGATTTTATACGATAATCGTCGCCGATCGGCCCAATGGCTAGATGCCGATGAAGCGCCAAGACACATGCCGAAACCAAGCCTTCATCCAAAGAAAATAATGGTAACTGTTTGGTGGTCTGTAGCTGGAGTTATCGACTATTCGTTCCTGCAACCTGGCAAAACCATCAATGCTGAGGAATACTGTGCTCATCTAGATGAAATGCATCAGAAATTGATAGTCCAACGACCTAAGCTTGTCAACAGGGATGGAGTGATACTGCTTTATGATAACGCACGACCTCATGTATTGAGAACAACGGTCCAAAAATTAAACGAGTTGTGCTATGAGACTCTTCTTTACCCTCCATATTCACCAGACCTCTCACCAACAGATTACCATTTCTTTAAACATTTGGATTACTTTTTGACAGGAAAAAGATTTAATAATGAAGCTGCTGTCAAAAATGCCTTTGAGGAGTTTCTTCGAACCAGAAACTCAGACTTCTACAAAACTGGAATAAATGTACTTGTATCTTGTTGGGAAAAGTGTGTTGCATCTATTGGTACCTATTTTAATTAAATAAATTATCTTTATAAAAAGTAACAGCTGTTTGAAAATTTATTACTAAATCGGCCATTTCATCTGCAGCAACCTAATAAAAGTCAATCTAACAAATAGACATTATTTTTCTACAATAAAATGTCTCCATGCATTCAAAATCCGAAATCAAAGGTAAGTGTTCTTATTTAAAAAAACACTTTCACCTTCGAATGACCTACCAAGTTGATTTGAAGGCCACGATGGTCAAGGTCGTTAGTCCACTTCAGCCTTTTATTTTCCAGATGTAATAAAAAAAAGAAAAAAAAAAAAAAAAAAAAAATTTCTGGACGATTATTTGAATTTTACCTTGATTTGACCATGTGAAATTTACCTTACCTATTATTTTAGACGTAAAATTTTCCGCTCGTCCCGAATCCAATGTCGTTCAATTTTGCCATTGTTTTGATGGACTTGTGGCATGGTGCATTGTCTTGGTGAAAAAGGATTTTTTTCTTCTTCATGTGCGGTCGTTTTGCTGCGATCTCCTCCTTCAAACGTACCAACAAGTCAATATAATAATCACTGTTGATCGACTTACCTTTTTTCAGGTAGTCAATGAAAATCACGCCATGTGTATCCCAAAAAACAGACGCCATGACTTTGCCAGCAGACTGCTGCGTTTTTGGACGCTTTGGACGGCTTTCGCCAGCCATGCGCCACTCAGATGATTGCCGATTCGACTCCGGAGTGAAATGATGTAGCCAAGTTTCATCCATAGTCACGTATCGACGCAGGAAATCCTTTTTATTGCGAGTAAATTGCGATAAACAGCTCTCTGAATCGTCGACTCGTTGCTGTTTTTGTTCCACTGAAAGCTATCGTATTTTGCGGTCAACAATGCATTTATTTCGAAATAAAAAGAATTAAAAGATTAATCAAAGTATCGTCCATTGCTAGTTACTACTTTTTCCCACCTCACAGGCAATTTTCGAATTCTATCACGAAAAAATGTCTCGTTGAGGTGATGCAAGTTAGGAGCCAATTTTCAATTTTTGCGAAAGAAGTAAACCGATGACCTGCCAGATCGTGCTGCATACCTCAGAACAACCAGTAATTAGAAGGAGCAATGTCCGGAAAATACGGCGGGTGCGGCAAAATATCCAACTTAAGCGTTTCTAAATATTTTTCACGACTTTTGCGACATGAAGCCGAGCGTTGTCATGCAGAAAAATAACTTTGTCATGTCTTCCTTGTATTACGGCCATTTTTCTCGTAATGCACGCCTTAAACGAATCAATTGCAGCCTATACCAATCGGCCGTTATAGTATCGCCAAGTTGTAGCAGCCCATAGTACACATCACCCTTTTGATCCCACCGAATACACAACATGATCTTCGAACCATGAATATTCGGCTTTTGTGTTGATGTAGAGGTCGATGGCAACGATTGACTGGGCATAGCGTAGTATTTTCTTCTTGGGGTTATCATAGAATATCCATTTCTCATTCCCAGTAACAATTCTATGTAAAAAACCCTTTCTTTGCTGCCTTTGAATCAGCTGCTTGCAACAGAAAAATCACTTGTCAATGTCTCTCAGTTTCAGTTCATAAGGCACCCAATTGCCTTGCTTTTGAATCATTCCCATGGATTTAAATTATACAAAAACTGCTTGTTAAGTCACTTCCTATGATTCTGCAAGCTCCTCTTGCGTTTGACTCGGATCTTCATCGAGTAATGCCTTCAACTTTTTGTCTTCGAATGTTTTTGGCTGTCCAGAGCGAGGCTTGTCTTCAACGCTAAAATCTCCATTCCTGAAACGTCAAAACCATTCTCTACAAGATTTGTCAGTTGGAGTTTTTTGTCACCATAAACTTCCACAAGCATTCGATGCACTTCAGCTGCACTTTTTTTCCAATTAAAAGAGAAAACTAAAACCTCCCGCAAATGCTGCTTAGTTAACACAAAATTGGACATATTTAACACAGTTGAAAACAAAATTTTTTTATGAAACTCGAAGCGATATAAACTGAAGATTATTGACAGATGTTTAACCTCTCTAAAACTACCGACTTTAGCTGTTACTATTAAATATTCATAATAGCCAGAGCCATCTTTTGAAAACAGACCGAACTAATTTGTACTCCCAATAATAATGCTCATTTTATGCATGCAATCACGAGTCATGTAGGCAATATATTGTACAGCTAAAAAAGAATTTTTATATCAACTTTATCAAAATTATTCTTTAAAAACAAATTCATTCGACTAAATGGAAATTATTGTGTACAGATTCAAACTCAAAACGGTTTAATATACAAATGTGTGTTTAGAACTTTCCCTAGTCAATTTTAAGTGGTTTTGGAAATGGCCCATCGCATTGAAAGTTCTGGCAAAATAAGTGTAGACAGTGTTGTGGAAAAATTGATATTTTAGCCACAAGATACTGTTACTTTGTCTGCGAGAGACGTTGACCTGGACTATGCTTCTAGAGATATTACATTCCAGACAGACACTGCTATTAATAAATTTAATGATCTACTCAAAGGAGAAAAAGAACATGAGCCTTTGGATTAGACTAATGTTAATGCAACTACATAATGGAACTACCCACACAGCACAAAAGGTTTCAAAGAAACTTTCTTGAAAAGATTTTACTGAATCCTTTCAAAAATGTTTTTATAAGAATTGTAAAACCTTTTAAAAATCTTTCGCAAAAGAATTTTTCATAAGATTTTAAGAACCATCATAAAACATTTCTAAAAAACCAAAAAACGAAATATAACAGGGACTTAACAGAAACCTCCCCTCAAACCTTTCACAAAAGGTTTCTTAATCATTGTATGGAAAGCTTTATAAGAAGGATTTTGAAACATTTATGTGATATTGTAATGAAACCTTTCTATAAATCTTTTAAAAGTATTTCTAAAATGTTTTAAGAAAACTTTCAAAAACTGTTTCTAAAAGATTCTACGAAACATTTTTGAAAAGATTATGAGAATGTTCCTGAAAGGATTTTTTGAATTAATATTACAATAGAATCCCACATCGCACGAAAGATTTCAGTGAAAGATTCAATGTAAGGTTTCAGTGAAAACTTGTAGAAAGGTTATATTAAAACCTTGCAGATATCTTTCAAAGAAACATAACATTGAAACATCGTTTTAAGATGATAAAAACATTAAGTTGAAATCTTACAAAGAAATCTTGCATCAACCTTGCTGGAGCATTTCACAAAACATTTCAAGAAAGATTCCTGTGAGGTTTTTTGAAACATTTAGTTGAAACATTTTCAAAAAGTCGTTGCAAGATTTCATATAAATGTTTCAACGAAACCTCAAAGCAAACTTACTGGAACATTCCACAAAACATGTTTAGAAAGATTCCTGTGAGGTTTTTTAAAATATATAGTTTAAACATTTTAAAAAGATCGCTGCAAGATTTTGTATAAATGTTCCAACGAAACCTTGAAGCAAACTTGTTGGAACATTTAATAAAACATTTCAAAAAAGATTCCTATGAGGTTTCTTGAAACATATAGTTAAAACATTTTTAAAAAATCGCTGCAAGATTTCGTTTAAATGTTTCAACGAAAACTTGAAGCAAATTTGCTGAAACATTTTACAAAACATTTTATGAAAGAATTCAGGAAAGTTTCTTGAAATATTTTCTCGTAATATTTTAGCAAGGTTACTGCAAAATTTCTTAGAAAAATATTTAATTAATAATATTTATTTAAAAATATTTCTTTTTTCGAAACCTTCTGTAATCTTTCAAAAAACAAAAACTGAAAGCTTTCTTAAAAGTATTTTGCAATGTTACTGTAACCCAGTTGCAAGAATCCACGTGAAAATCCACATAGAAATCCACCTGGATTTTTACATGGAAATCTACACTGAAATCAGTCCAATAACACACTGTATGTGGATTTCCACGTAGACTTTTACGTGGATTTCCGCGTAGATTACCACATAGGTTTCAACGTAAAATCAGTGTAGAAATCTACGTGGAAATAAGTGTCGATATTTATGTGGAAATCAGTGTAGAAATATACGTAGAAATAAGTGTAGAAACCCACACAGCACGAAAGGTTTTTAAAATGTTTTTAAAAGGTTTCATTAAAGGATAAAAACCTTTATAAAAGCTTTCAAAAAATGTTTTTAAAATAAGTTTATTTTCGTTTTTAAAACCTTCAGCAACGTTTCCTAAATCCTTTTATAAACCTTTCGATATAAGTTTTAAAAACATTTCTATAAAAGTTATAGAAATATTTAAAAAAACATTTTTGAAAGTAGTTGATGAAACCTTTTAAAATACTTTTTTAAAACCTTTTTAAGAACTTTTATTAAGTATTTTATATATTTTAGAATTGTGACAGGTGGCTTATCGAGATTAGGCCACCTGCCATGCAGTGCCAGATAGAGTTCGCGGCGCGACTATACGCGGCGCCATCGACCGCTTGATCGATGGCGTGACGCGGGAAAAGGCGCGAGAATCCGCGGCGTACCTAAACGCGGCGCTATCGATAAAGAATCGATAGCGCTACGCGGGAAAACCGATAGTCGAGAGGGGAAGGAGGAGCCCTCCCCTCAAGCCTTCTTCTCGTTCCGCCGGTTTAACGTGCCGCACGCGCTGAGATTTTTTATAGGAGAATACGAGATTTTTTTCAAGGAGTTTTCCGCGGTATACCGTAGATTCGAGAGGACGACCTGTTCGTTAGTAAAAAGTAAGTTGCCACTTAGGTAGTTGTAAAGTAGCCCGCGAATAATAATATCTTAATTTCCCTGACACGTGTGCGATCGCGTCAGGCATATTTAGATATAGAAGAGCGTATGCGCGAGACCGCATAGCTCTAATTCGGATAGGCCGTGCGAGTGCGAGTGAGAGGATCGATCTCTCTCTCGCACAATCATAGAATAGGAGTACGAGTGAGAGAAAGCCACTCTCACCCGTACAATCATTAACCACGCAGTTGAGCGAGAGGAATGAGCTCTCTCGCTCAACCATAGACTGGATAGTCGAGTGAGAGAAACGCTCTCACTCGAGCAGTCATAAACTACGTCGGTATAGAGGGAGAACTGATCTCTATATCTGACGTCCATAGACTACACCTATGTGTGTAGCTGCGTGGAGTTAAGAGGGTGCGCATGCGCAGTGCGCACCTCGTGAATTAGTATTGCGCGTGAGGCAATACTAATTGCTCTTCACTCGCAAAGGACCTTTCCGCAATAATTATTATACATTTTGTATTATTTTTGTGTTTTTTAATAAAAATAAGCTTTTAGCACTGAGCTGGTACCTTTTATTCAATTACTTCCCCACAGCTTCCCTATCTCGAATACCGCCGCCTTCGCGAGTGTGCCAATCTAGCATTGTCACACAAACTGAGCAGCCGAGCCCGGTGGGAGCAACACCGGTAGCGGGGCCTTAGGCAAGGCCCCTCTCACGCACAAGAGATAAAGCAGAACTAGAGGAAGGTCCTGCATTGCTGACGGGCCGTAAACAAATTACCCCCTTTACAACTGTGGCGCCCGACGTCGGGCTCAAACTCACGACCCTGAGATTAAGAGTCTCATGCTCTACCGACTGAGCTAGCCAGGCACGTCGGGCGCCACAGTTGTAACGGGGGTAGTTTGTTTACGGCCCGTTAGACGGAGGCAGTCAGCGTGCAGGTGAACTCTCAGTGAGGTCCGGCGGCCCTTCTCCGGAGGACTAGCTGCAGGAGCGAGGTGCAGCGGTGCCAGAGGAAGCTGCCAGGATCTCAACGGCTAGCGAACGAGCTTCGTGAATCGCAAGGGTGAGTGCACTCATTTATTCGTGAAAAATAGCGAGAGCGGGAGAGAGAGAGAGAGAGTGAGAGCGTGTGGTGGTGGGTTTGCGGTGAGGGTGGCGAGGAATTGCCACTTCTCTACCCTGGGGAAGCGATAGGCCTCCGTCGGCTGGGAGACAGCCGCGGGCGGCCGACCTGCATCTTCGCGACATAAACAGTGGGAGAGAAAGTGAGAGAGAGAGAAAGAGAGAGTAAAAGAGATTGAAACATTATTTTATTAGAATATTATTTTTTTGTGCAAGGCACTCAGGGCGCACGTAGCTAAATCGGCCACGACGTGGTGCCTACGTCATAACATATAGTTAATGAATTTAAAATCATGCTAAATTGTAATAAGTAGTAATATAAACTGGACATATTTCATGAAATTTTCAGATTTACAAATAATAAATTATATTCAGTAGTTATTAGTAAGCCTAAGGATTTTGTTTAGACAAGCATCGAGAAATAAATAAATTTGTAGAAATAAATAAATGATTTTAATGACATATATATTTTTCTTACATCGCGTATGTATAAAATACAGACTTTTTATTTAAATATTGATAAAAACTGTAAATAATTGTATAGATAATAGTATTAGCACATTGAATAAGCGATAAATTGTTTCTTGAATTTGAATTAGGCGCCAAAAATTATGTATAGAGCGACCGATTTTTATTTGTTTATTAACTATGATAAACGTTTCTTCAAATCCATTGTTCTTGTTACTTTGACTACTAGTGCGTCAGCAGTGAGATATCTCTCGGAATTATTGTTTAATAAATAACTGCAAAATTATTACATTGGTCCTTTTTAAACAATTAATAAACTTTATTTAGTTAGTAAATTAATGTATTATTACTTAAATATGAATAAAGTGTTGAATAGTGAGTCTATACGAGTATGTATTTCTTTGTTGTGACAGATACGGCGCAGATGATTGGACTGGACGACTAGACACACTTTTTAGCAGAAATTACATCTTTGATCCTCACCTACGTCCACCTAAGACTTGAAGAGGAGCTGACACTACCTTACTCGACTTCCTGGCTTATTCTATTTTTTATTTTCATATATATTTAATTTTTAATTGATTTTTCTATCTCTTCTAATTTAATTAATTTCTCTTCTTATTCTATCTTTAAACGTATTATACTATTTTTTTACTAATGTATATTTAATTTTCAATTAATTTTTCTAATTATTTAATCTGATTTTTCAGTCAACTGCTGAGAAAAAAATTACCTCAAGGACCATACAGCTTCGTATGACAATGTAAAGGAGACATCATCGCAGTGGAAAACTTAAGGTATAATTATATTTTTTTATTATTATTTAATGTAGATAATTTACATAGTAAATTGTACAGAGACAAACAATATTGTCTGTGCGTAGGCTGATACAAAGATTTACTTATTATATCTTTGCTGATTGACAGAGATTACTATATATCTTAGACATTAAATAGCTTATAACTACTAAAACTAGTATAACAAGTTATAAAAAATTTAACTTTTATATTAAATTTTTAACTTAAACTTTTATTTACAACTTTAATTTTTAAATTTAATTATTATTTAAATTCAACTTTTATATTTAACTTTTATATTCAATTTAATTTAAAAATTTGCAATCAAATGGTATAAATGTACCTCCAGCATTCAAATTGAGACCTGTTATAAATATTTTTATTTAAATTTTACACCAACAATTTAATTTAAAGTCGTAAAGTCATTTATTTTATAAACAGCATGTCTTAGGCCTCTTTTAAAACATTTTTTATTCATGCAGGTTGTCAATCAAGAACTTATTCATCGAGCAGTCCTTTATGCTTTATTCGAAGCAGTTTTTGCATCAGCAACTTTTTGTAGTGCTTCCTGAACGACATTGAAGAGAAAATTTCCAGCGGTGTAAGAAATTTTAAATTATTTAATTATTATACTTGTTCAAGTAACTGCATAAATAAGTTGCTATATAGCTGTAATTTAAAAAACAATCACTTACATTGGTACACTCATAGGTTTTGTTGGAGTGCTTTCCAAACCATTTCTTTTGTATCCCAGCTAGAGAAATACAAATAATAATACCATACTTTGTATACTTATCGATGTTTATAAATTTGCTTTGAGCATTTTTTAAGTAATTTTTTTTTATAAGAGCTGCAGGTCTCAAATTTTGTGCAGATATTTCATAAATTATTGAAAATAAATCTACCTATTGATAAATGTAACTTATCTGTCACGATTAATGTTGTGATCTAGTAATCCATGTATATTTTTCAATTGACGCAAAGATTTTAAGTTTGAAAATAATAGCTGGGACAGATAAGATATAATTGTTATGGTAGACTATTGGTACATGTTTTACAAAGTATCTGTCCAAAATTTCAGCTTTGTAGCCATGATATAAAAAAAGCATTGAAAATACATTTATTTATTTATTTTATTTTTTTTTTTTTTATTGACCAGATAAAAATTTACAAATTTATAACTTTTTGATAATTTATTGGTTCCAAAAATATTGAATTTGGATTTAATAAAGAAGGTGTAACGTCGATACATGACCTCCGTTTTTTTCTTGTGTCTGCCGATAAGTTTTCTCCCTGCTTTTCCTGCCCTCGCTCGTCAATAGGAAAGATGCGCATCGATCGTATCGATCGCCCGCAATAGATCTATACCCAAACGCTCCACCACGAAAAAGCCTGCCTTTACAACTTACTCGACGCACTCTCCTCTGACCCAGACCGTTGTGAAACTTAGCCTAAACGTGGGCCAAGAGTTTCACGAGTTTTCCCGGAACATAGAAAAAAATGGTACGTGCGTTTCACTCTAGCAAAAGAATGCCAGGCCGAACACGTGCACGTTAACTCGGCGCCAAAAACAATAAAAATGTCCCATAAATACTCTTTTTTCTACACGTAATTTTCTCATTTAAAAAGTGTATTTTCTTTTCCCGTACTTTCCCTTTCGTAACGTATTCTAACACTACGCAATAAAGACATGAAATATTGTAAGCAATCTCTCTGGGTGTATTCCAAGAAATATCTGTGTTTAGTATTTTAATTTTTCAATTAAATAATTTAAATAAACTTAGTAACTAATCATTTAAATACCAATAAGTTGCATATTAATAAAACAATTTACATTTCGCTTTTTCAAATTAATTAACGGTATCGGTTCTTATTATTTTATGTTATTGCCTTTAGGTACATCTTCAAGTTCGCCAACAGTGCAGGGATAAAGACTGACGGAAGTTCGCCATCTTCTAAGAAATACGGCACTAGGAAGGCCTTCACTTTTCTTCTTTTAGGTAAACGACTTCAATGTTTATTTTTACAAGTGATTAGTTAATGGCCTATCATTTTACACGCAGAGGGCTTATATACTAAATTTCATGTCTTTTCGATAGATAATTATTGAAAAATTAGATTTTTTCTAAATTTTGAGACCCTTAGTTCGAGTTTTTGAAAACTGGTTCATCGTATAGGCATGTAATTTGATATGCAAGCTCTCCGAATGCATTCCAAGGAATATCTGTGGTTATATGACTTAAAACCAAGTAGAAGGTGGACCTTGCCCTCGAAATATGCTTTTGACGCAAGTATTTTAGAGTAATGTTCACCTTCTGCTTGGAGTTAAATCATATAATAACAAATATTCCTTAGAATACACCCATAAAGCTTGCTTACAAAATTTCATGTCTTTTCGATGGTTCAGTTTCAAGAAACTCAAGCTTCGAGTCTCAAAATTTAGAAAAAACTGATTTTTACATGCATTGGTCATCGTAAACATACGTAATTGGATATAAAAGCTCTTTATGCGCATTCGATGGAATATTTGTTTTTTAAAAAAAAATCTGTCGTTAAAAGTAATTTATTAGGTATTTTAATTTTATTTTTTTTTTTATATTAGATTAACATATTTTTAATTAATTATATATTTTTATTTTACAAAAGCTGTAGAAGCACCAGTACTAGGACCAGGAACAGGGAGTGCAGTACCAGGAATAGCAGCAGGAGAACGCGTTGAAAATCAAGATTTTTTATTACAGTCTATCAAGTAAGAGCGTGGTCGTGTTAATTTATAAAAAAATTTATTTAATGAAACTTTCATATTTATATATACATTGTACACATTACAAACAATGATGCAATTCGGTCAATAATGTGTCCAGTCACCATCGGCGTCGATAATTGCCTGGCATCTCCAAGGCATGCTTTCTACTAATTTGACGGCGTATTCTAGTGGCAAGGATCTCCAGATCCGACAAATTTCGTAAGACAACTGCTTCAAAGTGTATGTGCGTCTTCCACGAAGCTTCCGTTTAATATATGCCCACACATTTTCAATAGGGTTTGCATCGGGCGATTGCGACGGCCAATCCAATGTAACGATGCCAGATTGAGTCTTCCACTGAGTACAGAGCTTGCTGCGGTGTTTAGGATCGTTGTCCTCCTGCAGAATCCAATCTTCATTTTTTGTGATGAACCATCGTTTGGCAGATGGCAGTAAAGCCTTTTTGTAGATTTTTATTATTTTCTCGGCATTTAGGTTGTCAGTGAAGAGGTGCAAAGTGCCGAATCCCTGCTTTAAGAAGCAGCCTTAAAGATGCACCTTTATTCCATGTTTTAGGGTCCGCTGAACAAGCCTATTGGTGGAAGTTGACCAGGCTCGCGTGAAGACAGAATGTGCCCATATAGAACATTCAACAGTAAGAATGACATTTTCAAAATCTCTATCAATATTCTCATGCGCCCAAGCAAGTCGCTTTGTCACATGTTTTTCAGTCAACAGAGGCTTCTTTATTGTGTTGCGCCATTTCAGATGATGAGTACGAAGATGGGTTCGGATAGTTTCGTAGGATATATCTAAGCCGTTTGCCATTAATTTTGCTTGTCCTTGCCGCAGTATTAAAGCAGGATTCCGCGAAAACAGATTCACTATTCTTTTTTCATCTTTTTTGTTCACTTTTCCTATCGAGCCACGTTCTGGTAAATCATCGACATTTTTAGCCACTTTATATTGCTGTATCTACTTCTGTACGAATGCCTTTGACTTTCTCATATATTTAGCAGCCGCTGATTGCGACATTTTGGGACCTTTCGGGTGGATGCAAAGGAACACAGCCTCGTAGCGCGACGCGTACTTAGCACTCATGGCGTTTAACGTGATTTTTTTTCAAAAGATCACCGACAACTGAATCTTTGTTGACAATGCATCAAGGACAAAGCGTTATTCTATCGGTTTGAGGAGCAATTAAAGCAAAATCTTTTATTACTTGTCGGTGAAGTCGACCACGCTCTTACTTGACGGACTGTATATTAATTGTTTTTTATATATTTTTATCTAGCTTATGTATCTTATGTATTATATTTTAACTATTATGTAGCTTATATTTTTATTATTTTAAATGAATAATCATTAATTTTGATTATGGATAATTAATTGAAATTCCCCGATTTTTTTAAAAAATGAAACCGCATTATGCTGGCACATCGGCAACACGCGTGCCAACGCAGCTCTAAAATTTGCCCGCAGAATGCTGACATATGGGCGGCACGTGTGCGCGGTAAAAATTTTAAATTGGCAAATTGCCGGCAAAACGCGCGCATCAGCTGGTCAATATACAGGGTGCGTACGGTATTTGAGGACATGCATAAATGTGACTATAACTTCGCGAATTTTTTTTAAAATTTTTTTTCCTTTTCAAATAAGAAATGGCAGGCTACAACATCACTCAAGAAATGAAGAGACATATTGTCATCGTCGCTATATGTGCGAACCATACAGATTTAGAGATCTCTAATTTTCTTAATTGCACCCGTTCATTCGTGCATAAGGTTCGCCGTGAATTGGAAGCATCAGGAGGCGATACAGAATCGATTGCAAAACGCAAAAAGCACGAACAACGTTCTGACACTGTCCGATCTGCAGAATTTTTAGAGCAAGTGCAAGCGATCATAGACGAGGACCCTTCAAAATCAATGAGGGTCCTTGCGAGTGAGCTTCATGTTTCTGAGCGCCTTATTCGTAGAGTTGTCCAAGAAGACCTTCGGTATAAGTCTTACGTGATGCGCAGAGGACAGTTCATGTTGGAACGAACACGGGAACAGAGAGTTCTCCGATCAAAACGTCTTTTAAACAAAATCAAACACCCTGAGGCGCCCAAAATGTTATGGTTTTTTTCCGACGAAAAAAATTTTGACCAAGATCAAAAGACCAATCGCAGAAATAACAAATGGCTATGTTCAAATCCTACGGAGGTTCCTGTTGTTATGCACACAAAATTTCTAGCCACTGTTGTAGTTTTAGGTGTTGTCAGCAACGAAGGACATGTTATGCCATCACACTTTTTTACTCAAGGACTTCGAGTGAACTCTGCTGCATACATCTCCGGGTACCCTTAGCGTGGTGCCTAGGAGAGCCTAGGCGAAGCTCTGCTGGCGAGGCTTTCAGCTCTTCTTTGTAAGCTGTTCTTAGACCTAGAAGTACTGTAGACAGAAGTTCCAATTAAGGTATTTGTGGATTGCCCATGAGAGCGGCTTGGAGTGTTTTGTGCCACCTCTCTATTATCCTATTAGTCTGCGGGTAGTACGGCGTTGTGGGAATTATTTTTGCCCCGATGAATTTAGCAAGTGCTGAGAACAGTTCTGATTCGAATTAAGCGCCTCGATCCGTAGTAATCGTTAGAGGCGTGCCAAAGAGAGAAATCCTTTGTCCATAAAATGCGTTGGCTACTGTCTTAGCTTGCATATCTTTCAGTAGGACTGCATGCGGCCATCTGGAAAACCTGCGATTATTGTTAAACAGTATTTATATTCACCTATTAAAGGCGTGGTGATCAGGTCCAGATGTACATGGTTGAACCGCGCTTCTGGCATCGATAGATGGTGAGGCTCAGTCCGAGTGTGCCGGTGAATTTTCGCACGCTGGCACGGAATGCACTCACGTGTCCAGCGGATGGCATCTTTTTTTATTCCGGGCCAAATACATTTTTCTTTCAAAGTTTTTGCCGTGATACGACCACCCGGATGAGCAAGGCCATGGATGATTTCAAACGCCGTCCTTCGTAACGATGGCGGAAGGTGCGGTCGTACTGTTCCTGCCGAGACTGTCGCACTGTATGCGAGCATCGTCGATGGCGAGAGGTTGAAGTTTCAGCTCGATTGTGCTGTACCAGCAGGTGGTGTAGCTCCCTTTTGTTTCTACGCTTTCTGAATTGTAGCTGCATCCAGTCTAACACATCGTTCAATAAGTCCCGAGACTAACAACGAAAACAACATTGTTTTTCAAAAATCATTTTTATTCATCAATATAATCTCCTTTTATAGTAATACAATCTTTCCAACACCTTTCCAACATTTCTATACCATGTTTATAGAAGGATTTATCCTTTGCGTCAAAATAGGCTTCAGTTTCGGCAATGATCTCCTCATTCGAGCTAAATTTTTTTCCCTGGAGCATTTTTTTGAGATCAGCAAAGAGCCAGTAGTCGCTGGAGGCTAAATCTGGCGAATACGGGGGGTGGGGAAGCAAATCAAAGCCCAATTCGTTCAATTTTGCCAATGTTTTCATAGACTTGTGGCATGGTGCATTGTCTTGGTGAAAACGGATTTTTTTCTTCTTCATGTGCGGTCGTTTTGCTGCGATCTCCTCCTTCAAACGTACCAACAAGTTAACATAATAATCACTGTTGATCGATTTACCTTTTTTCAGGTAGTCAATGAAAATCACGCCATGTGTATCCCAAAAAACAGACACCATGACTTTGCCAGCAGACTGCTGCGTTTTTGGACGCTTTGGGCGGCTTTCGCCAGCCATGCGCCACTCAGATGATTGCCGATTCGACTCCGGAGTGAAATGATGTATCCATGTTTCATCTATGGTCACGTATCGACGCAGGAAATCCTTTTTATTGCAAGTAAATAGCGATAAACAGCTCTCTGAATCGTCAACTCGTTGCTGTTTTTGTTCCACTAAAAGCAATCGCGGCACCCACTTGGAGAAAACCTTTTTCATGCTCAATTTTTTATAAAGGATTGTAAATACGCTTCCAGATGATATCTGTGTCATTTCTGCAATCTCACGGACCTTCACTTTGCGATTTTTCATTACAATTTTTAACACTTTACTCACATTTCCCTGTGTAACGGCTTCCAATGGCCTACCCGAACGTTCCACATCGTTTCTGTCCGTACGACCACGTTTAAACTCAGCATACCAACGACAAATCGTTGGTTTGGATGGAGAGGAGTCCGGGTAATGTTTTTCAAGCCATTGCTGGGCTTCTACGGTGTTCTTACCCATTAAAAAACAATGTTTTATCAACACGCGAAACTCGCTTTTTTCCATTTTTCAAACAAATTACCAAGTGGCTTTACTGTAACCTCAATAACTCTGCTGTCTGTGATCCGATCGACGTGAAATTTTTACACGTTCCATGTAAAGGTTTGCACTCTATGGAAACGTGGCCAGTTTGGTACTACTAGCACCATCTCTGGGTTAGTCTCAGGACTTATTGAACGATGTGTTAGCCACTTGACACGCAACAACTCGTTCGATGCGTTGGTCCCCGCGAGCTCCCTCATTTGATGGAACAGCTACGAGGGTTTCTTATCACCTATTTCAAGCTGTGTCAGCATTTTATTTAGTTTTTTGTCCGGGGAGTCTATAAAACGCTCGATGACCCGCTCTTTTAATGCAACATACGCCCAGACCGACGGCGGGTTTTCGACCAAGTCCACGATTTCCGCGAGCATTACTGAGTCCAGAGCTGTGACCGTCAAGTCGAATTTTAATTTGCCCGAGGTGATGCAGTTTACCCGGAAGGTTGCTTCCAGCTGGACGAATCATAATCGCGGCCACTCGCGCCAGAACGGTGGCAGCTTGACGTTGGAGAGCGCGCACATGTTTTTTTCCATGTTGGCACCTGCGGAGCGTGCTTGAGGGTTCTCTAACAAGGACGACGCGAGGCTGAGGCGGGACACTTGGAGGTCAAGTAGCTGCCCGGCTTCGTCTTTCAGCAGATTTTCAATGCTTTTCGTTACACGAATTGAAGCGTCGAGGTCGCCCGAATTATCCCAGTTGAGGGAGAGCATTGACAGGGATGTGCCTTCTCTTCGACGAATCGTTGACCGGGGTGGTGTAAAGTCTGCATCCGCAGGTAAAGCCGAGTCGGACATGCCCATGCAGAATTACTTTCTGGCACTTAGAGTGAGACGCTCACTTGTTGCACGCCGGACTCGAAAGGCGTCTAAGAAAAAATAAAATGGCGTCACTCGCGATCTCGCACCGCACAAAAGTCCATTTCACTGTATAATCCGACACAAATGTTTTTTATCTCACCTTAGAAATTTCCCCGCGCGCACTAAAGAAGTCACTGCAGGCGAGAAGATCACGTCGGGGTTACCAATTATTAAGAGTTTCTACGCATGTCTCGGCTTTACGTTGATGCGTATGCTGAGGTCGCCATGCGCCTCGAACGCACGATTACGCGTTTACCTTTTATGGACTTGGTAAAGAAATGGGCACTGGAAGGAAAGCGCTGCGCGCGGCGATGCTGTTGGCGCGCTGTACGATTGCGCCACAAATATGCCCGTAAATCTGTAGCATGCGTGTCGCAAGTTTTAAGTATGTATGCGGGCATATTACTCAGCATATGCTCGTCTCGTGACGGTCAAAACCGGGGCAAGTGGACGTCATACGTGCAGCACGTAAATAAGCATTTTGAGGGCATTTTGCCAAGGCTCTGTGGTTGGGATGCGCCGGGTAAGAATAGACCGCGTGAGTAGTGAAGGAGGACTGTAAGTGGGTGCGATAGCGCAATAGAAACAGAAAGCTGCATAAGGACCTCATCTATCTTTGTCTAACTGTTCATGAGCAGTAGCACAGTGATGCATAGTTGAATTTTAAACATTGAGTTTCACAGATAAATATATATATATATTCTTTTATACCTATGGTATTAAAGCATGATTTATATATATTCACTTACTTACGTACATACATTTTTTAAGAAATTTATATAATATTTTTTAAGGTACGATGTTATAATGTTAAAAAAGCAGAGTATAAATATGAAATCTGTATAAATTTATTAAAAAACAAATGTAATATAAGGAATTTTAACAATAACATTATAAATATGTTTGGCTACTGTTTAAATTAAAAATAAAAAGAACTAAATATATTTACTTATAGATAATACTTATAACTATAATTTTTTACAAAAGTTGTAAAAATATTTTATATTAATTTATTTTTTATCTTAATTATCTATATTAACACTTTAAACATTTATTATTAAAAATAAATTATATTTATTGTTCTTTAAAAATTGTCAATTTATTATTTTTCATGCTTATTCTTTGGTTTTGTTCTTACAAAATTTTAGCTTCGTATTTCAATCGAATGTTTAAATATTTTTGACTAGCAGAATTAATTGTTGTAAGTTTTTATTTTGAAATGTTTTCTTGAATTTTTATTATGAGCAACTGCAATTCTAAATCTTTGATATGCTAAGTATCATTGCAATTTATTCCAAGCCTCTTCACTTGTGAAATCTTTTTGACATGAATACTCTGCTTCTAAATTAGTCATAAAACGTACTTTTTTTGTCGGTTGGGCATTGGTGAGTATAGTTTTTCTAAAATTGCGATTCAGATTTAATTAGATTATATAATAATAATAACAATATTTAAGTGATGCTTTGCATAAACATTGTTGTCAAACAGAATTTATTACCTTTTTTGATTGTTTGATTGATTATTCACAGTTAGACTGAAATCATTATTCATTTGTTGTATATCAACATCATCTGCTATGCCACTTTTTTTTAAACTAGAAGAACTTGTTATAATCATCATAGCGTGAATTTTAGTCTCTTCTTGATAATTATTCGTATTGATTACTGTTGATAATTTTGTTGTACTTTTCAGTGTTAGAATAGAATTTAAATGTAACCGTCTTCTTGTTCTTAATTGATCAGTATAAAAAGAATCTTTCTCATCAAAATGATCCCTGCATATGTAAGTAGTTTTAAAGTTTGGAGTTTTCGATAAGTTTATCGATTCAATCCACTTTTGTCTCATTGCTTCGTTTGAGGGAAATCTACATGAACAATCAAATTAAATATATGAATGTTTAATCTTTTATTTTCAGGTTAGAGTTTCAGGTTAGATTTATAAATATAATACTTACATATAAAAACTACGTTTTTTAACTGTAGTTGCGACTGCTTTACATATGATGCACTTTTTTGTCATTTTAAAACAATTTTTTAATCAACATTACAAAATAAATAATAGAAAAATGTTTTAGTCGCACTCACAACGCTATACTGAAAAAAAAGACGTTTAAGCGCATAAGCGTCTATTTCTTTAGCTATATACGAGGGTGGTCTGAAAAGGTTTCGACCTCAACGTGAAGATAGCAGCACTCGTCAATAAAAGCTAGCGAATTTCGTTGTTCATCTGTTGACAGTTGCTCACCAAAGTTTCAGTCATTGTAGATGCGCAGTTGTTAGTTGACAGTCGTTTGAGTAAGTCGATATGAGTGTTGTTGTGAAAATGGACAAAATTGAGTATTGAGCTGTCATTAAATTTTTATTTTCGAAAGGCAATACGCCTACGCAAATCAAAAATGAGTTGAACTCTGTGTATCGGGACTCTGCACCATCATTTACCACAGTGAAATGTTGGGCAGCTGAATTTAAACGTGGCCGTAAGAGCTTGGAAGACGATGAACGTTCAGGACGTCCAAAAACTGCAACCACTGACGATAACATCGCCAAAGCTCACCAAATGGTGCTAGACGACCGCCGAATTGAAGTGAAATAGATAGCAGAGATTATGAGCATGTCCAAAGAACGTGTTTGCTACATACTAAATCAAGATTTAGGCATGAGAAAGCTGTCCGCACGTTGGGTGACGCGTTTGCTTACGTTAAACCAAAAACGTGTTCGAATGAACATTTCCAACGCTCTATTGGCGCAGTTTAGGCGCAATAAATCCGAGTTTTCGCGCCGATTAATTACTGTGTATGAAACTTGGATACACCATTATACGCCCGAAACAAAAATACAGTCAAAACAGTGGACTGCAAAGGGAAAACTGGCTCCAAAAAAAGCAAAAACTGTTTTTTTGGCTGGGAAAGTGATGGCGACTGTTTTTTGGGAAAGTCATGGAGTTATTTTAATCGATTATCTTCGAAAAGGAAAAACCATTATAGGAGCATACTACGCATCATTACTTTACAAGCTGAAGGCAGAACTTGCGGAAAAACGTCCACATTTGCAGAAAAAGAAAATCCTGTTTTATCAAGACAACGCGCCGTCTCACACCTCAGCGGTTGCCATGGCGAAAATCCATGAATTACGGTTTCAGCTGCTTGACCATCCTCCTTACTTACCAGACCTAGCTTCAAGCGACTTCTTTTTGTTCCCTCATCTGAAAATTGCACTCGAAGGACAGAGATTTTCGTCAAATGAGGAGGTAATCACCTTCGTGAACAGTCATTTTGCAGAGAAAAACGCCGAGTACTATTTAGATGGATTAAAGAGATGGGAGCATCGCTGGGAGAAGTGTGTAGAATTGCAAGGAGACTATGTTGAGAAATAAAAAAAAAAATTAAGAAAAAATGTCTTGTATCTGTGTTAGGTCGGAAACTTTTCAGACCACCCTCGTATATATATATATATATATATATATATATATATATATATACAGGGTGGGCCATTTTAACTTCCCCACCTAAATATCTCAGAATCTAAGAAGGATACGGAAAAAAGCTTTAGACAAAAGTTGAAGAAGGCATAGAGGGTCGTATAAAAGTGACTTTAGCTTGACTTTGAAGTTGACTTTTAAGGTCAGTTGCAGGTCAACTTTATTTTTTTAAATAAAATTCCCTATTTTTTATGCCGAAATCGGTAAGAGCAAAAAAATTCTGCATCAAATTTGTTTAAAACAAAATTTTGTTTTTGACCTCCAAGAGGTCAAAAATCAAGGTTGATTATCTTATGCCGTTTCTTGCATTTTCACTGCATTACCATGGTTTTTAGGAAAAATAGACTAATCTATTATTAATCGAAAACACTATCAATACTTACCCTACTAACCCTAAGTCTGACCCTTACATATTACTCCCTCCTTCCGCCCCGGCAACCCCCTTCAACCACCGAACCCCCTTCCTCTTAAGATTAACTGTTCGATCTCAAAGCTCATCCTCCAAATCCCTATTTTTTATGCTGGAATCGAAACGCACAAAAAATTTTACATTATTTTTGTCCGAGAGAAAATTTTATTTTGTGACCTCCAGGAGGTCAAAAATCAAGGTCAAATACCTTGAAAGGCGTTTTCATGCTGACGCGACTTTTAGAAATAATATAATAAAAATTTTGTAAACGCGTTTGAATTTGAATTGTTTAGCGAAAAAAAAACAGTTTTTGACTTTAAAACTGTATAATTTGGAAAAAAAATAAAATTTCCAAAAACTCTATGAGGTCCACTAGATAAACATGTTTTGAACATATTTGTACACAAATGAGGCCATTAGGTCGTGTGGTATTATTGGGAAATTTTCCACCGAAATACATCTTTTTTTCAAGGCGCTTTAGAAGATCAGCTATCACACCGCCATTTTGTTTTCAAATGTCATGAGGAAAACATACACACACTCATTTCCTCTCCAACACCCTTACACCTCATTGATTTCAAATACTATTTATCACTACGCTGCCTACCAAAAGCTCTACTCGCTTGTAGGGAGAAGTGAATAAGGCATTTGCGGGTAGGATAACATTTAAAATATTACATTTTGAGATAAAATACTTTGTTTTCGATTCTGGAATCAACCTCTATTTCCCAAACCGCTAATCTTCCCTTTTACCTACGTGTACCCTGCACATCTCAAATTTTATCCTTACTATCTACTACTACTCTACTTTCCCAAAATTCAATCTGCTAGTAACAATCATTTGATAGGGTCTTATTTAGTATATTTCAAGATAGAAAAGTCAATAAGAATTTAGGTAAACTTTAATTTGACTTTTGAGAGTTACAGTTTCATCATTTTCAACAGCGCATTGTATTTTGCCAATAGGCTATGGATATGATAGGAAATGATCCTGATTTTTTCAATTTTGTGCTTTTTTCTGATGAGGCTAAAAATAGTAATCTTAAAACCATTGAGAGGCGAGGGGACTCACATTAATCAAGCACCCCGGATAGTGAGAAGCTAGGGGACTTACTTTAAACCAGCACCCTGAATAGTGAGAGGTGAGGGGACTTACTTCAACCAGCACCCCGAATAGTGAGAGGCGAGGGAAATCACTTTAATCTAGCACCCCAAATAGTGAGAGACAAGGGGACTCACTTTAATCCAGCACCCCAAAGGAAACAGAACTTACTTCGTCTACGTCGTTGTTTCTGGCAACTGGACCTGTTGGTCTAATCCATGAACCATTGTAATTTTTATCCGAGAAATTCCACATAATCCATGTAAAATGTACTGGAGAACCATCATTCTGGTAACACAATCTTTGTCACTTGTCTAAATCGACATTTTTTATTAGTTCTGGTAAATGATCTCTAACAAACTGTCTATAGATATTCCTATTGACACTTTCATCAAAAATGTACGAACCAATTACATATCCGTTAGCAATTCTACATCATATCCATAGAGCTCCAAGGTTGTGGTGATGTACTGTCCTACGCCAGTGAGGATTCTCGCCAATAAGGGCAATTATGACTATTACTTTCTCAGCCACATTAAGATTTAGTCTTATCAAAAAAAAAGCATAAAATTGAAATAATCGGGATCATTTTTTATCATGTCTAAAGTCTATTTGTGAAACACAATGTGACTTCAAAACGATGAAACTTTAACTCATGAACTAAATTTATGTGACAAGCATGTATCTAAGGACTTCGAGAATTCACAGAAAAAATCTTGATGGTATAATGGATGGATTTGGCTACTGCTTGGTTCCTGATAATATGAGGGTTTAGATAAATGATTACAAGAACAGTCAAAATAGGAGTATTGTTATTGTCATATTCGTGGTAATAACCTATTCAACCTATCTTCACCAACGGTTTAAATTTCGAGTAAGGAGCGTGGATAAGCATAAAATTTGTGATTGATGAGGTGATTTTAGGTCAAAAAGGGTTATTGGGTTATTAATTTATTTTTTCTATAAGCCACCGTAATGCAGTGAAAATGCAAGAAACGACTTTTTAAGATATTCGACCTTGATTTTTGACCTCTTGATTTAATAGAGCAAAATTTCGTTTGAAACAAATTTAATGTAGAATTTTTTGCTCTTTCCAATTCCAGCATAAAAAAGGGGTTTTTATTCAAAAAAATAAAGTTGACCTTCAACTGACCTTAAAGGTCAACTCCAAGGTCAAGCTAAGGATCACTGTTATCTGACCCTTTATGCCTTTTTCAACTTGTCTAAAACTTTTTTCCATATCTTGCTTAGATTCTAAGATATTTAGGTGGAAAAATTTAAATGGCCCACCTTGTATATATACAGGGTGAGCCATTTTAAGTGACCCACTCAAATTTCTCCGTTGGTAAGCCAGATACAGAAAAATGTTTAAGACAAAAGTTGTATAGTTTCAAGAGGGACATAAAATGGTACTATTGATTTAACCTTGAAGAGTAATTTAAAGGTTGCATGAGCGTTGCCTTTAATTTCTTAAACAGAAGCTACTATTTTTTGTTATATATTCTTGTAGGTTATCTCGAGAGTTTTCCAAAACACTATAATAAAATATTTTTTCATTAATTAATTTTCGAATTATGAGGCTCCAAAGCAGTACTTTGCAGTACTTTGACATAAAGTACAAAATATTTTGTACAATGTCATGTTATGGGTTAAGTTGATCGTTAGGTATCATTCAAAAGTCAAATCAACTTCTCACCTAAATCTCTGTAGTTATGCATGTTAAGCATCAGAAATACGTATCAACCTACTTTCAACGCTATCCAGGAACAACGACATGGACGTAGTAGAATTCTGTTCTCTTTGGGGTACTTGATTAACGTGAGTCCCCTTGCCTCTCACTATTATAACAATTAAAATTATTAACCACGAAGCAAATGTTTGAAGTTGCCTCCATTGGCTTCAAGGCATAAATTCAATTGCCTCTGGAAACGTTGTACTGTTCTTAGCAAAGTTTCTCTTGGAATCTCTGTGCAAGCTCGAAGAATCCCATGCATCTCCCGTATGGCAAAATTATGTCACACGCTTTTTGGACGAACGCGCGCGATCAAATAAAGAGCCAAAACGCACCGCGCGTGAGGGGTCGACTAGCTCGACCACCGGATACCGGGAGGGGGCTTACGTTAACACTAGAAGCGCCGCGTAGCAGCTAACAATTGCACTAGCTCCGCATATGTTATGAGCAATTGTTAGTTAGAGATAATTCTTGAGCAGCTCCGGTCAGATCGATCTCCGCCGATCACAGGCTACAAGAGTCCGTATGTAAACATTTGTATGTAGACAAGCTTTTTTTGTAAAATTTGATCTCTATCCGTATGTAAACATGCCTGACTATCCGCCTAATGAAATTGTTGATATTATGACGGTTTTAGGGGAATGTCATAACAATTTTCGTGCAGCGGCAAGACGGTACGCTGAACTCTTTCTAATTAGGAGACACCCAAACCATAGGACAATATGTAGAGTAACCGAAAGAGCTTTCGGTGGGCATCTTGTTCGCCAACGCAGGCGCCACGAATACGACGAAAATGATGCTCGCGCTGTGACTATCCTAGCAGTTATTCATCTTGACCCTCATATTAGCAGTCGCCAAATTGAAAGAGAAATTGGTATACCACAAAGAGCGGTTTTAAGAATCCAAAATGTTCTTCGATATCATGCCTACCACGTAACTATGGTTAAAGAATTAAGGCCACATCATATTCAAATGCGTATTGAATTTTGCCAATGGGCTTTAAGAATGATGGCAAATGATTCTAATTTTTTTAGATTTGTACTTTTTTCTGATGAGACTAAATTTTGTAGTGATGGACAATTTAATAGGCACAATTCTCATTTTTGGTCAAATCAAAATCCTTAGTGGCACATACCTGTAGACCATCAAAATCGATGGAGCCTTATGGTATGGTGTTGCATAGTCAATGGTTATTTCATTAGTCCTTATTTTTTTGAGAAAAATGTTGAAAGAGATAGCTATTTGGAGTTGCTAAGCGATCGGTTGCCAGAATTGTTAGAAGATGTTCCTTTAGCTACAAGACGAACAATGTGGCTCCAGCAAGATGGTGCAGCACCACATTTTGCACGAATAGTACGTGGCTTTTTAAATTTAAACTACAATGAGAGGTGGATCGGACCAGGAGGTCCAGTTAACTGGCCTCCTTGCTCACCAAATCTCACATCTTCAGATTTTTATTTATGGGGATACTTAAAAAATGTTGTTTTTGCAGGACGGCCAACAACTAAAGCAAACATGTAAGACCGTATTCGTCAAGCTTGCGCAGTGATTCCAAGAGAAACTTTACTAAAAACAGTACAACATTTCCAGAGGCAATTACATTTATGTTTTGAAGCCAATGGTGGTAACTACGAACATTTACTTCGTGGTTAATAATTATAATTGTTATACTAGTGAGAGGCAAGAGGACTCACGGTAAACCAGCACCTCAAACGTGAGAGGCAAGGAGACTCACGGTAAACAAGCACCCCAAAAGAAACAGAACTTACTACGTCGACGTCATTGTTTCTGGGTAATGCTAAAAGTAAGATAAACGTATTTAAACAAGCAGTACGGCAAAGTACTGCTTTGAAGCCTCATAAGCCGAAAATTACTCAATGAAAAAATATTTTATTATAATGTTTTGGAAAGCTCTCGAGATAATCAACAAGAATATGTAACAAGAAATAGTAAGTTTTATTTAAAAAATTTAAAGTAATCATTATGTGCTTTTTAAATTACTCTTCAGAGTCAAGTCAATGGTACTATCTTATACCCCTCTTGAAAATATACAACTTTTGTCTGAAAAATTTTTCTGTATCTGAGTTACCAACGGAGAAATTTGGGTGGGTCACTTAAAATGGCTCACCCTGTATATTTTTATTTCATAAAATCCATTTAAATATTCAATTCGCCTCTATAAATTACATCATCAAGGTCAATAATAATATTACGCGTATATAAAGTTGTAAAAATGAAAATTATTATTATTTAAAAATCTGAACAGCAAATCTTTGAAAAATTAATTTTATGAAAATCGAAATATTTAATATAACCATCATATATTTTATAATACGCGTAATATTAATTAATTTCTATAATTTTTAATGAAAAATATTTCAATCAATTTTTAAGTTTTATGATAAATAATATTGTATAATTATAAATTAATATATGTACTACTGATATAACCTTAATAAAAAGTTTTTAGAAGTATTCAAAAACATTTATTTTATTATTGGGAGTACAAATTAGTTTGGTCCGTTTTCAAAAGATGGCTCTGGCTATAATGAATATTTAATAGTAACAGCTGAAGTCGGTAGTTTGAGAGTGGTTAAACATCTATTAATAATATTCAGTTTATATCGCTTCAAGTTTCATAAAAAAATCTTGTTTTCAACTGTATTCAATATATCCAATTTTGTGCTAATTAAGGAGCATTTGCGGGAGGTTTTAGTTTTCTGTTTTAATTGAAAGAGAAGTGCAGTTAAAGCGCATTGAATCCTTCTAGAAGTTTATGGTGACAATGCTCCAACTGATAAATCTAGTAGAGATTGGCTTCGACGTTTCAAGAATGGAGATTTCAGCATTGAAGACAAGCCTTGCTCTGGACAACCAAAAAAATTCAAAAACAAAAAGTTGGAAGAATTACTTGATGAAGATCCGAGTCAAACGCAAGAGGAGCTTGCAGAATCATAGGAAGTGACTTAACAAGCAGTTTTTGTATAATTTAAATCCATGGGAATGATTCATAAGCAAGGCAATTGGGTGCCTCATAAACTAAAACCCAGAGACATTGACAGGCAATTTATCTGTTGCGAGCAGCTGATTCAAAGGCAACAAATAAAAGGTTTTTTATATAGAATTGTTACTGGGGATGAAAAATGGATATTCTATGATAATCCCAAGAAGAAAAAATACTACGCTATGCCCGGTCAATCGTTGCCATCGACCTTAACGTCAACACCAAAACCGAATATTCATGGTTCGAAGATCATGTTGTGTATCTGGTGGGTCCAAAAGGGTGTTGTGTACTATGAGCTGCTACAACCTGGCGATACCTTAACGGCCGATCGGTATAGGCTGCAATTGATTCGTTTGAGGCGTGCATTACAAGAAAAACGGTCGGAATACAAGGAAAGACATAACAAAGCTATTTTTCTGATAACAACGCTCGGCCTCATGTCGCAAAAGTCGTGAAAAAATATTTGGAAACGCTCAAGTGGGATATTTTGCCGCACTTACCGTATTCTCCGGACATTGCTCCTTCTGATTACCGGTTGTTCCGAGAGATGCAGCATGATTTGGCAGATCATCGGTTCATTTCTTTCGCAGAAATCGAAAATTGGCTCCTAACTTGGATCACCTTAAAAGACGAGACATTTTTTCGCGATGGAATTCGAAAATTGCCTGAGAGGCGGGAAAAAGTAGTAACTAGCGATGAACGATACTTTGATCAATCTTTTAATTCTTTTTATTTTGGAATAAATGCATTTTTGACCGCAAAAAAGCGGACCGAATTAATTCGTAGTCCCAATAATACAAAGTATTTTATATTTTAAAAATTATAAAATAAGAATTCTAAATTATATTATACTTACTAATCGTTGTTTTTTGATCTATGAATTAGACAAAAGTAATATTTATATCTAAATATAAAAACACAAACGGTTATAATAGCAGCGAAAGTTGTCTAAAATAATAATTCTGTCTAAATGTTTGTTATATTATTGTAAGAGTGATGGTATTGTGAATAGCACTGGACACACAACTCGCGATTTTAATTGTGGGTTAACTGCCGTTTGCGCTTATCTTCCGAAACTAGTGTGGGTTGCTTCTGCGATAGGTTTTCTTTACTCGGTTGATGCGGAAATTTAGAACTAACTGTGGTTAACATTAATTTTTTTCTTCTTTATATACTGAAGTTTTCGCGGCGCGTCTTCTTTTAAATACATTTTTTGATAGGGTATTTATTGCCTTTTTTTTCTTTAAAATTTTTCCACAAACGTTTAATTGTAGGCCCAAGGATTTTTAAATCCTTAATATTAGTATTGCATGCTATAAAGGGGGAATAGTGGATGTTTGAAAGCGTTACCAGTCATTCGGGAGCGTTGACTTCAGTACAGTCAGACCTTCCGACGCCACTTATTCCTTTAAAGGGATGAAGTATTGGATATTCAAAGGCGTTACCAGTCATTCGGGAGCGTTGACTTCAGTACAGTCAGACCTTCCGACGCCACTTATTCCTTTAAAGGGATGAAGTATTGGATATTCAAAGGCGTTACTAGTCATTCGGAAGCGTCGACTTCAGTACAGTCAGACCTTCTGACGCCACACATTCCTTTAAAGGGAGGAAATATTGGGAAAATGGTGAGGTAGGAAAGAATTGCAAGTAGGTTGGTGATTCAACCTTAGTAAATAGATAAAAGGTATGACAAAATAGAAAGATAGCTTTAAGTTGAATCTTACGTTTAATTAAAGTTTAAAATGATACAAATTGGATTAAAATAATAATCTTAATATTATTGATTACAAAGATTCAAGTAGTTTTAAATATAGTAAACATCAAAAATTTTGAATATAGTATGACATTATTTAAAAGTTTGAATATAGTAAAAAATTTTTTGAATGTAATGTAACAAACATAGCAAGTTCAAATATAGTAAAAATAGAAATTAAAAGTAGCAGGGCTTCGAGGTTGCTCTGAGTCGTGCTCTTGGAGGTTTCCTCAAGAAAAAGCCTCCGAATGCATCGATGCACCGGCTTTTATACCCGCTGGACTACGAGTTTTTTGGCGGCTGGAAAAGCGGCGAAATGAATTTAGGCCAATAAGAATATTTCCTCGGCCTTATCCTTGACTTTCGTAACGTTACATAAGATGTAGAAATGTAAATGTGGCGGAAAGAAGTCACGCCTCCGCCTACGCATTCTATGTGAAAGAGAGAGAAAGTGCATCGAACGAGAGAGCGTCTGTGGTGTGTGTGAGAGAGAGAGATAGATAGATAGATAGATACAAATTTTTATTGTACAAAAATAGTGTACAAGGATAGCGCAGTAAATTAACCGTAAATTAACAAGTAAACATTAACAAAAATAAAAAAATTAAATAACAGTGCATAGCGATTAATAGTATAATAAGAGTAATATGACAATAAACAATAGATATAAACTAATTATAAAATAAGAAATAAAACATAATGACACAGTGTAAACGAAGAGCTTAAATTATGATTTAAATTATAGCCTCGATAATAAAGACATTGTATGCTCTCTCTCAACGGAAAGAAGGTAGGTGAAAATAGTGGATTTAAAGCGGGAAATAGAGGATATAGTATAGTAAGAAGAAGGTAGACTGTTCCAGACTCGAAACAAATAAACAAGAAAAGATCTATCATGGAACTCAGTAGTAGATGACGGTATGGCCAACGGCCTCCCATCATTCCGAGAGGGTCTATCAGACTGGCTTCATAAGAAATTTTCAAATAGGTGCATTGAATCGTAATGTTTAAATATTTTATGAAGCAGAGTGATGATGAAGTATTTACGCCTATCTGAGGAGGTAAGCAAGTCAAGAGAAACCCTATACGGAGCAATATGCTCGCGCCTGGTTACACCATAGACATAACGAACGCCAGAGTTTATGACTCTCTGCAGCTTGAGATCAAGTTCACCAGAAATATCACAATAAGCGACGCAGCAGTAGTCTACTATAGGGAACAAGAGAGTCTCAATTAAGTGCTTACGGAGGGCGAAGTTAGTGCTCTGACGGAAAAAGTTGTGCCTGTAAAGCAGAGAATTAGCTTTACGATAGGTGTAAGCAATGTGTTCCTTCCAGTTAAGCTTAGCATCAAGGTAGACATTAAGGTTGCACACAGATTTCTCGAATGTTACAAGAGTATTATTTATCTGAACACCCTTGATTGGCATGTCAGTAAGCTTATTTATGTTCTGCATGTCTCTCAGAATGTTGGCAGACAAACTGAACATGAGCAAGGATAGCGTCGCGTTGATTTTAAAAGAAAAAATGAACCGCAGGAAGGTCTGCTCTCGATTTGTTCCGCACTTTCTCACACCAGAGCAGAAAGAAACTCGCATCCAATGTTGTCAAGATTTTATCGAGACTTGCGACACCACTCCGGGCTTTCTAACCTCAATTGTGACTGGAGACGAGACTTGGTGCTTTCAATACGATCCTTCCACGAAGCGCCAGTCATCCGCTTGGCTCAGTCTGGGCCGTGCGAGGCCTCAAAAAGTGCGCCAACAAAAATCAAGGGTAAAGACGATGCTCATCGCTTACTTCGACTCCAAAGGCCTGATACACAAAGAATTTGTGCCCCAAAACACCACCGTGAATGCTGCGTATTACGTAGAGGTGTTAAAACGTCTAAAGCACCGGATTAATCGCATCAGGCCCGAGTACAAGGAACCGGGATCGTGGAGTTTGCTGGATGACAATGCGCCTGCTCATTCTTCGAACATTGTGAAGTGTTATCTCGCCGAAAATCAGATTTCACGCATCAATTACACCCCATACTCGCCAGATCTGGCTCCAGTCGACTTTTTCCTATTTTCCAAGCTAAAAATGGCCTTGAAGGGACGATTTTTTGAAGATGTACCGAGCATTCAAGCGGCTTGCACCGAGCGTCTCACAGGGATAACTTCAGAGGAGTACCAGAGAGCCTTTGAATCACTCATGGAGCGCTCAAATGAGTGTATATCTAGGGAAGGGGACTATGTTAAAAGTTAACTAGAATAAATTTCTTTAGATGTAATTTTCGATTTTTTATTTCAAAAGTTCGGGAACTTTTCTGACACACTGTGTAGTTCAACATATGTTTCGAGGTTGGCCAGGGAAAATTGGACATAAATCTGGAGGTCATAAGCGTATGTTAAATGACAGATAGTGGTATCAAGCTTGCTAGATACATCATTTATGTAGATTAGGAATAATAATAGCCATGTCGTTCCAGCACTGCTTGTTTCCTACCAGTAAGGTAAGAGGCGAACCACCGAATAACAGCAGGTAAAAAATCGTAATTTAATAGTTTTTGCAGTAGTGTGACATGACAAACCTTATTGAATGCTTTACTAAGGTCAAATAGCAAGAGTAGGGTAACCAAGCGTCTGTCCATTCTTGTCCTGATGTCATCCGTGAGTTTAATGAGTGCAGTCTGAGTACTATGGTACTGTCGGAAACTAGTCTAAAAAGGGTCGATGAGTTTGCGAGTATGAAGATAATTGTATACTTGTTGATGAACCAAGCGCTCTAAGACTTTTGACAGGAATGAAATAAGGGAGATTAGTCGGATGTCACCCATATCACGAGGGGAAGCAACTTCGTTGATGGTTGTTACCAGTGCTATCTTCCAATCAGGGAGTACGTAGGGTTCACGCAAAGAGTCATTAAATACTCAACACAGTAAAGAGCCTATCACTGGAAAAGCAGCGACGATTATGGACTGTGGGACTCCATCATAGCCCCGCGCCTGAGAGGAAGAATAATGTACAGCACTTCTCACCTCGTCGATGGTAACAGGACAAAAATAAAACTGAGGGTTGAATGTTATGCCAGTGTTAAGAGAGTCCAGGAAGGAGTTAACAGTAGGTACACTGGAGTCAAATGCAACACTACCGAAAAAATTATTTAGATCATCAGGAGAAAAATTGTGGAGAGAGTCAGTAGGGGAAGAGCATAGTCCGAAGTGGCGTAGTTCCTTCCATAGGTGATTCGGGTCAGTAAGTCTAGTAAGTCTGTCCTGAAAGTAAAGTAGCCGAGCTGATTTAGTTTGTTTGTGGAAGTCGTCGCGTGCTATTCTATACTGTCGAGGGTCAGAGGGCAGTCTAGTACGTTTGTAGCGTCTATATAGTATGCCTTTGTTTTGTAAGAGATTAGTAAAGAAGGAGGTAAACCAAGGGCGATGTGCTCTCCTCCGAGTAACAACCTTAAGTAGCACAACTGTAGTAATAACGTGTTGTAGATGATCGTATAAACAGTGCAGGCGTGCATCCAGAGGAGAGTCACTCGCACATTTTGGACAATTCAAGGAGCGAAAGTAATCAAGAAGAGCTGCAGTGTTTATGGAGCTGTAAATACAGAAAGTAAAGCTGTGGAAAGGCGTTGGTCGTGAGATAGAGCATTTACCAGTAGCAGTAAGTAAGTCGTTTCCATCAATAAAGGGGGTGCTAGTCTTCCAGTAGTCCAGTACAATGTCGTTAGCATCAACTAAGCATAGGTCCAGCTAAGTGTTAGTCGTAGAAGTATGATGAGTACTACTATACGGTATAGAAAAGAGGGAGTGCTCATCGAAAAAACATTTTAAAAAATTAGCGTCATCGCTATTAGATACACCGTATGTCGGAAAAGTTCCCGAACTTATTTTGTAGCGCTTGTACGAAGAGTGGCGCCACCTCTTAGACGACACCAGTACTATGTTGCTACATCCCTCTAGAGTGTCTAAAAATTTTTTCACCAGTATCCGTTCATTAGTTGCCGAGATAGACGTGCTTGAGTGAACATGTGTTTAGTACCCCGGAGCAAGCTCTACAATGGTTGAGAAATTTGAGCATCGTGGCGCAATCAAATTCTGCTCTCAACTTAAAAAAACTTTCGCGGTAACGAGAAAAATGATCGATTCGGCTTACGGTGAAGGTGTAGTGTCGCGTACAACTGTTTACACGTGGTTCAGTCGGTTCAAAAAGGGTACAGAGTGGTTAGAAGATGACGAGAGAAGCGGCCGGCCGTCAACAGCTGTTACCGACGAAAACGAGGCTCGCGTGGGTGCGCTACTGAAGCAGGATTGCCACATGTCTCTCAGAATGTTGGCAGACGAACTGAACATGAGCAAAGATAGCGTCGCGTTGATTTTAAAAGAAAATGAACCGCAGGAAGGTCTGCTCTCGATTTGTTCCGCACTTTCTCACACCAGAGCAGAAAGAAACTCGCATCCAATGATGTCAAGATTTTATCGAAACTTGCGACACCACTCCGGGCTTTCTAACCTTAATTGTGACTGGAGACGAGACTTGGTGCTTTCAATAAGATCCTTCCACGAAGCGCCAGCCATCCGCTTGGCTCAGTCCGGGCCGTGCGAGGCCTCAAAAAGTGCGCCAACAAAAATCACGGGTAAAGACGATGCTCATCGCTTACTTCGACTCCAAAGGCCTGATACACAAAGAATTTGTATCCCTAAACACCACCGTGAATGCTGCGTATTACGTAGAGGTGTTAAAACGTCTAAAGCACCGGATTAATCGCATCAGGCCCGAGTACAAGGAACCGGGATCGTGGAGTTTGCTGGATGACAATGCGCCTGCTCATTCTTCGAACATTGTGATGCGTTATCTCGCCAAAAATCAGATCCCACGCATCAATCACGCCCCATACTCACCAGATCTAGCTCCAGCCGACTTTTTCCTATTTCCCAAGCTAAAAATGGCCTTGAAAGGACGATTTATTGAAGATGTACCGAGCATTCAAGCGGCTTGCACCGAGCGTCTTACAGCGATAACTTCAGAGGAGTACCAGAGAGCCTTCGAATCACTCATGGAGCGCTCAAATAAGTGTATATCTAGGGAAGGGGTCTATGTTGAAAGTTAATAAATTTCTTTAGATGTAATTTTTAATTTTTTATTCCAAAAGTTCAGGAACTTTTCCGACATACTGTGTAGCTGATCAGCATTGAAGTTGCGGGGTAGGATTTTCTTACTATAATCATGCATGATGGTGGAAACAGTTGGTATGAAGTCAGAGTTCGCTAAGAAAGGAGCATGAGGTGGCCTGTATACAACACCGACGAAGATAGGGGGAGAGGTCAGGGATGTAAGTTCACAAAGTAAGTATTCAGGTAAGTCAGGTTTACCACTCCAGACATGTGTTGATGAGCACAAAACAGTGTAGGATAGTAAGTTATGCACAAACATTGCAACACAGCCCCTTCTTGTATTGCGATCATGGCAAAAGAGGGTATAATCATCAAGGGCGACAAGAGAGTCATCCACAATGGGACCAAGTTTAGTCTCTGTTACAGATATTACATGGAAATAGGAGCGAGAAGCCAGAAAAAATCTTATCATCTCAATGTGCGCATGAAAAGAGTTGGCATTGAAATGACAGACACGAAGACCCCCATTACCCACACCGAGCCTCGTAATAGAGAGAGAGAGAAGAAGCGGATGGTCGGAGTGAGTTTGTATGAGTAGAAAAAGATAGCAAAGGAGAGAGGGAGAGAGAACATACCTGGTTGACGAGATTTAGTTGTCGTTGGTTATCGGGATGTTGCATAAAGGGTCGATAGCTGTTAAAAAGCGTTAAGGTCGTCTTCAGAGGTGATGAGATGCGGTGAGTCATTCTTCTTTCTTCTGACATAAATATTGCCATTGCAAATAAACCTAAGGAAATTGTACTGTCTGTCTCTGGATTTCTCCAACACACGCAGCTTCAATTGATGGAGGGCAGGCGGCAGGAATTCATTGACATTGATGAGTGCTGGTGTGATTTGCCCAGTTGGTAGATCTTTGCTAAGTAACGTAGGACAGATCTGCGAAGTATGAAATTTCTTTATGCGTATTTTAGCGGTGATAGCAGCTCGAGCGACATTGGTACTTTTGAAGGTAAATAAAAGCGGGACAGTGCGTGTAGATGGAGCTACAGTGTCCGAAGAAGCAGCGACAGATGGTCCAGTTTGCGTCGTAACAGTTGGAGGCTTACGTAAAGGACGCACTGATAGAATGTCTCCATCAGTGATAATTGCCTTCATGGACTGGAATATTGCCGAAGCTGCTTTACAGATTTAGAGATCTCTAATTTTCTTAATTGCACCCGTTCATTCGTGCATAAGGTTCGCCGTGAATTGGAAGCATCAGATGGCGATACAGAATCGATTGCAAAACGCAAAAAGCACGAACAACGTTCTGACACTGTCTGATCTGCAGAATTTTTAGAGCAAGTGCAAGCGATCATAGACGAGGACCCTTCAAAATCAATAAGGGTCCTTGCGAGTGAGCTTCATGTTTCTGAGCGCCTTATTCGTAGAGTTGTCCACGATGACCTTCGGTATAAGTCTCACGTGATGCGCAGAGGACAGTTCATGTCGGAACGAACACGGGAACAGAGAGTTCTCCGATCAAAACGTCTTTTAAACAAAATCAAACACCCTGAGGCGCCCAAAATGTTATGGTTTTTTTCCGACGAAAAAAATTTTGACCAAGATCAAAAGACCAATCGCAGAAATAACAGATGGCTATGTTTAAATCCTACGGAGTTCCTGTTGTTATGCACACAAAATTTCTAGCCACTGTTGTAGTTTTAGGTGTTGTCAGCAACGAAGGACATGTTATGCCACCACACTTTTTTACTCAAGGACTTCGAGTGAACTCTGCTGCATACATCGAGGTTTTAGAGACGGTAGTGAAACCCTGGATAGACAATGTAAGCGGAGGCAGACCATACATTTTTCAACAAGACTCTACTCCTTCACATAAAGCGATGGTGACACAAGATTGGATAGCCGATAATTTTCATGACCACATACCACCGAACCTATGGCCACCTAGCTCCCCAGACCTTAATTCTTTGGATTATTACGTATGGAGCGTAGTTGTGCGTGAGACCAATAAGCGTCCTCATAACACCACTTCTTCGCTGAAGGCTGCTATTAATGCCGTTATGGTCAATATGAACAAGGAGCATTTGATTCGGGCATGTAATCGTTTCCAGACCCGGATCAAAGAGGTTATTGCTGCTAATGGCGATTTTATTGAATAACTTTATAGCCATATATTAATTTACCGTTGTATAAAAAATTCCTAAAATTTCATTAAATTTTATTAAAAATACAAGCTAATTAATTTTACTCTTAAGTTGTCCTCAAATACCGTACGCACCCTGTAGATACAAAGTGCCGATAAGTTATTCTATTAGGAAAAATAAGTAGTGTAATCTACAGGCAAGAGATGGCAGCAGCAACTGAAGCAATGCTTATCGACTTATCGATAAGAGCAAAGAGGTAGTAGCAATAGGCGCCTGCAGATGACAGCACTAGGCAGAGAGCTTCCTTACCGGCGTGATGTATAATCAATCGATCAATCAATATGTCTAATTTTAGATGGAAGATGGTAGCACAGGTATACAGCTATTGCCTTGTGAGAGCGCCAAAATTGTTGACAGTAAGTTAACCTCAAAGTAGCAGCAATGAAAAAAAATAAGAAATCCGGCTAGTAGATCAGCAGGCAGCAGTGCAATAAATAAAAAAACAGTAGTTTGCAAAAAGTAGCATGCAATGATCAGAGAGAGAGCAGTATCTGCCTGTCTCTGTCGCTCTCGCTAGTAAAATATGTCAATTTTCTTCCTCTTCCCCATTTACAATTTTATAAATTAAATGAATATAAAAAAAAAAAATAATTATACAATTAATAATAAAAGATACAATAATAGTACAAGAGTTATTTATTGAATTATTGAACTATTTGTACAACTAGAAATCAAATTTATTAGCTAAGTATAATTATTTTCAAGAATAAACAATTATATAAAAGATTACTTATATTAACTTCGCTAATCTTTGGCTAAAATTAAACTACAAGAAAAAGTAAAACGTAAAGCAAAATAAAATACAAAAACGAATAAGACGCAAAATGATCTTAACAATAAACCTATTAAAGCAATTAACTCGTCCGAAATAAAATAAGTCATGTTTAAACATTAGGTAGTTAATATTTTTAATTGTTTCTTACGGGTGGCTCAAGCGGTTGAGTTAATTATATATAAAAAATATTGTACGTCTTACGCATATTTTTTGAACGGTTCGTAAGCCGTTATCTGTCTCTTTCTATTTGTCAAGTGCTTGGCGTACATGTATTTGAGATGAACACGCATTCCGAGGGAAACGTAGCTGGGATTTTTCTTTAGACTTTGCTTTAAAACTTTTAAGAAAAAATAAAATTTCAAAATTGGTTAGAATATACTTATATTTTATATTTAACATTTGTTAAATATATGTCAATATAATAAATTTATTACATTTATTTACAGTCAATAAATTCAGAAATTATTAATTATTTTTCAATTTATTTTAAAGAAATACCAGGCTGTTCAATAAGTTTTGCGGTTTGATAAGAGAGGGTGTTGCTACTAGTCTAAATTATTTTTTGTTATGTTGGTACACTTTTCATATGAACGTATCTAAAGTTTCATTTTAATCTGTCAATTCATTCTTTGTTTACAAGCCATTTAGTATCGACGTGTTACGGTATTTTTTTACAATTGAAAAAATCGAGTATCGTGCAATGATTGAATTTTTATTTTTGGAAGGCTTAAAAGCAAAGGAAATTTATGAACGAATGTTGAAAGTATATAAGGACTCTTCGCCTTCAATTAGTACAGTAGAAAGATGGGTTGCTGCATTTAAACGTGGTCGTACAAGCCTTAAACACGATCCACGTCAAGGACGTCCAAAAACCGCAACAACACCAAAAATCGTAGTAAAAATACAGGATATCGTATTGGAAAATCATCGAGTGACTGAAAGAGATTTAGTAGAAACTCTAGGCATTTCATTGGGCAGTGTAAGCAATATTTTGACTGAAGTATTGGGTTTCAGAAAGCTGTGTGTACAATGGGTGCCGCATTCACTAACAATGGAACAAAAACACATTCAAATGCGACTTTCTCAGCAACATTTAAAGCGTTTTTGAAAGAATAAAGTGGATATTGTGCATCGATTTATCACTATGGATGAGACTTGGGTCTATCACTATGATCCTGAAACAAAACAAGAGGCTAAAGAGTGGTGTGAACTTGGTTCTTCGGCTCTGAAACGAATTCGTGTCCAGAAATCGGCCAAGAAGGTGTTAGCATCAGTTTTTTGGAATTCGAAAGGAATTTTGTTTGTGGATTACTTGCAAACTGGTAAAACGATAAATTCTGAATGTTATTGTAACCTTTTAGACCAGCTAAAGGAAAAAATTTGTGGAAAAAGACCCGGTTTGCAGAAGAAAAAAATCCTTTTTCATCAGGACAATGCACCGTGTCATAAGAGCATTTTGACAATGGCTAAAATCCATGAATTGAAGTTCGAATTGTTGGAGCATCCACCGTATTCACTAGATTTGGCCCCTAGCGACTTCCATCTGTTTCCAGACCAAAAAAAATTCATGCGTGGAAAGCGTTTTTCATTAAATGATGAGGTCATAACAGATGTGCAAGCGTATTTTGCAGCCCTTCCAGATTCTCACTTTAGGGATCTAATTCATAAATTGGAATCTCGTTGGAACAAGTGTATTGATATTTAGGGAGACTATACTGAATAATAAAGTGTATTTCAAACCATAAAATTGTGTTTTTCTTATCGAACCGCAAAGCTTATTGAACAGCCTGGTTCATAAATTAAATTTAAATTTCAAAATTTAATAATTTTAAATGTCATTAAGAATTTCATGTGGATTTTTATATGGATTATTGTACAAATAAAAGATCATATTTAACATTTTTTTATATTTATGAAATAAATTTTAATAAAATTTTATCTAATATGTAAACATAAAATTATTAATGAAATTAATGTAATTATACAAATAAAATTAATTTATAAATTTAGTTTAAAAAATTTTAATAAAATTTTTAAAATTTAAAAAAATCTTTTATTATTTTATTTAAAAAATACATTTTATTTACGAATGGTGAAACATGAATGATTTGTGAAAAAAGTAAAAATTAATTTTCAAAATGACTGTAAATATTTATGACTGTTTATGCTTTAAATTTTCGCGCATAAATTAGTTATACAGCGTTTTGAATAAAAGTTCACATTTAAAATGTAATTACTAGTTGCCAATTTGCACTGATGAAGAATTAGTGAAAAAGAACTTGAAAGAAAAACAAAAACATGTATACAAATACTAAGATCGAAGTGAGGAGGGTGGGGTGAAAAGTTTCTGGCCTGACCTAGAGATGGCGCCAGTAGATCAAGTGTTTAGCTTCTATTCTCATCATCTCACTAGCTTGTATATAAATTTTGTTTTGTTATAAAAATTTGGCCTAACATCTCACTAGCTTGTATATAAATTTTTAGGACGATAGTTCTGTTAGTGTACATTTGAGAGCTGATTGAACAAGACGCCTCAATTGCTTACGTGAAAATGGAAAAATCAGAGAAGTGTGCGATCATCAAATACTTTTATTTAAAAGGCCTAACATTATTATAAATTAAAGAAGAGTTGAATTCAATACTGTAAGATTCCTCTCCATCATATTCAACGATTAACCAGTAGGTTTCTTAATTTTAGAAGGGTTGCGTGAGCACTTTTGACAAATCACGTTTAGGATGCCATGTTGAGGTCAAAACTCCTAAAATGATTGAAAAAATTCATAAAATAGTGTTAAAGGACCGCAGAATGAAAGTAAAAAAGATAGCTGAGGCTACTAAGATGTCAACTCAAAGTTCATGCAATATTTTACATAAACATTTGAGGATGGAGGAGCTTTGTGCTAGATGGGGGTCGCGTTTGCTAACGGACGATCAAAAATTTACCTGGAAAACTGTTCCCAATAAAAATTTGGCGCTGTACAAGCAAAACTCTAGCGAATTTTTGCGTCGTTTTATAATAGTAGATGAAACTTGGATTTATCATTACATTCCTGAAAATAAACAACAGTTGGAGCAATGAATTGAACCAACCCTAAAGAAGGCAAAAACAATTTTATCAGCGAATAAGGTTATGGTGACTGTTTTTGAGATAAGAAAGGAATTATTTTCATTGATTACCTGGTGAAGGGTGAAACCACGACTGGACAATACTAGGCAGAGTTATAGCAGCTTTTCAAGGACGAAGTGAAAAATAAACGACTTCACTTGGCGAAGAAAACAACCTTGTTTCGTCATGACAACGCACCTGCCCATGCGTCGGTGGTTGCGACGGCCAAAATTAACGATTTGAAGTTCGATTTGTTATCCCAAGCACCACGTTTATCAGATTTAGCCCCCAGCGACTATTATTTGTTTCCTAACCTTAAGAAATGGCTCGAAGGTAAATGTGATATATCGCACTATAAAAATGGTATCACTGTATTAGAGCACCGTTATTAAAAATGGATTAATTTTACTAAAGATTGTGACGTGGTGCCTTGCACCAGTCACACGAAGGGGCCAAACTGTAGCTTGTAGGCCTCCTCGTAGCCCACTCTATCCCTCACAATCTAAGCAGTCTCACAGGACTGACACAGATAACCCTAATGACAGCCACGCAGGGCTGGGTAGACTGCACCTCCTCCAGGTGCATGGGCTTAGAGCTCACGTACAGGCTCCAGCGTGGAGCCAATCTAAGGAGCCCATAGTTAGTCTTATCAGTGCTCGCACACACAGCAACAAAAGGATTCTTTCCCAAGCTCCTTCCCTGTCTTTGTCGTTATCCATCACCTGCAACTTCCTAAACAGTATTGGGTGTACAACTTTGCTTCCGCCGTTTTTTTTCGAAACTCGAGGCTTTATTGTAAAAAACTGGTTATACATTTATGATTCAAAATATTGTCCATCGCTGGCCACTACTTTCTCTCATCTTTCGAGCAGCATACAAATCCCGCGTTGAAAAAACTGGTCATCTTTTGAATCGATCCACGAATCGATCCAATTTTTTACTTCTTCATAAGACCGGAAGTGCTAGTCAGCCAGGCCGTGTGCTATTGATCGAAACAAGTGATAGTCCGAGAAAGCAACTTCTGGAGAATACGGCGGGCGGGGTAGGACTTCCCATTTCAAAGTTTCCAAATATGTCTTGACCACTATCGCAACATGGGGTCGAGCATTGTTATGCTGTAAAATCACTTTATCATGTCTCTCGTTGTATTGCGGCCGTTTGTCTTTCAATGCTCGGCTCAAACGCATTAATTGCGTTCGATAACGATCGCCTGTGATTGTTTCAGTCGGTTTTAACAACTCATAATACACTACGCCGAGCTGGTCCCACCAAATACTGACCATGACCTTGGAACCGTGAATATTCGGTTTGGCCGTCGACGTGGAAGCATGGCCGGGATATCCATATGATTTTTTGCGCTTGGGATTATCGTAGTGAACCCATTTTTCGTCCCCAGTCACAATGCGATGCAGAAATCCCTTCCGTCTTTGCCTTGCAAGCAGCTGTTCACAAACACACATACGCCGTTCAACATCTCTCGGCTTCAACTCGTACGGCACCCAATTTCCTTGTTTCTGAATCATTCCCATGACTCTCAGGCGTTTTGAAATGGCTCGTTGCGTCACTCCCAATGATCCTGCCAATTCTTGTTGCGTTTAACACGAGTCTTGATCAAGTAATGCCTCCAATTCTGCATCTTTGAAAACCTTCATTCTTCCACCGCCATGCTGGTCTTCGACGTTAAAACCGCCGTTATTCAAGCGTTGAAACGACTTTCGGCACGTTCTTTCACTAATAGCGGCCTCACCATAGGTATTTGAGAGCATTCGATGAGCCTCAGTCGCAGATTTCTTCATATTAAAGCAGAAAATTAAAACCTCCCGCAAATGACGAGAATTTGGCTCGTAAGCTGAATGTTTAATCGAGAATAACTTTATGATGCAGACACAAATCGACTAATATTTCGATGGTGTTATGTTTGCAAATACCTAAGCTTATTGTATGACATCTATGATCTATTTATTTTAACTACCACTTACCGCTACAGCTATCTATTGCAAAACGGCGGAAGCAAAGTTGTACACCCAATAATTAGAGAAGAGAAATAACAGTAGCAGCTGCACCTTGAAAGGGGAGTGCAGACTGCCACACAACATCATAGGGAAGTTGATTGGAAGGTTAGGAGGTAAGGAAAAACATAAGCACAGTTTCCCTGTGCAAATAATTACATACCCGGGATTGTCTAGAAGCGCTGCCTCGCTGCCGCTGCTAGCAGGCTATCACTGTTTATAGTACCGCCGCTTCGCATTCTCCACCGTCTATCGTTCCGTTCCGCCTTGCCGTTGATCCGCAACAAAAACAGGAAGAAGAGGAAAATTAGTCGACGCTTAACCGCCATGGAACGCGTCGACTTACCTTGACTACCTGGACACCGGGTGATGATTTTCGCCGCTCCAGAAAAATCAGACTAGCACTCGCAAGCGGATAATCTAGAACGCGTGCTGCTGGCGCACGGTGGTATCAACTGCCGACAGCGCTAAGCGCGCGCGGCGACCACGTCGCTCAACGTGTTTTATACATGCACATTGCGCCGACGCAGAACGATCATTCAAGATCAGCGCTCGCGAACGTGCCGATCAAAAAGCACTTGTTCACTCCGTTCGGTTCCATAGTCGCAAGCAGTTCACTCCGTTGGGTTCCATAGTCGCAAGCAGCCCACTCCGTTCAGTTCCATAGCCGCGAGCATCAGGAGGCATCCCTTCACTAAAACATTCCCATTTCTACCTGGCTGTGTGTGCGATCGCGACGCGTGCTACGTGCCATTTTGGTCGTTTTGCATTTTATATGCCCGCGACCGCTCTAACCGTGAGTTAGCCATGCGAACGGAAGTGCCGCTTACGAAACTGCGCTACACGTGTGAAGCTGGCGCCCTGGGCCCGCGTAAAATCGCGAATTCAATAATTGTAGTTAATATTAAGATTTAATAAACCGTGTCTGTTTTTTTTTAACGGGTTTGTCGATAGTGTGCTTGTAAGCTACCCGTCCGCTCCCTACATTTGTACGCCACCCTGATCTCCAGTGGCGTTACAAGATTATGTTGAAAAATAAAGAAAAAAAAACAAGAGAGAAGTTTTTTTCCTTGATCAGGCCGGAAACTTTTCACTCTACCCTCGTACAATTCTTAGTATTTCTTTGTTAAAAAAATTGTAATATTATTTTAGTTTAATTTTTAGTTGGAAGTGTACGATATGTGATGTAATACATAATAATCCCTCGCTGTAGCTAAAATTACCATAGAATAATAAATAAAAGTAGACTAAAGTTATAATAAAAGAAAAATGTTTAAAGTAAAAAAGAAAGAATAGAAACTGATTAAACTAATGAATTAAATGAAAGAAAATCAAATAAAAACAAAAAGAAAATAAATAAAAACAATGCATTATGGAACAGCAACGATGTCCGTTCTTCCCTCTCTATCGGGTGGCCTTGGCAGGGATTTAGGCAGTCTCTCTCACCAAGATTATTTCTGTTTTCATGGCACTGGAGGTGGAGACAACATGAAAACAGAACTCAGGCAGCCACGGGTAGGCAAATCTGGAGAAGAGCCTAGCCAGCAGACGCTACAGCAGTGGAAGATGATGTTAGATGGCAATGCACAGCACTTATGGCCGCATACGCTCGCACACACACACACACATTCGCGAACAATCTGTGGATATTACACTGGTAACGATACGCGTGTACGCACTACCAAGGATGGTAGTTGTCCGAGAGATTGTGACGAGCTTGTTTAAGGGGGCAGTCTAGGTATATTTTTTAAATAATTCGATTTTCTAAAAACATCATTTTTGAATACTATATACATGCCGAATTAGTATTCAAACTGTTATTTTGGTCGGCAAAGCCGAGAAATATGTATATAACGCAATATATTAGGTGTAGTTAAAGGTAATCCATTATTTTGCTAATAGATGGCCTTAGTAGTCTGTATCTCCCGTTGTAAAAGTGCGATCGGGTTACACTAGATGACGTTAAAATGATAAGATTTCGTACTAAAAAAGCTTCAAATACAGTTTTGTGATTGCTTGACTCAGTATTTTTTTAGCACGCGTCAAAGATGGACACCAACAAAGAGAAAATACGCCATATTTTACAGTTTCTCATCGATAAAGGCGAAAACGCAAGCCTGGCAGCTGAAAACGTTAATAGTGTTTATGGTCCTAAAACTGTAACAGCCAATCACGCGCAATTTTGGTTTCATCGATTCCGTTCCGGTAATTTTGACGTCAAAGATGCACCACGCTCTGGAAGGCCAATTGTCGAAAATGTCGATAGAATAATGAAAATCGTCGAGTCCGACCGTCACGTAAGCACTGTTTCGATTGCCCAGGAGCTAAACATTGCACAAAAAACTGTTTGGAACCACTTAAATAAGGCTGGATACAAAAAGAAGTTCGATGTATGGGTGCCACACAAGTTATCGCAAAGAAACCTCATAGACCGAATTTCCATCTGCAAATCGCTGCTGAATTGCAACAATATCGATCTATTTCTGAAGCGGATGGTTACTGGTGATGAAAAGTGGGTCACTTACGACAACGTCAAGCGACAACGGTCGCGGTCAAATCGCGGTGAGCCGGCGCAAACGGTGGCCAAGCCAGGATTGACAGTCAGGAAGGTTAAGGAGAAAAAACATTACCCGGACTTCTCTCTATCGAAACCAACGATTTGTCGTTGGTATGCTGAGCTTAAACGTGGTCGTACGGACACAGACGATGCGGAACGTTCGGGTAGGCCATTGGAAGCCGTTACGCAGGAAAATGTGAGTGAAGTGTTAAAAATTGTAATGAAAAATCGCAAAGTGAAGGTCCGTGAGATTGCAGAAATAACACAAATATCATCTGGAAGCGTATTTACAATCCTTCATGAAAAATTGAGCATGAAAAAGGTTTTTTCCAAGTGGGTGCCGCGATTGCACCAATGCACCGTGCCACAAGTCCATGAAAACAATGGCAAAATTGAACAAATTGGGCTTTGATTTGCTTCCCTACCCCCCGCATTCGCCAGATTTAGCCCCTAGCGACTACTGGCTCTTTGCTGATTTAAAAAAAATGCTCCAGGGAAAAAAATTTGGCTCGAATGAGGAGTTCATTGCCGAAACTGAAGCCTATTTTCAAGCAAAGGATAAATCCTTCTATAAACATGGTATAGAAATGTTGGAAAGGCGTTGGAAAGATTGTATCACTCTAAAATAAGAATATATTGATGAATGAAAATGATTTTTGCAGAAAAATGTTGTTTTCGTTGTTAGTCTCGGGACTTATTGAACGATGTGTTAGCTCTACGTGAACCTGCCGATGAAACGCATGTTTTGCAAATTTTTTATTAAAAAACTGTTAAATGTATCTATTTATAATTGTACAGACTTATTAGAAATGTAATCAAGAATATGTAGAATTTTTTTCAGCTCGAAATACTTATTTTTAATGAATAAAGAATAAAAACGTTAATTTTTTGTATCTCTGCTTCTAATTAACCAAATGAAACGCTTTTTTTTAAACGTATATTTTTTTATCATCAATCAAATGCCGTTTGTTACATTTAATAATATTTAGAAGCACCAGAGATATTTCAATTTGTTTATAACAAAAAATTTTTTTTTATAAAAAAATGCCTAAAACTTTTAATTATTGAACTTTTTTTGATGAAAACGATTATCTTTTATGTTTGTCCCTAGCCACACCAAAAATGTATCTCACCCATGAATTACTCAAGAAGTCAAGATGGTGATTGACTAACGCTTCGATTAGTACTCAAGTGACAGAGAGAGAATTTTTATGGTACAAAAAGGGTGTACAAGGAAAGTACAGTAAATTAACACTAAATTAACAAATAAACATTAACAAAAAATTGAGAATAAATTAACTGTAAATAATAATTAATAATGTAATAAAAGTAGTTTAACAATTAACAAACAGACAGAAACTAATTATACAATGAAAGACATGATATAATAATATAATAGGCAAGAAGCTTACGAGGGCAGTCCCAAAAGTACCCGACCCGACAAAGAAAACAGTAAAAAAATTGCGATAATATTTTTTATTTTTCAACATGTTCTCCTTTCAGTTCGATACACTTTTCCCAACGATGTTCAATAGCTTCGATACCCGCTTTATAGTAGGAACCGTCAAGCTCCTCAAAATACCTATTAACCGCAGACTCTACCTCTTCATTGTTGGCAAATCTTTTGCCGCCAAACCATTTTTTCAAATTCGGAAAAAGAAAATAATCCGAGGGAGCCAGATCTGGCGAATAGGGTGCGTTAGGAAGCAATTTGAACTTCAACTCATTGATTTTAGCCATCGCAATGACGCACGTGTGGACTGGTGCGTTGTCGTAATGAAACAACACTTTTTTTTCGTCAGATGGGGCCGTTTTTTTTTTGATTTCATCACTTAAACGCTGCAATAAGGCTGCATAATATGCGCCATTGATTATTTTCCCTTTTTCGAGATAATCGATAAATATTATTCCACGCGCATCCCAGAAAACGGATGCCATGACCTTGCCAGCTGACTGAACTGTCTTTGCTTTTTTTGGAGCCGGTTCTCCCTTTTTAGTCCACTGCTTTGACTGCTCCTTGGTCTCAGGTGTAAAATGATGGACCCATGTTTCGTCCATGGTTATGAATCGACGCAAAAACTCGGCTTTATTGCTACGAAACATTGTCAAACACTTGATGGAAACATCCTCACGTTGCTGTTTGTGCTCCATTGGGAGCAAACGCGGCACCCATCTTGCGCACAGCTTTCTCATGTCTAAATTTTTGGTCAAAATGCGATGCACAGCACTTTTTAAAATGCCTGTCATGTCTGCTATCTCACGCACTTTTAGTCGACGGTCATCCAATACCATTTTGTGGATTTTCTTCACATTTTCTGACGTAGTGACCTCACTTGGTCGACCACTGCGGTGTTCATCTTGGCAGCTCGTACGACCTCGCTTTAACTTAGCTACCCAATATTTGACTGTTGTAAACGAAGGAGCAGACTTCCCCAGAGTAGAATCTAACTCGGCTTTGATATCGGTTGGACTTAGACCTTTCAAATAAAAGTATTGTATCACATAACGATGCCCGATTTTTTCCATATTTACAAATTCACTGAGAGCTTTTACGTTGGATGTCCGTAAAAAAAATAATTATAAACGTACCGTGATGAATTTTTCACATTAAGTTGTTAAAAGGTGGTATTGTCAATCGCAGTAATTGTTTTTTTAAAACTACCTGTATTCATAAGTCAGGTCGGGTACTTTTGGGACTACCCTCGTAAAATTATAATTAACATTAAGGCCTTGATATTAGAGATATTGTATGCTCTCTCTCAACGGAAAGAAAGTAGGTGAAAATAGTGGATTTAAAGCGGGAAATAGAGGATATAGAATAGTAAGAAGAAGGTAGACTGTTCCAGACTCGAAACAAATAAACAAGAAAAGATCTATCATGTAACTCAGTAGTAGATGACGGTATGGCCAACGGCCTCCCATCATTTCGAGAGGGTCTATCAGACTGGCTTCATAAGAAATTTTCAAATAGGTACATTGAATCGTGATGTTTAAATATTTTATGAAGCAGAGTGATGATGAAGTATTTACGCCTATCTGAGGAGGTAAGCCAGTCAAGAGAAACCCTATACGGAGCAATATGCTCGCGACTGGTTACACCATAGACATAACGAACGCCAGAGTTTATGACTCTCTGCAGCTTGAGATCAAGTTCACCAAAAATATCACAGTTGGCGAAGCCGCAGTAGTCTACTATAGGGAAAAGAAGAGTCTCAATTAAGTGCTTAAGGAGGGCAAAGTTCGTGCTCTGACAGAAAAAGTTGAGTCTGTAAAGCAGAGAATTAGCTTTACGACAGGAGTAAGCAACATGTTCCTTTCAGTTAAGCTTAGCATCAAGGTAGACGCCAAGGTTGCGCACAGATTTCTTCACAGCACTTTTTATTTCATCGATGGTGACAGGACATAGACTAAACTGAGGAATAAAGGTTATGCCGGTATTAAGTGAGTCCAGGAAGGAATCAACAGAAGGAACGCTAGGGTCAAATGCTACGCTACCGAAAAAATTATTTAAATCATCAGCAGAAAAGGTATGGAGAGGGTCAGTAGGGGGAAAGCAGATGCCCAAGTGGCGTAGTTCCTTCCATAGGTGAATAGGGTCAGTAAGTTTTGTAAGTCTGTCCTGGAAGTGAAGTAAGCGAGCAGATTCGGTTTGTTTGTGGAAGATGTCACGTGCTATTCTGTACTGTCGAAGGTCTTAAGGCAGTCTAGTACGTTTATAGCGTCTGTATAGTCTGTATTTGTCCTGTAAAAGATTAATAAGGGAGGGAGTGAACCATGGGCGTTAAGCTCTCCTTCGAGTGACAAACTTAAGTGGCAAAAATGTAGTGATTGCATGATGTAGATGTTCATATGAACAGTGAAGGCGAGCATCCAGAGGAAAGTCATCGCACATGTAGGACAATCCAAGGAGCGGAAGTAATCAAGATGAGCTGCGGTGTTTATGGAGCTGTAATCGCGAAAAGTGAAAATACGGAAAGGCGTCGGTAGTGAGAGAGAGCATTTAACAGTCGCTGTAATTAAGTCATGTCCGTCGATGAAAGAAGTGCTGGTTTTTCAGTAGTTAAGTACAGTATCGTTTGCATCCACCAAGCGTAGGTCCAGCCAAGTATTAGTCGTGGGGGTGTGATGTGTACTACTATACGGTATAAAAAAGAGGAAGTGTTCATCGATAAAAGATTTTAAAAAATCTGCATCGTCACTGCTAGATAGCTGATCAGCATTGAAGTCGCTGAGTAAGATTTTCCTACTGTGATCATGCATAATGGTCGAGACAGTAGGTATGAAGTTTGAGTTCGCTAGGAAAGGCGCATGTGATGGGCTGTATACAACACCGACGAAGATAGGGGGAGAGGTCTGAAACGTGAGTTCACAAAATAGATATTCTGGCAAGCCAGGTCGACCACTCCAGACATGAGTTGAGGAGCACAAAACGGTGCACGATAGCGAGTTGTGTACGAAGACTGCAACACCACCCCCTCTTTAATTATGATCGCAGCGAAAAAGGATATAATCATCAAGAGCCACGAGAGAGTGATCCATAATAGGACCAAGTTTAGTCTTAGTTACGGCTACTACATGGAAGTAGGAGCGAGAAGCCAGAAATAATCTTATAATCTTAATTTGTGCACGAAGAGAGTTGGCATTAAAACGACAGACTCGAAGACTTCCATGACCCACACCGAGCCTTGTAATAGAGAGAGAAGGAGCAGATAGTAGGAGTAAGTTAGTATGAGTAGAAGGAGGTAGCAAAGTGGAGAGGGAGAGAGAACATACCTGGATAGAAAGATTTAATTATGGTTGGTTATCGGGGTGTTGCTTACAGGGTCGATTGTTGTTAAAAAAGCATTAACCCATTAACTCTCAAATGCAAGGAAATTTTTCACGAACTTTGACGTGTTACCAAACTAATTTTAAATCGTTATTTTTTAATGAAACTTTATTGTCGACTATTTTCTAGGTCGCTCTTTCGGATTCCGAGGTCAAAATTGATCTATCTCATCAGGAAAATTAAATATGGCGACTTCTTTCCGAGAAAGCACGAAAATTTTCGTGTGATTTTTGTTTCAAAGGTCGATTTTATATCCAGATTTTCAAGTAATCTTCAATGTTACTGCATAAATAGTGCAAATGAATCTTGCACTATAAGATAGAGCTCACATGAAAACTCGAAATTCAAAATAGCACCCTCAAAATCGCGGATATTTACGAGAAACTGGAAAAACATTTCTTTTTTTTGAGTACACCAATAAAATAGTTTCTTTTTCCACAAGTTTTGAAATTCGAACGCTAATTTATCATTATTCAGCTTACTTTTTGTAGTAATCTTGAAATTCATGATGGCGGATTCAAAATGGTGGGCAAGTAAATTTTTAGAAAGCACGTGTTTTGCTCTAAAACTATGTATCGTAGGGTTTTTGGGGTCACTGAACAAAAATAAAGTTTAATTTTTATTTAGCAGTATCTAAAATGGCGAATTCAAAATGGTAGACACGAACATTTTTTAAAAGCTCATATATTGCTCTGAATGTATTCACTCGGGGGTTCACGAGGTTGCTGAACACAATAATATCGTTAAATTTCATTTTTATGACATCCAAGATAGTGAAATGCGGGGTGGTTATTTTAAAATGGCGGATAAGACAACTATTTAAAAGGTCATATTTTGTTCTAAAATTATATACTGCGGGGTTTTCGGTCTTGCTGGATACAAAAATATCTTAAAAGCTTTTTTTGTCACGATCTAAGACGGCGGATTGGTAGATTTATTATTATAGAGTTACAATTGAGAAGATTATATTTTTATGAAATCATGTATCTGTAGAGTCCACCTTTGATGCACTGGATATGATTGTTTAGACAAGGTCCTACAACTTTGATATCTAATATAATATAAATTTCGAATAATACAAATTATAATACTTTAAAAATTATTCGATTGAAATTGAAAATAATTATATATTCATCTACAATTTTAAATTTCACCAAACCGGTAATAGACACATTTTCTGTGTTTTTTTTCTAAAGTATACAAATTTTTTTCCCTTCATAATATTTTAGTAATTGGTGTATAACTTACTTGTATTGCTTTATAATCATTTGCCACTTTGTTTTTTTTTTTTTTCAATTTTAATAATCTTCATCTTGCAGATTGTAGTTTCAATCGTGTTATATATTATTTGACTGTTCATTTTGGTGAATAAAAAAGCACGGCAGTTAATTTTTGCATTATCGCAATTTTCGTTTCATTTTAACATTACTAAATAATATGCCGAAAAGAAATCAAAATCATAATGATCAATCGAAGGTTCCTTCAAAGCGATCGAAAACGTGTCGCGGAACGCATGTCCACCATTTTAAATCCGCCATATTGTATGCCATAAGAATAAAATTCAACAATATTTTCGTATTCAGCAACCCCGAAAACCCCCGAGTAAATAGATTCAGAGCAAAATATAAACTCTTAAAAATTTTGCTTGTCCGTCATTTTGGATGGTTCCTCCATCTTTGATACCGGAAAAATGAAAATTTAAGTTCCTTTTCGTGTTTAACAATCTCAAAAACCCCAGAGTACATAGTTTCAGATCGAAATATGAAGTTTAAAAAAATATTCGTGTCCACTATTTTGAATCCGCCATTTTGGAGATTGCTAAATAAAAATTCAACTTTATTCTAGTGTTCAGTGACTCCAAAAATCCCACGATACATAGTTTTAGAGCAAAACATGTGCTTTCTAAAAATTTCCTTGTCCGCCATTTTGAATCCGCCATCTGGAATTTCAAGATTACTACAAAAAGTAAGCTGAATAATGATAAATTAGCGTTCGAATTTCAAAACTTGTGGAAAAAGAAACTATTCTATTGGTGTACTCAAAAAAAAGAAATGTTTTTCCGATGGCTCTGTATTGTTAGTAATCGCTGCCATTAAGCTGTCAACTTTTGCCTGGAGATTTAGGTGCTCTTGCTGTAACTTATCAAGACGTTGCTCACCAGCATCTATACGTAGGTTTAAAGTTGTAGACAAGTCCAGCATTTTGGTTTCTAGAGAGTTGAACCAAGTTACCAGTGCGTTCATCCGTGAGCTCATGGTAGTGATTGTAAAATCAATTTTATCTATTTTCGAAATAAGAACGGTTAAGAGATCATTGGATGGGGCAGGAGTGGCAGGAGTGGATGGCCTACTATTAACGGGTGTCTTAGAAACATTACTCAAGTTGCTGGTGGAGCCAATGGAGCTGGTACGAGAGCGTCCACCTGCCATGTTTGCCTCAGCAAGGCACATACCGCATAGCTTTATCGTTTTATCACTGCCATCTCTTACCATTGCAAGTTTAGTGTACGTGGTATGATAGATGTTAAAACATTTCATACATTGCTGCGAGAGATAGATAGATAGAGAGAGAGAGAGAGAGAGAGAGAGAGAGAGAAATAAGGGGAGAGAGGAGGAGACAAGAAAAGAATGCGGAAGTAAGAGAATGAGAACGGGAATGAAAAAAGTAATAAACAAATATATACACTTGAAAGAACTTAAATCGTGCATCCTTCCAACAGTATCAAAGAAGGAGGATAAAAATCTCCGGAAATCAGTATGACAGATAATCTACTGTACTAGCAAAACGTATATATAAAGCTAGCTATGACTAAAGTGTCTGTGACTTTATCATAGCTTATGTTCTAACAGAAGAAAAGAATACTTTGATTGTCAGTTGTTAAATCTGTCCTTATTTGTGATATTGTTTAAGTTAAGGCTCTGGTAATATTATAGAAGGATCTGTAAGAAACTTGACTTCTTTCTTTTATTTTATAGAATAATTAATGCCATAATTCATTCATGTTTAGCATATTATTATATTTATTATACAGGGTGACAAATGGGAAGTTGCCTAAAGTATATGCATCTCTTTCCCCCTCTACTGTATCATATAAGGCTGGGCCCGCGTAGGTACATTCTAGAATGTTGTCAGTTTCTATTTAGATGCCGTAAAGAGCAATACGTCTACTTTAAAATGAGTGACTTTACGAACGAAGAAAAGGTGTATCTCATCGAGTGCTTTTATGCTAGAGGTAAAAACTATACTGAAGCGTATAGAGGTTTTTGTACTAAGTTTGGAAGTAAAAAAGTAGCCAGTCAAAATACTCTTAGAAGGTAAAAATGAAAAAAATTATATTTAACTTTATCGCATGACAGCATTTTTTAATAAAGTTTTCAAATTTTTTTTTACTTCTTTCTCAGAGTAATTGATAACTTCATTGGCGTTTGGCAGCGACAACTCCGGATGAATGTGCTGGTGCGTTATCATGGTGAAACAGCACCTTCTATTTCTCCAAATGCGGCCGTTTCTCCTTCAATTTTTTGTCGAAGCGGTCCAATAACTCTCTGTAGAATTTTCCAGTGATCGTTCTTTCTTTTTCTAAAAAATCCATGAGGATGACGCCGTTCGCATTCCAAAAATTCGTCGCCATGACTTTTCTGGCCGATGGGAACGTCTTCCCCTTTTTTGGAGCAGATACACCGAAAGAAATCCATTGTTTTGATTGTTGCTTCGTTTCTGGTGTGTAATGATGAATCCAGGTTTCATCAACGGAGACAACTCGACGCAAAAACTCCTTCGGATCTCGCTTAAATTGCTCCAAACACTGCTTCGAAGTTAACAGCCACATTCGCTTGTTATCCACCAAGAGCAATCGCGGCACCCATCGGTCCGACAATTTTTTCATCGCCAACTTATCATATAAAATATTAATTGCCGTTCCGGTCGACACACCTACGGCCTCTGCTACTTCACGCACTTTTGCTCGTCGATCAGCGAGAATCATGTAGACTTTTTTAATGATTTCCTCGGTAACCACGTATGCCGAGCGTCCTGGTCGCTCCTCATTAAAAACGGATGTTCGCCCACGTTTAAATTCGTTGAACCAATATCTAACTGTAGTCATAGATGGTGAAGTGTCTTCATAAACAGCATCCAGCTTTGCTTTTATCTCCTCGCATTTTTTTGCATCAAAAAACAAAAAGCAAATTCCCGAACGATACTACTCTTTTTCCATCTTGGCGAAAATCACGAAACACGTCTTACTCGAATAGCTGCCAAATCCAAACTAACCAATCAATCAGTCTGAAATTTGTTTTACCGTCGTTTGATAGATGGTAGCACATGATGATATTACCAACTTCCCTCAGGAACGACTCTGTCGTCAAACACGGGTACTTATTGAACTGCCCTCGTAGAAAAGGAATTTTTAGTATTTCTTCATCTTAAATTGAACAAGTTTTTTATATTTCTCAAAAACGGCTTGATTATTGTGCAAGTTCAGATGGGGATCACTTCGAAAATATTCACCATTAATAGTTATTCCCTAGCCAGGTTTTGTCATTTTTTTTAAAACGTAATATGTGTTTGTTGAAAATGTTCGATTAAACTAAAACCTATTTCAAATAAAAATGACCACTTCACTGATTTAATATGTATTTTTATGATTTTTTTCCCTGCACTCATCTCAAAATTAAAAGTGATTACTTTAGGCAACTTCCCATTTGTCACCCTGTATATTATAATATCTACGTAAAGCAGGCATAGAAATAATATACATAGAGTGAGCGAGGTATGGGAGCTCGTGTAAGTGGAAATGTCTTGCTGAAAGAAAGAGAAAGAGAATCGGATACCCCGTCTTTTGTCTTTGTCTACTCGCTTTTGATTGGTTATTGACGACGACTAGTACAATCAATAAACTAAGACTATAAAAAATTTAGTTACTCATTTTTTAAATTAATTTTGCTTATCCTGTTGTAAATTTATACGGATTTTAGCAAAAAAAAATTAATATTATTTTTGTCTGAAATTAAAAAAATAACAAATATGTTTTAATTTTGAATTGTGGAGGCTTCTACATAATTCTCGCTATTACAATATAAGATAATAAAGGTGGAAATTAAAAAAAAAATTAAAAAATAAAATTTCTTTTATTTCTTTTTAATATACTATTGTATGTATGTAACTAACAAAACGTATAAAAAAATATTTCAAACGAAAAAAAAAATTACTATTGGGATTTGAACCGAACTATTTATTTTGGATATTTTAACCTCATGCCTCTACCGGTTGAGCTATTGTAAAAAGTCTAAATTGAAATACAAATTGTAATTTATGAGTTGACCCCTCAGAAGTTTATTGTTTCAATTTCCCTCTATGCTTTGTCATTGCTCCGCCCATAATTGTAGCACCAATCAGGAACGAGTAGACAGAGAAAGAAAAAGGGATCTCCGATTCTTTTTCTCTTTCTTTGACTAAGACAGGATTGAAGCCCGTTCGCTCACTTTATGTATCTTATCTCTATGAAAGCAGGTCGTCAGCAGAAGGTAAAAGTATACACAAAAAAAGTTATGTGCATGCGAAAACTAGAAATACACTGCATGTCGGAAAAGTTCCCGAACTTTTAAAATAAAAAATCAAAAATTACATCTAAAGAAATTTATTCCAGTTAACTTTTAACATAGTCCCCTTCCCTAGATATGCATTCATTTGAGCGCTCCATGAGTAATTCGAAGGCTCTCTGGTACTCCTCTGAAGTTATCGCTGTGAGACGCTCGGTGCAAGCCGCTTGAATGCTCGGTACATCTTCAAAAAATCGTCCCTTTAAGGCCATTTTTAGCTTGGAAAATAGGAAAAAGTCGGCTGGAGCCAAATCTGGCGAGTATCGGGCGTGATTAATGCGTGGGATCTGATTTTCGGCGAGATAACGCTTTACAATGTTCGAAGAATGAGCAGGCGCATTGTCATCCAGCAAACTCCACGATCCCGGTTTCTTGTACTCGGGCCTGGTGCGATTAATCCGGCGCTTTAGACGTTTTAACACCTCTACGTAATACACAGCGTTCACGGTGGTGTTTAGGGGCACAAATTCTTTGTGTATCAGGCCTTTGGAGTCGAAGTAAGCGATGAGCATCGTCTTTATCCGTGATTTTTGGCCGGCCGCTTCTCTCGTCATCTTCTAACGACTCTCTACCTTTCTTGAACCGACTAAACCACGTGTAAACAGTTGTACGTAACACTACACCTTCACCGTAAGCCGAATCGATCATTTTTTTCGTTTCCGCGAAAGTTTTTTTAAGTTTATAGCAGAATTTAATTGCGCCACGATGTTCAAATTTCTCATCCATCGTAGAGCTTGCACCGGGGTACTAAACACACGTTCACTCAAGCGCGTCTATCTCGGCAACTAATGAACGGATACTGGTGAAAAAATTCTCAGACACTCCAGAGGGATGTAGCAACATAGTACTGGTGTCGTCCAAGAGGTGGCGCTACTCGTACAAGCGCTACAAAATAAGTTCGGGAACTTTTCCGACATACTGTGTAGATTTTTAGAAGCGTTCGTGGAAAGCAATCATGCATTCTTAGATAAAATACATGCAGAATAAAATTTTATAAGTTTTTATATACTAAGTAGTTTAACATGCAGCCGGACTCGAATAGATGGCAGCACTGAGCTCGATTCAAATATGTACGTTCAACGAGTTGTTTTCTGTCTCAATTACATTGAAAGTTTTACAGTCTGTCAAGTAAGAGCATGGTCGTGTTAATTTATAAAAAATTTATTTGATGAAACTTTCATATTCATATATACATTGTACACATTACAAACAATGATGCAATTTGGTCAATAATGTGTCCAGTCACCACCGGCGTCGATAATTGCCTGGCATCTCCGAGGCATGCTTTCTACTAATTTGACGGCGTATTCTAGTGGCAAGGATCTCCAGATCCGACGAATTTTGTAAGACAACTGCTTCAAAGTGTATGTGCGTCTTCCATGAAGCTTCCGTTTAATATATGCTAACACATTTTCAATAGGGTTTGCATCGGGCGACTGCGACGGCCAATCCAATGTAACGATGCCAGATTGAGTCTTCCACTGAGTACAGAGCTTGCTGCGGTGTTTAGGATCGTTGTCCTCCTGCAGAATCTAATCTTCATTTTTTGTGATGAACCATCGTTTGGCAGATGGCAGTAAAGCCTTTTTGTAGATATTTATCATTTTCTCGGCATTTAGGTTGTCAGTAAAGAGGTGCAAAGTGCCGAATCCCTGCTTTGAGAAGCAGCCCCAAAGATGCACCTTTATTCCATGTTTTACGGTCCGCTGAACAAGCCTATTGGTGGAAGTTGACCAGGCTCGCGTGAGGACAGAACGTGCCCATATAGAACATTCATCAGTAAAAATGACATTTTCAAAATCTCTATCAATATTCTCATGCGCCCAAGCGAGTCGCTTTGTCACATGTTTTTCAGTCAACAGAGGCTTCTTCATTGTGTTGCGCCATTTCAGATGATGAGTACGAAGATGGGTTCGGATAGTTTCGTAGGATATATCTAAACCTTTTGCCATTAATTTTGCTTGTCCTTGCCGCAGTGTTAAAGCAGGATTCTGCGAAAACAGATTCACTATTCTTTTTTCATCTTTTTTGTTCACTTTTCCTATCGAGCCACGTTCTGGTAAATCATCGACATTTTTAGCTACTTTATATCGCTGTATCCACTTCTGTACATATGCCTTCGACTTTCTCATATATTCAGCAGCCGCTGATTGCGACATTTTGGGACCTTTCGGGTGGATGCAAAGGAACACAGCCTCGTAGCGCGACGCGTACTTAGCACTCATGGTGTTTAACGTGATTCTCTTTCAAAAGATTAACGACAACTGAATCTTTGTTTACAATGCATCAAGGACAAAGCTTCCTTCTATCGGCTTGCGAAGAAATTAGAGCAAAATCTTTTATTACCTGTCGGTGAAGTCGACTACGCTCTTACTTGACAAACTGTAAATTGATCTATTAATTATTTATAGAGTTACAATTGAAGGGTTGTAAGTTTAAAGGGTCTAAGTGTCAATTTTATTATTTAGAGATGTAACAGAAAAACATTATAAAATAAACAACTCAATGAAATAATTATTTATTTTTACCTAATTCAATCGAACACATATCCAAATTTCAAAACAAGTTGCACTTGGATCCATTCGGATATTATTACCCTTGGCACGTAGATCGTATTTTCGTAAAAATATTAACTTTGGATTTTTTGGCACTTAGACCCTTTAGACTTACAAACCTTAAATTATTGAAAGCAGTCTACTTTGAAATTTTCTTAACACATGGATAGCGTTGAGTTTCGTGCACTTATCAAACATTATTTTTCACGTAGAAAAAATGCAAAAGAAACGAAGGAAAAACTAGATAAATATTATGGCGAATCAGCTTCGTCGAAAACAACTGTTTGCTATTGGTTTGCTGAATTCAAAAGGGGTCGTTCGAGCACAAAAAGCGAACATGGCGGTGAACCAAAAAAAACGGCTACTACTGAACAAATGATTAAAAAAGTTCATGAAATTGTTCTTGATGATCCTAAAGTTAAAGTGTGTGAGTTAGCTAAGATTACAGGCATATCATTTGGATCGATTATTTCCATTTTACATAAAAATTTGGAAATGAAAAAGCTAATCGCAAGATAGGTGCCGCGTTTGCTCACCCTTGACGAAAAACGACAACGTGCTTGTAATTCAAAGTATTGTTTGGAGCTATTCGAGCGTAATCCAAAGACTTAGTTCACCAGGTAATAACTATTGAAGAAATCTAGATCCATCAATTCACACCAGAGTCCAAAAAACAATCAAAAGAATGGGTAGAAGCTGGTGGAAGCACTCCGAAACAACCGAAGATCCAAAAATAAAGCAGAAAGCTTATGGTCTTCGTATTTTGGGACGCACACGAAATAATATTGGGTGAACAACTTTGCTTCCGCCGTTTTGCAATTGATGGCTGTAGCGGTAAGTGGTAGTTGAAATAAATAGATCATAGATGTCATAAAATAAGCTTAGGTATTTGTAAACATAACGCCATCGAAATATTAGTCGATTTGTGTCTGCATCATAAAGTTATTCTCGATTAAACATGTCAGCTCACGAGCCAAATTCTCGTCATTTGCTGGAGGTTTTAATTTTCGCCTTTAATATAAAGAAATCTGCGACTAAGGCTCATCGAATGCTCTCAAATACCTATTGTGAGTCCGCTATTAGTGAAAGAACGTGCCGAGAGTGGTTTCAACGCTTTAAGAACGGCGATTTTAACGTTGAAGACCAGCATGGCGGTGGAAGAAAGAAGGTTTTCGAAGATGCAGAATTGGAGGCATTACTTGATCAAGACTCGTGTCAAACGCAACAAGAATTGGCAGGATCATTGGGAGTGACGCAACAAGCCATTTCGAAATGCCTATGAGTCATCGGAATGATTCAGAAACAAGGAAATTGGGTGCCGTACGAGTTAAAACCGAGAGATGTTGAACGGCGTTTGTGTGTTTGTGAACAGCTGCTTGCAAGGCAAAGACGGAAGGGATTTCTGCATCGCATTGTGACTGGGGACGAAAAATGGGTTCACTACGATAATCCCAAGTGCAGAAAATCATGGGGATATCCTGGCCATGCTTCCACGTCGACGGCCAAATCGAATATTCATGGTTCCAAGGTCATGCTCAGTATTTGGTGGGACCAGCTCATCGTAGTGTATTATGAGTTGTTAAAACCGACTAAAACAATCACAGGCGATTGTTATTGAACGCAATTAATGCGTTTGAGCCAAGTATTGAAAAACAAACGGCCGCAATACAGCGAGAGACATGATGAAGTGACTTTACAGCATGACAATGCTCGACCCCATGTTGCGAAAGTGGTCAAGACATACTTGGAAACTTTGAAATGGGAAGTCCTACCCCATTCGCCGTATTCTCCAGACGCTGCTCTCTCGGGCTATCACTTGTTTCGATCAATGGCACACGGCTTGGCTTACCAGCACTTCCGGTCTTATGAAGAAGTAAAAAATTGGATCGATTCGTGGATCGATTCAAAAGACGACCAGTTTTTTCAACGCGGTAGTCGTATGCTGCCCAAAAGATGGGAGAAAGTAGTGGCCAGCGATGGACAACACTTTGAATCATAAATGTATAACCAGTTTTTTACAATAAAGCCTCGAATTTCGGAAAAAACGGCGGAAGCAAAGTTGTTCACCCAATATTTATAGATTTTTTGAATAAAAGAAAGACAATAACAGGGGAGTATTATTATTGTTCATTACTGGACCGATTACGCGAGGAAATTAAGCAAAAGCGGCCTAATTGGCGAGAAAATTCTGTTTCTGCAAGACAATGCACCAGCTCACAAATCGTTGTAAACAATGGTAAAAATTGATGAACTGCTCTTTTAATTGCTTCCTCATCCACCTTATTCTCCTGACTTGATCACCAGTGATTATTACCTCTTCCCAAACCTGGAAAGATGGCTTCAGGGTAAAAGATTTTTGTCAAATGAGGAGGTCAAGCAGGAGACAGTAGCGTATTTTGAAGGTTTCGAACAATCTTATTTTAAAAAAGGTATCGAAATGGTAAGAGACCGCTGGGGTAAGTATATCAAGGTGAAAGCGAATATGTTAAAGACTAGATAAGAATTTTACCAAAAAAACCGCACTTTCTTAGTTAGTCCGGCTTCATGTTGAACCACCTAGTATTTGTATGTTTGAATTAGATACATGCATGTCACTTATCATTACACATGCGTATTAGGCAGATTTTTTGCAAGTTTTTAAAATCAGCTTTTCGCTTTAATTAAGAAATGATTAGCATTATTAAAATAAAAAATTCGAAAGTAGCCTAATTTGAAATAAAAAAGCGCAGAATTTACGAATAAGTATTATTTAAATAGTGCAATATTTGCTAAAATATCGCTATGTAAACACTTTTATATTAAGATATATTTTTTCTAAATATCTTTCAAAAAGAGTTTAGATAAAATTAAATTAATTTGTTGAAGATACAAATTAATATTTGCAAGCTGTTCTTATTTTGATTGTAAAATTATAAAGTGTAACGAGAACTGGCCAAGTGTTGGTTAATAATCAAGTCTTTATTCTAGCCTTAACCAATCAAATTCAAAGTATTTAATGAGAATAATCCAAATTTTTGATTTCTTAAATTGTATTGTAATTTTAACTTTATTTTTAAAATATGAGAGTACTTATGAAAGTTTAAATTTATTAAGCTTAAGTTTCAGTCTTCTTTAAATATTTACATTGCTCTAAATTATTTATAAATTTAAAATAAGTTAATACTTGTGTAAATTTTCGCGGTTATTAGAACATAGTATGATTTAACGGTTAAAACTGTATTTATAATAAAGATTAATATTTTAAACATTTTTGAAAGCGATAGTGAATATAGTGGACAACATGAAAATTAATATTAAAAACATTTATCCGAAATGTTATAATTTTTTATAGTTATAGGTCTTTTACATTCTACACATATATAAAAATAAATAAATAAATATATATCTATATATATATATATATATATATATATATATATATATATATATAGTTCACAAGACGGGAAACTGGTAAATAAATATTTTTATTTATATAATGAGTGAATATACTTATATACATATATACATATATACATACATATATATATATATATATATATATATATCAACACTTTGTTGAATACTTTTAAATTTATAAATTTGATGCTTAAATATTTAGATACTTTCACTCTTCAAATATATTGATATACTGTTTTGTATTGTTTTACATTTAGTTTAATTGGAAACGTACTTCTTTATCATATTAAATAAATAAATTTAACAAACAAATTCATTTAAAGATTTTTGTAATGGTTAGAAAGATATATTGTTCATAACCCTACATAAATACAAAATCTATTTATCCCACCAAAGCATAATTTATAAAATAGTAAGTTAAGAATTGATTATTTTAATTTATAGGAAACCTATAGATAAAATTTGTTGTTATAATTGTCGAATTCGCATTTGAATAGCATGTGTGTTCACAGAAAAATATATTTAGCATTTTTTTTTATTGCAGTTCTGTACAATAATTATGGTCTTCTCAATTTATTATACTTAATTTGTATTTTTATTTATAAATATTCAAAATTTACTATACTAAATATTAATTTTTTTTTTTAAAATAAAACAATTAATTTATATACATAATTATTTATAAATAATATTAATGTTCAAATTAATTTTTTGTACAAAATATTTTGTTTGGTAAATTTTTATAATTATATTTAAAGTATTTAAGTTTTAAACTTGATGTTGCATGTGGATAATAAAATTTTATAATGTATTAATAAACAAGTATTTATAAATGAATTGTATTTTTTAAATTAATTGCTTAGAAATATTAGTTTAATATTCTGATTAGCTTGTACTTTTTAAATAAAGATTTTTAAAATAATGTTAAATATATATAAATCAAGTAATTTAATTTGTGGCCTAAAATTTATTTAATAAATTTAAAATTTTTTAACTTTAATTTTGAATTTGTATTGATTCATGAATTATTTATGTCATTTTTAAAGAATTTTGATATAGTTCAAGCGCAACTGCATAAAATCTAACCAATTGAATAATAGGGTAAAATATTTTTAAAATGATAAAATTTACTTTCAACGGAAAAAAAATCCTTGTGTGCCTGGACAGGTCCAACCTGCTTATAAAATTTCTAAAAGATTTATATGGTCTATTTTTTGGATACTAACTAAACTAATGGAATAACAAGTTGAAATTACTCTTAAAGTTTAGTTCATATGGAGTAAAACCTAAATAAATCTATAAGCCCTGTACAATCCTATTTTGATGCCTTGGCATACAACTTAATATTTTTTTTTTCTGATTTGTTGTTTTACCTATTGATTAACAACTTTAAACTACAACCGAATTATTCTTTTTACATCTTTTTACCATAAAAGTCATATGTACTATACACTATGCCTTTTGAAAATATTTAACAAAACTTTGTCTTGAAGTTTTATGCCTCTTAACCGACTTCAAAAAGGAGGAGGTTATGACATTCGTCTGTATGACGGTATTATTTTTTTTTGTATATTTCGTACATAAATCTTATTTATCATTTTAAAAACATGCCATCTTGTTATTCGATTGGTCAGGTTTTGTGTAGACACCGCTTACTCTGATATTAATTTTTGTAATTATATAGGTCTTGATGTTGTTCGATTAAACTTTATAATTTATAAAAATCTATAAAATGTTTTTAATAAAAAAATGCATCATTAAGACAGTTGTTAAATAATATACAAAAAGTGAAATTTAATATTTATAGTAATAAAATTATTTGATTTTACAGTAAAATTTTTTTGACTACAAAATTAATATAATTTCTTTTTTACAATTTTTAAAATATGTTAAATCAATCAAATAATTAGTTACTGTAAATTTTCAAACATAATGAATTAAATTAAATCGCTTTTGTAAATTCCTCAGTATTTACATATGATTAGGTAAAATTTATATAAAAATATATGTTTTTTTTAATTTATGGTATTATTAATATCAATGCATATAGATAGATTCTATGGGTAAGAAATTATTAGATTTATTAGTAAATTTAATATAACACATTTAGAAATAAGGTGTTGGAATTTTGATTAACTTATAACAAATATATCACGACGTCAAATATTAAAAATTTAATATATTATCTGAAAATATGCCTAATAATTTTAGACATATATACACATTAATTTTATTTACATAAGTCATGATCAACAAATTAGATTATGCATATATCAAAGGCACAAATATAAGTTTTCATAATTCACATAAATTGAAAATTATAAAATTATACACAATGTTACTTCTAATTTTAACAAAATTTTGGGGGATGAGAAAGCAGTATTTTAATTAATATCTATACATGATATTTTTTGATAAGTTTGAGAACTTTTAACAGTACTTCTATTTATATATGCTTATTTCAATGGTGATAGGTTAATTATTTATTATTCTTTTTTAAAGTAAATTAAAGTATGAATATCATTCGATACCATCAGATGTCATCATACTGAATATGTAACCATAGATTTGAAAAAAAAATTTTAAATGAATATCTGTCAACATATCAAGCAAAACATGAGTAAAAAGATAGAGATATCAGAATTTTTTCTGTTTTGGCAATAGATTTCCTTAATCTTCACATTAGTAATCGTCAAATAAAAAGACACGAGAATGTTTCACAGAAACTTTCTTAAAATTTTAAAAACAAATAGCTATCATGTATACCAAGGAATTTTATTTCTTTTTAAACTAACCAGTTAGTTTAAAAAGATCATTGGCATATCTTTTTGCGCCAAAATTAGCACAAGCCGATTCTTTATATACCAAAGATAGTATATAAGGTAGTATATAAAATATTATAAAAGATAGTTTTTGTAGACTCCGAATCTATTTGAAATATAATTTTTTTTTAATTTGCAAATACTTAAGGGTAGAAAATAGGAGCATTCTGGCACGAATTTCTTGTTTTCATATATGAGTGCTTGTCAGTGAATCAGTTAAACAAAATTATTTTATTTTTATTAATAAAGGTTTAATATAATATAAAACCATATAAAATAATAATGTAATTAAGTTTTTTGTTATTAATGGGGACTCAAATAAGCCCATCTTGTATATTTACCTATCAAAAAGGTGGGACACATTTAATACAATTGTGCCTCAAAGAGTTGATGTAACAAACAAAATGGTGTTATGTCAACCAGCTTATTGAATAAAATTGAAATTAATATTTACGGGATTTGATTTATATATTTCAATTTTATTACTTATTGAAGTTTCATTTGTAGATAATGAAATACTGATCATAAATTTTAGTATTTATTTGATCATAATCTTCATTTGTAAAAATAATACAAAATCAATGAAGTGTAAATATTTTGCGCAAAATATTCAGTAGTTATTTTATCAAGCTATTCTTTTTTTTAAATTTTAATGCTAACACCTTTTTAGAACTTTTGAGGGATTATTTTTCAGTTTTGCCTAAATATATGAGTTTCGAAATTAGAAATAAAATATGGATGCAGATAAAAGGTTCAGAACTGCATTGAGTTCAAGAAGTGGAAAAGCATTTTAGAATGCTAACTAATGCTATAAGTGGATTCGGAAAAGTGATTTATTTGCCCCATGATTAATGGATATAACTTCATCAGATGTTGTATACATAGATCAGACAATGAGAGAGTTTTCCTCTTGGTTTTTCCAAAATGGCGGTTTTTGTGAAACAGCATTAACACATCGTTCAATAAGTCCCGAGACTAATCCGGAGATGGTGCTAGTAGTACCAAACTGGCCACGTTTCCATAAAGTGCGAACCTTTACATGAAACGTGTAAAAATTTCACGTCGATCGGATCACAGACAGCAGAGTTATCGAGGTTAGAGTAAAGTCACTTTGTAATTTGTTTGAAAAATGGAAAAAAGCAAGTTTCGCGTGTTGATAAAACATTGTTTTTTAATGGATAAAAACACCGTAGAAGCCCAGCAATGGCTTGAAAAACATTACCCGGACTCCTCTCCATCCAAACCAACAATTTGTCGTTGGTATGCTGAGTTTAAACGTGGTCGTATGGACACAAACGATGCGGAACGTTCGGGTAGGCCATTGGAAGCCGTTACACAGGAAAATGTGAGTGAAGTGTTAAAAATTGTAATGAAAAATCGCAAAGTGAAGGTCCGTGAGATTGCAGAAATGACACAGATATCATCTGGAAGCGTATTTACAATCCTTCATGAAAAATTGAGCATGAAAAAGGTTTATTCCAAGTGGGTGCCGCGATTGCTTTCAGTGGAACAAAAACAGCAACGAGTCGACGATTCAGAGAGCTGTTTATCGCTATTTACTCGCAATAAAAAGGATTTCCTGCGTCGATACGTGACCATGGATGAAACATGGATACATCATTTCACTCCGGAGTTGAATCGGCAATCATCTGAGTGGCGCATGGCTGGCGAAAGCCGCCCAAAGCGTCCAAAAACGCAGCAGTCTGCTGGCAAAGTCATGGTGTCTGTTTTTTGGGATACAGATGGCGTGATTTTCATTGACTACCTGGAAAAAGGTAAATCGATTAACAGTGATTATTATATTGACTTGTTGGTACGTTTGAAGGAGGAGATCGCAGCAAAACGACCGCACATGAAGAAGAAAAAAATCCTTTTTCACCAAGACAATGCACCATGCCACAAGTCTATGAAAACAATGGCAAAATTGAACGAATTGGGCTTTGATTTGCTTCCCCACCCCCCGTATTCGCCAGATTTAGCCCCCAGTGACTACTGGCTCTTTGCTGATCTCAAAAAAATGCTCCAGGGAAAAAAATTTGGCTCGAATGAGGAGGTCATTGCCAAAACTGAAGCCTATTTTTAAGCAAAGGATAAATTCTTGCACAAACATGGTATAGAAATGTTGGAAAGGCGTTGGAAAGATTGTATCACTCTAAAAGGAGATTATATTGATGAATAAAAATGATTTTTGAAAAAAAATGTTGTTTTTGTTGTTAGTCTCGGGACTTAGTGAACGATGTGTTATGTAAAACTTCATGATTCTTTTTCTTGACAAGTTTGAACCTTACGAAAAAAATTTATAGAGAAAAAAAATGTTTAGAATGATAAAAAAAACATGTTTGAATTTTTTAAAAAGTTTTTGAGTCATTTTTGGAATTTCAAAAAAGTCAATTTTGAAAAATTCAAAATTCACTAAAAAAACTTTTGGGAAAATTCATACATATTCTTTCAATAATTCTAAGCACTTCTTGTTCTATATAATTTTTTCGTAAAGTTTATACGTTTCGAGAAAAATAATTATCAAGTATTACATAATGGATAAAAAGTTACAATAGTTTAAAGGCATACCATAATCGTCATTCTATTACTGCAAATAATATAATGTTATACGATTCAATCACTAGATCAATGGACACTTTTGATTCTCTTGTCAATTTAAAATTTACCTAAGAATTTTGTTTGTAAAAATTTTAATAATGTTCTGTCTTTTGAAGTAAAAAAACATACTTTTTTGATTCCATAACTAAAACAAAAATGAAATATTTTTGAAAAATAGCGATTGTAAAAAAATATTAGATAGTTCTTTGACTGAAATTTTTGAATTTTTACTTTCCTTTGAACTTAAAAATTATCATTGACTATACTAAATCATATGGGTATGAACTTTCGCTGGATGACTTTAACAAATTTATTGGGATTTTAGTTTTTAATAGCTTTAACAAAGATTGGCTCAATGAGACAATTGGTCTCAAGATGAAATTTTGCGAGCTGGACCAGTAGCCGCATGCATGGGTATAAAAAAATTTGAATTAATTAAATCTAAAATAAAACTACATAAACCTGGTAATCAAAATAAAAAGAACGAAATTCGGCGGGAAAATCTTTTAAAAATAATTTAAGAAAAAATATCATGCAGTTTGATTTTTTTCTTAACAGCATTATCGATCAACGAAATGATGATAAAATATTTTGGGCGATGTTCTTTAAAATAATTTATCAAATCCAAACCAATTAGATTCGTTATAAAACTGTGAAATTGTTTGTTTGGCTATTGCTAAAAGTTATTTAAAAAAAGAAAACATCATCTGTTACAAGACCTTATGAAATTAAACAAACTCTTAGTAAATAAAACTTTCTAACAAACAATGTTCTGTACGAACTAAAAAGCTTTGCAAGTCAAGTAATTTACAGTTTTGCAAAAATTGTTTTAAATCTACACACCCAAAAAAAAAAATTTTATGAAATAATAAGACTAATGAATAAAAAAACAAGTCAAAAAAGTTCTCAAAGTAAAAAGATTGAAACAAAAAAATTTGAAACGTAAAAAAAAATATAAAGAAAAACAAAAAAAACAAAACGGTTATCTGTTATCGTCTACACCTCCCCGTAGTGAGTACTGAGCAGAGCTGTAGAAAATTATATACATATATAGTGGCAAAGTGACGATTATACTGTTTCTAAACCAATAAAAATACTTTGATAATTTTTTTTTCTTGAAACGTATGAGCTTCACGAAAAATTTTATTGAACAAGAAGTGCTCAGAATTATTAAAAGAATACGTGTGAATTTTCCCAGAAGTTTTTTAGTGAATTTTTCAAAATTGACTATTTTTTGAGAAATCCAAAAAATGACTCAGAAACTTATGAAAAAATTTAAACATGTTTTCTTGATTTTTCTAAACATTTTTTTTCTCTATAAATTTTTTTCGTGAAGTTCAAACTTGTTGAGTAAAAATATCATGAAGTTTTACGTAATGTTGTTTCACAAAAACTGCCATTTTGGAAAAACTTAGATGAAAAATAAAGTTTTGCACCATGGTTTTGAAAACTTTAGACATTCGGGCCGTCATTTATGGCAATAATTTGCTCATTGAAATGCAGAAACATCAATAAAACTCGATTAAAAAAAAAAAAAAAAATATAGTAGAGATGAGAAATGAAGATTTGAAAACATCTTAAAGTTTTTTTCAGGTACTATTTTAATGTCTCATACAGTCAATGTGAATTACTTATTGCTTACTGCTGGTGCTATGAAAAATAAGTTTTATGTAACCATCGATATATCGAACGCTGATAGGGTATTAGCACAACGAATGCTTGCAGTTATTCCACATTAACATCCAAGAAAGAGTATAGCAAGAAAACTTACATCGTAAAAAAGCTTCGTGGCGTGTGTTAACACTAAGACACTTACCCTTATTCTCCTACCTAATTTTGGAATTCATAAAAAATATCACATATAGTTCAACCAAACAAGCTTCTTTTTGCGCGCAAATTAAATACTCGAAGTCATTTATCTCGAGTTGTAAAAGATATTGTAATGAACGGTTTTCCGTTCAATAATTAAATTATTAATAATAATACCTGCAGGCGGCAAAAACGGGACGTGAATAAGGATGCACAGACGCACGTACCCACATGGCTTACCAATGCGCAAGGCTCACGAGGAAATAACAAGGGAGATAATAGCAAAAGTGGGACCACATGAAGCCGTGTATTCGCCTTGTTATTGGCCAATACATAGGGCCCACGAAGAAACGTCGTGAAAAACACAAGCAGCGAGGAGTAAAACAGGGTGAGAGTAAGTGTATATAGACTTGCGCACCCTCATGATGATTAGCCAAAAAAATGTGATGTCATCATTCTCGGACCTGAAAAAAGTATAAAAGGGGCACAAAGATGATGGGGAGCTCATTTCAGTTCCGGAGTCAGTTCAGTAAAGCAATTGAGTAAATTACTGCCTAGTACAGCAGTCAGTCATCGTAAGTAAGTAAAAGTCAGTAGTTGTAATTCAGTCTAATTAAACAAAGTAAAATAAGTGAAAAAGTATTAGGTGCGCAACTAAGTTCTCGCAGTTTTTCTTGATGAAAATGCAACTTTATTGTAAAAAAAATGGTTATAAATGAATCATTTAAAGTATTGTCCATCTCTAACTACAATTTTTTCCCATGTTTCGGGCAGAGCTCGAATACCGTACGGTAAAAGTGTTTGTCTTTTAAAGCTGTCCATGAATCAAGCCAATTTTTATCTTCATATGAGCGAAATTGCTAATCAGCTAGGCCATGTGCCATCGAACGCAACAAGTGATAATCGGACTGTGCAATATCTAGGGAATATGACGGGTGGGGTAAGACTTTCAATTTAAGCGTTTCCAAGTAGGTTATAACAGGTCCGGCAACGTGAAGCCGAGCGTTGTCATGCAGTAAGATCACTTCTCTGTGCCTCTGCTCGTATTGTGGGGGTTTTTTGCATAGTGCTTGGCTCAATCGCATCAATTGAATTCGATAGCGTTGCCCAGTGATGGTTTCGTTTGGTTTTAACAACTCATAATAAATAACATCGATCTGGTCCCACCAAATACACAGCATAACCTTCGCAGCGTGAATATTGGGCCAAGCCGGCGACGTAGAAGCAGGAACGGACAGTCCCCATGACTTTCTTCTCTGTAACGAATCCATTTTTCATCACCTGTCACGATGCAATAAAGAAAACCCTTCTTTTTTTACCGCTGGAGTAGTTGTTCACAGGCGAAAAAACGAAGCTCAACGTCCCTTGGCTTCAAATCATAAGGAACCCAATTTTCCTGCTTTGGAATCATTCTCAACACAGGCAATTATTTGGAAATGGCTTGGCGGGTAACTCCTAATACTGAAGCAAGCTTATTTTTCGTTTGGCATTGATCATCGTCGAGCAATGCCTTCAATTCAGCGTCTTCGAAGGTTTTTGGCCTTCCTTCACGCGGACGGTCGTCAATATCGAAATCACCGTCTTTAAAGCGACATTCACGGCACGTTGTTTCACTTAGAGCAGCATCTCCGTAAACTTTTTGAAGCTCTCGATGTGCTCCAGTCGCTGTTTTCTTCGAACGAAAAAAGAAAAGCAACACTTCTCGCAAATGATGATTATTAGGCACAAAATGAGATATTTTTACACAACCAAAAGTATATGACACCAAAACAAAATCACTTATGTGTAAAGCGATTTGTTTACCATATGTCTAAGCTTGCTTCATGATGTTTTGGATGTCGAAATCGACAAGCACTTACAGCTGGAGCCATCTATTGATAAATAGCAGGAACTTAGTTGCGCGCCTAATATACAGGTATAAAAATTTAAAGTGATAAGTAAAGACATAAAAGGTAAAGGTGGTCTCGTGATAATAATCCGTAAAGTCTACAAAACTATCCGTTCCTTTAAAACCGCGAGTTCGCTGTAAGCTATCGGGTTGAGTGAAAAAAAAATCGAAGTTAACGTGAAAAGTGCATTACAAAAAAGAAAAACCCTTCCTTTAATAAACATTCGAAAGTAAAGATATTGGCTTGATACTACAGTACGGATCCCCTGCCGAGTCCTACGAGCCATCTCATCTACCTGTATTCGGCCAACGGCGCCAGGTCAAGAGAGTAAGAAGAAAAGGTATCATTCAGCGCATCTTTTGTATCTAAATGAAATAAATTTATTCTTGTATCTTTAACTGAGTCTCGAGGTATTTGACTCCTAATACTTGTCTTTCTCTGTGACTTCCACATCTCTGAGGTTTTAATGCGAAAGCGCTGGCCACAAGATCTAGGGAGTCCAACATGTTGAAGCTTGAAGCTGTGATCTGCTATCTCTTTGACTTATGAATATTGCATGGTTGCATTTCCTGACATTACAATGCTTAAAAAATAATACCTATACTCAATAGAGCCAAAAATTTTGCCTACGTAAAAATGGCTGGCACCTAAAGATAGTAAAAACATGTTTTTTGCTTCATGAAGCCAAGGACAGCTTTGTGGACTAATGAGTTTCCAATATAAAATAAATATAATTGCAAGATCTTTAATTTGAGCCATGTTACGATATAGTTCGTAATACAGTTAATGCAAAAACGTTAAAAAACTATAAAAAAAAAACATCTGTTTTTTCCAACACTGTTAATTCTAGCTAAAATGATATTTATTGTTTACTTATAACTTGAAAATAAAGCTGTTAAGACTCTAAATCGAATGAGTTTTTGTAGTCAAATCGCTCCATTTATTGCTCAAATAAGTTAAATTGTTTAACCCAGGGCGCTTGATGTAAAATGCCATAACTTTTTTGTTTATAAACATTTTAGGATATTTCATCATTTTTTCTCTTCTAGAAGTCATAATTTTTGCACAAAAAATCAAAAAGTTATTTTCTAATCCACCCTTTTCCGCTTTGAGAAAAGTGCAATTTTTTTTTTTTTTCATTAATATTTAAAGCTAGAGCGTCACGCGAAAATAGTGCAAATTTTTAATCTCAAAATATATAAAGGTAATTTTAAAACAAAGATTTAATAAAAAGAAAACGGTCTAGGGTTAATATGAGCTAAGTTACGATTGTCTTTTAAAAATCACAACGGCTTTATTTATCACAATTAAAAAGCCAATCTGGCGGAATTTGGGCTAAAGAGTTATATTTTACTATGTCATGAATCTATTTATTTGACGATAAAAATAGTCTTTAAAGTGAAGGCCACTAATGTCAGACGTAAGAGGTGGCGTGGTGGGGGAAATCGCTATCTAGTCGATGCGATGAGCCAAAGAATGAAATCTGAACTTTAAATCTGCTACAAGTCAAAAAATTTGCCCTGTCTTCTCGAATTTTGGTCCAATTTCGATCTTCTTTTTTTCTAATTCAAGGTAAAATAAATAAATTAAAAAATAATCAAATTTTAAGATGGCACCTATTATTTATAAGTGTAGTCTGTATAAATATACGGTCCGGCGGTCGTTTGGTTGTCAAAGGGGTAGACTGGTTACTTGCTATATTCATTTCTTTGTTGATTGATTTTTCCTTTGAAGTTACGAGGTCTGGCTATTAAATAACGAGACTGCGCGCCTAGAGGGCGCCGTAGAGGGGTGGAGAAAAAAACGAGTAGTGCGTTGGGTATCTAGATATCTTGTCTATGCACGTACCAAAACACGTTCTCGTCACTATTTGTGTATTTGTGCAGTAGCGGTTTGAAACGAACGTGTTTTTTTCTCGTGCCGAAAACCATGTGTGACGAAAAACAGGAGCAACGTATCAATCTCAAATTTCTCGTTGAATTAAAAAAAACTCCGACTGAGTGCTGTAAATTGTTGCAAGAGGCCTATGGGGACAATTCTCTATCTCGTGCGCGTGTTTTTGAGTGGTGTTAGCGCTTCAGTGAGGGCCGAGTGAGCACAAAAGATGACCAACGCCCAGCTCGCCCTGTCACTGTTTCAACTCCGGGAACAGTGACCAAAATCAACCTAATTGTGCGTGCAGATCGTCGAATGAGCATCCGGATGATTGCCGAGGCTGTAAACGCCGATAAAGAAACGGTTAGACAAATTTTACACGAGGAATTACACATGACAAAAGTCTGTGCGAAGTTGGTGCCAAAAAACCTGACTCCTGACCAAAAGCTCTTGCGTCAACAGGTCTGCTCAGATTTCCTTGAAAGGTTAAAAAACGATTCTGGACTGATGAAAAACATTATTACTTGCCACAAAACGTGGATTTTTCAATACAATGTTGAAACAAAGCAGCAATCGATGCATTGGAAGACGCCTGAATCGCCCAGAATCAAAAAAGCAAGGATGTCCAAATCAAAATTCAAGGCAATGTTGATTGTTTTTTTCGACATTAACGGTATCGTGATAACTGAATGGGTTCCGGAGGGTCAGACTGTCAACCAGACTTACTATTTGTCAGTTTCGGCAACACTGCGAGAACGAGTTCGTAAGAAACGGCCCGAGTTGTGGAAGAACAACTCGTGGATTTTACACCAGGACAACGCACCTACCCATAACGCGCTATCTGTGAAGCAGTATTTGGCCGGTAAGCGCACTCCAGTGCTCGAACACGCGCCGTACTCGCCAGATTTGGCACCGTGCGACTTTTTTTTGTTTCCGAAGATAAAATCTGCTTTGAAAGGGACCCGATTTGAGTCGATGGAAGCGGTAAGGCAAAAAACGGCAGAGCTCCTAAAGGCCCTCACCAAAGAAGACTTCCAGCACTGCTTCGATCAATGGAAAAAATGTATGGTAAGGTGTGTGGCGAGGGAAGGGGAGTATATTAAAGGGAAGCATTCGAATGTAGAATAATTTCTATAATAAAAATCTTTTTCGTAACCAGTCTCGTTATTTAATAGCCAGACCTCGTATTTTCTTAATTGCAAGTTATGCTCTACTATAAAAAAAACTGAGCAGCTAACACATCGTTCAATAAGTCCCGAGACTAACAACGAAAACAACATTTTTTTCAAAAATCATTTTTATTTATCAATATAATCTCCTTTTAGAGTGATACAATCTTTCCAACGCCTTTCCAACATTTCTTTACCATGTTTATAGAAGGATTTATCCTTTGCTTCAAAATAGGCTTCAGTTTCGGCAATGACCTCATTCGAGGCAAATTTTTATCCCTGGAGCATTCTTTTGAGATCAGCAAAGAGCCAGTAGTCGCTGGGGGCTAAATCTGGCGAATACGGGGGGTGCGGAAGCAAATCAAAGCCCAATTCGTTTAATTTTGCCATTGTTTTCATAGACTTGTGGCATGGTGCATTGGTGCGATCGCGGCACTCACTTGGAAAAAACCTTTTTCATCCTTAATTTTTCATGAAGGATTGTAAATACGCTTCCAGATAATATCTGTGTCATTTCTGCAATCTCACGGACCTCTACTTTGCGATTTTTCATTATAATTTTAACACTTCACTGACCTTTTCCTGTGTAACGGCTTCCAATGGCCTACCCAAACGTTCCGCATCGTTTGTGTCCGTACGAACACGTTTAAACTCAGCATACAAACGACAAATCGTTGGTTTGGATGGAGAGGAGTCCAGGTAATGTTTTTCAAGCCATTGCTGGGCTTCTACAGTGTTTTTACCCTTTAAAAAACAATGTTTTATTAACACGCAAAACTCGCTTTTTCCATTTTTCAAACAAATTACAAAGTGACCTTACTCTAACCTCGATAACTCTGCTGTCTGTGATGCGATCGACGTGAAATTTTTACACGTTTCATGTAAAGGTTCGCACTCTATAGAAACGTGGCCAGTTTAGTACTACTAGCACTATCTCTGGGTTAGTCTCGGGACTTATTGAACGATGTGTTATGTAATGTGCTTAGAGATTGGCAAATAGCACATAAAGCTTGCTGAGAGATCGCTGTCTGAAGCTGCAGAAGAGTGGAGGTTCGCTTCAAAACCCAATAGAAATGAAATTGAAGAACAGGACACTAATCTAGAAGGTCAATTATATGGAGCAGGCATTGTGGATTAAAGGTATTGCTAAATTTTTCATGACTTTCTATAACTTAAAACTTTAAACGTGTTTATCTCAAAACTACATATTTAAAGTTGGCCGCACCCATAACTCGAACAATTTTCAATAAATTTACTTTAAATTTTAACAAGATCCTTAAAAATATTGGGTGTACAACTTTGCTTCCGCTGTTTTGCAATAGATGGCTGTAGCGGTAAGTGGTAGTTGAAATAAATAGATCATAGATGTCATACAATAAGCTTAGGTATTTGTAAACATAACGCCATCGAAATATCAGTCGATTTGTGTCTGCATCATAAAGTTATTCTCGATTAAACATGTCAGCTTACGAGCCAAATTCTCGTCATTTGCGGGAGGTTTTAATTTTCTGCTTTAATATGAAGAAATCTGCGACTGAGGCTCATTGAATGCTCTCAAATAACTATGGTGAGGCCGCTATTAGTGAAATAACGTGCCGAGAGTGGTTTCAACGCTTCAAGAACGGTGATTTTAACGTCGAAGACTAGCATGGCGGTGGATGAAAGAAGGTTTTCGAAGATGCAGAATTGGAGGCATTACTTGATCAAGACTCGTGTCAAACGCAACAAGAATTGGCAGGATCATTGGGAGTGACGCAACAAGCCATTTCAAAACGCCTGAGAGTCATGGGAATGATTCAGAAACAAGGAAATTGGGTGCCGTATGAGTTGAAGCTGAGAGATGTTGAACGGCGTTTGTGTGTTTATGAACAGCTGCTTGCAAGGCAAAGACGAAAGGAATTTTTGCATCGCATTGTGACTGGGGATGAAAAATGGGTTTACTACGATAATCCCAAGCGCAGAAAATCATGGGGGTATCCCGGCCATGCTTCCACGTCGACGGCCAAACCGAATATTCACGGTTCCAAGGTCATGCTCAGTATTTGGTGGGACCAGCTCAACGTAGTGTATTATGAGTAGTTAAAACCGACTAAAACAATCACAGGCGATCGTTATCAAACGCAATCAATGCGTTTGAGCCAAGCATTGAAAGACAAACGGCCGCAATACAACGAGAGACATGATAAAGTGATTTTATAGCATGAAAATGCTCGACCCCATGTTGCGAAAGTGGTCAAGACATACTTGGAAACTTTGAAATAGGAAGTCCTACCCCACCCGCCGTATTCTCCAGACGTTGCTTCCTCGGACTATCACTTGTTTCGATCAATGGCACACGGTCTGGCTGACCAGCACTTCCGGTCTTATGAAGAAGTAAAAAATTGGATCGATTCGTGGATCGATTTAAAAGATGAACAGTTTTTTCAACGCGGGATTCGTATGCTGCTTGAAAGATAAGAAAAAGTAGTGGCCAGCGATGGACAATACTTTGAATCATAAATGTATAACCAGTTTTTTACAATTAAGCCTCGAATTTCGGAAAAAAACGGCGGAAGCAAGTTGTACACCCAATATATTGTCTAAATAAGTACGTAGGATTTTTTTTTATATGGCGTGATTCTTTTGTTATTAATAATTTCGTGCGAATTTTGCAAATTTGACTTTGGAAGTGCGCTTTCCGAGCAAAAATCAATATATCAAAAAAATTCTGCGTACTTCTCTAACTGTTGTTATGCACAATAAAAAAAATTAAAGGACTCATCACGATTCATAATTCACAGGAGTTGTTAGTACGGGCGTGAACCCGAAATAGAGAGCATCTAAGATACGTTGCACAGCCGCTATTTTCAAATTATTTATTCTATAAAAATTACGTTTAGTTAATCGCATGTACAATAAACTTCTACCTTTGTAATCTCGATTTATTTTATATTTTTCTTAAAAAAAAAATCACAAAGAAGCCTATTTTCCCAGCTTCTAGAGTGGCCTAAGGCCTTAAAAATGATTACATAGGACTTTACTTTGAGAAATTGCCATTTTGATTCTTACTGTATTGATTCATTTTTTTTTGTATGAAGTATTTAAAAAAATGGTTGTATGTAGTAAATAAATTTTTAAAAATCACCCTTTTCTTGATGAAAGTGGAAAAAAAAATATTTTGACTAAGTTTTGAGGAAAATTAGAAAAAATGGTTTACCTATGCGTGGCACAAAAGCCCTGGCATACATGTAGAATATTAGGTTGCTGCAGATGAAATGGCCGACTTAGCAATGACATAAAGTTGGCTGCAATTTTAGTGTATTATGTTGGCACAAGGCGGCGCAAATTATATGACATATTGAAGTATAAATACTGCTACCTTGGTTTATGGAGTCATTTCTGTTTTGCACTTCATAGTGATCGTAAAAACAAAAAGAGAAAGTGAACATGGAAGTGAATCAAAAACAGCTACTTTTACTATACGAATTTAAATTAGAGCACAACGCAACGGAAGCAACGAGGAATATCAACAGCGCATTTGAGCCTAATACAGTTAGCGAACGAACCACTCGGTGGTGGTTCGAAAAATTTCGATCCAGAGATATGGACCTTGGAAATGAGCCACGTGGACACCTAGGACCATCGATCGATAACGACGAGCTGCGTGCATTAGTGGAGTCTGACCCCCGCAAAACCTTAAGGGATCTTGCCGAGAAATTAGGCGTTAACAATTCGACAGTTTGCCGCCACTTGCAACAACTTGGAAAAGTGAAAAAGCTTGACAAATGGGTTCCGCATGATCTTACCGAGCGAAACATAACGTGTCGAATGGAGATTTTAATTTCTCTTCTCTCCCGCAACAAAAAGGAACCGTTCTTGCACCGAATTGTGACCTGCGATGAAAAGTGGATTTTATACGATAATCGTCGCCGATCGGCCCAATGGCTGGATGCCGATGAAGCGCCAAGACACATGCCGAAACCAAGCCGTCCGCCAAAGAAAATAATGGTAACTGTTTGGTGGTCTGTAGCTGGAGTTATCTACTATTTGTTCCTGCAACCCGGCGAAACCATCAATGCTGAGAAATACTGTGCTCAACCGGATGAAATGCATCAGAAATTGATAGTCCAACGACCTAGGCTTGTCAACAGGTATGGAGTGATACTGCTTCATGATAACGCACGACCTCATGTATCGAGAACAACGGTCCAAAAATTAAACGAGTTGTGCTATGAGACTCTTCCTCACCCTCAATATTCACCAGACCTCTCACCAACAGATTACCATTTCTTTAAACATTTGGATCATTTTTTTGACAGGAAAAAGATAATAATAATAATGAAGCTGCTGTCAAAAATGCCTTCAAGGAGTTTCTTTGAACCAGAAACTCGGTCTTCTACAAAACTGGAATAAATGTACTCGTATCTTGTTGGGAGAAATATGTTGCATCTATTGGTACCTATTTTGATTAAATAAATTGTCTTTATAAAAAGTTACAGCTGTTTGAAAATTTATTACTAAATCAGCTGTTTCATCTGCAGCAACCTAATATCTGATGGGGATTACTTTGAAGGAGAAAACATAAATATTGATGAATAAATAAATATTTTTTTAAACATATCAAAATTGTTTTTATTTACTGAACACACTTTGTATATGAGTTACACTATACGAAGCGTGTTCAATAAGTAATGTTACTATTCATTTATTGATATTTATTTACATTTGCTGCATTTACTCTATTGACTCTTACCGTACATGTTGCTTTCAAGCTATTGACATATTATCTATTAACAATAGATTCTGCATTTATTCTTTTGAAGGATCTTAAAATGTTATACTTTAGCTCCAAAGGTGGTGTGAAACATCAGAGCTTAGAAGCAATGAGATCGTGATGTGCAATAAACAGCGGTTGATTTATAATAACAAATAAGGTTGGGAGCGTCATGAATAACAAAAATGTCCAGCTTCGTATGCTTTAATTGTAAGTAATTTGAGCATTGCACATGATGTGTAGGCTCTGATTCAACAAGATGAAGGCCCAGGTTATTGATATTTGATTGAAGAAATTAAGAGGTAGCCATTGGCGAACAAAGATTCACATTAAAATCACCTGCAATAACAATATTGTTATATTAAGGTGAAAATTTTGCGCGTGTTAAAAAATACCGATGAAAAAGTTGCTGTAGATCTGTGACACACGACTGCAAAAATTAATTCTTTAAGAATAATAATAATATTTAAAATTACAAACTCTGGGGTATTATTACACTGCGGATCAGAAGACTAAAGAATAGAGATGGCTTTTGACATCATTAAACGTTAAGACAGCGACTCCTCCACCTCTTCTGTTTGAGCGATCCACATGATGATGAAAATCATAACCATCGATATTAAATGAATCGGAGTATAACATATACCAGATAAATAGGTCCCCGTAATAGCAAATAAATAATAACTTCCAATACGCAGGTGTTTTCAATGACTGAAAGCACATGCACTTCCTCTATCCAGAGAGCTCTAAAAACAATGTGTGAGGATCCACTTATACTAAACATTTACGAATGATTGACATTTTTCAATTTATGAGCTAAGAATAATAGCAAGTCTCTGGCTATAGAAGACATTAGTTGAATGATGGAAGCCTTAAGAAGTGTAGGAGGGACGTCTAGATTTGAATATAATCGTGAGTCATTTGCTCGCGGGGAATTCCACGCACGAAAATTTATTGAACTTAACGCGAGGTTCAAGAACTGGATAGTATTTTGTAACTTAGAAAAAATTTCTTTGTGCGACAAATTTAGTGAGGCAGGAACGCTAAATACGAGAACTTCATACGCATTGGAAATTAAAATTTTCTCTGTAATATTCGATATAGTATTATTGATATTACTCTTAAGATTATTAATTCCTGATGTAAGCGAAGGCAATAAAGTACTACCAGGTGTACAAGTATGAAATGCAGATTTTAAAAGAAAAAATAATACGTTGAATTTGGTAAAATAATAAAAAGTGCTTTACTCAAAGTATGCTACATCGCTTTTTTTTACATTTTTCCCATCTTTCGGGCAATTGGTGAACACCACGCCAGTAGAAATCTTCCCCCTTTGCCACAAGCCATTCATCGAGCCATTTTTTGACATCTTTATTGGAATCAAAGCGCTGCTCAGTAAGTGCGTGACCCATCGATGCAAACAAGTGGTAATCAGGAGCCAAATCTGGTGAGTAAGCCGCATGAGGCAAAACTTCCCAATTGCGTGCTTCCAGTGTGTCGCGAACCGGTTGTGCCGTATGTGATGGAGCATTGTCATGGAGAAAAATTACTTTGTGTTGCCTCTTTCGGTATTCTGGCCTTTTATCAAGCAGCAAACGGTTTAAATCGGTTAATTGTTGTTGGTAACGTGTAGTATTAACCGTTTTCCCAGGTTTCAATAGCTCATAATAGACCACGCCCCTCTGGTCCTACCAAACACAGAGCATCGTCTTTCTGCCAAAACGATTTCGTCTTGCGGTTGATGTGGATGGTGTTTCTGGGGCCACCCATGATTTCTTGCGCTTGGAATTTTCAAAATAAATCCACTTTTCATCCCCTGTTACTATTCGATGCAAAAATGACTTCCTTTTGTACCGAGTGAGCAAAATTTCACATGTGATTTTGCGATTTTCCAGTTGCCTGTCATTCGACTCATGTGGTACCCATCTACCGCTCTTCTGAATTTTTCCCATCGCTCGCAGGCGATTGGAAACAGCTTGTTGGGAAACTCCTAATTGTGTCTCCTGTGCGAGTTATTTTTGTATTTGCGAATAATCTTCGTCCAACAATGCTTGCAAACCTATATCTTTTAATTTTTTTGGCGGTTTTCTATATTCCTTGTGTGCAACGTCGAAGTCATCTTTTTTGAAACGCGGAAACCATTGTTTACACGTATCTTGCGATGGAGCATGTTCACCATAAGCTTCTCGTAGTAACCGAAAGGATTCAGCAGGTTTTCTTCAAATGAAAACAAAAAATGAATGCTGTCCGCGAATGCTCTTTGTTCGGTATAAATTTTGACATATTAAACACAATACAACACGATGCACACACTTTTTCAGTCTATCACTAATACGCGTCTAAACTTGGTGATGACACAACAAAATAGTGCAGTGTCAAATCATAGCAGCTTAAACTGCATTGGTACACCATCTCTTGTCTAAAATCCGCATTTCATACTTGTACACCTGGTATTAGCTTCTTCAAGTTATAGGACACAATCAAATAATGCATTGAGTTTAGTGTCAACATTCAATGTGAAAGCACGGTATTCATTTAAAAACATTGCAAAATACACTGGAGCGCAAAAAACATATTAAAATAGATAAAGTTGCAAAAGATACAAAAGCGTAGGAAATGTTATTGTTGTTGATGAGTTCTAGCTCAGAGGATTTGTTGATCATAAATTTTACTAGAAGTGGCACAGGTATCCCATATGTTTATTTTTACAAAATTAATAAGATAAGTTTGCAAGCAGCTTAATTACATTTAAATATTCTTGAACATAAGCTTACAATCATTTTGCATAATTAAAAATTTAATAAGTATACCGATCTTTATTTATGTATAATGGATTTCATTTTATGAAATGCTTATTATGTATGTACAGTCTGTCAAGTTAGAGCGTGGTCGGCTTCACCAAAAGGTAATAAAAGATTTCGCTCTTATTCCTTCACGAGCCGATAGAGGGAAGCTTTTTCCTTAATGTATTGTCAACAAAGATTCAGTTGTCGTTGATCTTTTGAAAGAGAATCACGTTAAACGCCATGAGTGCTAAGTACGCGTCGTGCTACGAGGCTGTGTTCCTTTGCATCCACCCGAAAGGTCCCAAAATGTCGCAATCAGCGGCTGCTAAATATATGAGAAAGTCGAAGGCATTTGTACAGAAGTGGATACAGCGATATAAAGTGGCTAAAAATGTCGATGATTTACCAGAACGTGGCTCGATAGGAAAAGTGAACAAAAAAGATAAAAAAAGAATAGTGAATCTGTTTTCGCGGAATCCTGCTTTAACACTGCGGCAAAGACAAGCAAAATTAATGGCAAAAGGTTTAGATATATCCTACGAAACTATCCGAACCCGTCTTCGTACTCATCATCTGAAATGGCGCAACACAATGAAGAAGCCTCTGTTGACTGAAAAACATGTGACAAAGCGACTCGCTTGGGCGCATGAGAATATTGATAGAGATTTTGAAAATGTCATTTTTACTGATGAATGTTCTATATGGGCACGTTCTGTCCTCACGCGAGCCTGGTCAACTTCCACCAATAGGCTTGTTCAGCGGACCGTAAAACATGGAATAAAGGTGCATCTTTGGGGCTGCTTCTCAAAGCAGGGATTCGGCACTTTGCACCTCTTTACTGACAACCTAAATGCCGAAAAAATGATAAAAATCTACAAAAAGGCTTTACTGCCATCTGCCAAACGATGGTTCATCACAAAAAATGAAGATTGGATTCTGCAGGAGGACAACGATCCTAAACACCGCAGCAAGCTCTGTACTCAGTGGAAGACTCAATCTGGCATCGCTACATTGGATTGGCCGTCGCAGTCGCCCGATGCAAAACCTATTGAAAATTTGTGGGCATATATTAAACGGAAGCTTCGTGGAAGACGCACATACACTTTGAAGCAGTTGTCTTACGAAATTCGTCGGATCTGGAGATCCTTGCCACTAGAATACGCCGTCAAATTAGTAGAAAGCATGCCTCGGAGATGCCAGGCAATTATCGACGCCGGTGGTGACTGGACACATTATTGACCGAATTGCATCATTGTTTGTAATGTGTACAATGTATATATAAATATGAAAGTTTCATCAAATAAATTTTTTTATAAATTAACACGACCACGCTCTTACTTGACAGACTGTATTTAAAAAAAATGCAAGCTATGAAAAAAATATTATGAACTAATAAAAACTTCTATAATTTTTAGATATTTTAAAACTAATATATCTAAAGTTTAAATTATTGCAATGCAACAAAATTGTTTTGAAAACATTTATTTTCTGTTGTATATGATATTTATTTTATGACTAAATAATTTTTATTTTATGAAATTATGAATATTTAATATTTTCGAACTCTATTGGCAATGCAACTTTAGACTAATTAAACTGACTATACTAAGGAATTGATTCGCAGAGTTTTTTTTATTGTGAAAATTATAATACAAAAATTTACCTGTATTTAAATTTGTAAAAACTTCAGAGATTTTTTAACATGTTAGACATTTACAGTTTTTTACACCTTTAAAATAAGTGTCATTAGAGTTACAAAAAAGTTTTTGATGTTTTTCAATATCTTCTAGAGATTTAATAATCATTTTATTTTTATTTGTAATTTTATAAATGTAGTTTAGATTACGATCATGATTCACTAAAGCTGCTGGTCCTAAGAGTAGCATTGATTGTATTCTTTTACTGTACAATATATTGGGAGTACAAATTAGTTGGGTCCGTTTTCAAAATATGGCTCTGGCTATTATGAATATTTAACAGTAACAGCTGAAGTCGGTAGTTTCAGAGAGGCTAGACATCTATCTATGATATTCAGTTTATATCGCTTCAAGTTTTATAAAAAAATCTTGTTTCCAACTGTGTTAAATATGTCTAATTTTGTGTTAACTAAGTAGCATTTGCGGAAGGTTTTAGTTTTCTGTTTTAATTGGAAGAAAAGTGCAGCTAAAGCGCATCGAATGCTTGTGGAAGTTTATGGTGACAATGCTCAAACTGATAAATCTCGTAGGGAATGGTGTCGACGTTTCAAGAATGGAGATTTCAGCGTTGAAGACAAGCCTCGTTCTGGACAGCCAAAAAAATCCGAAGACAAAAAGTTGGAGGCATTACTCGATGAGCATCCGAATCAAACGCAAGAGAAGCTTGCAGAATCATTGGAAGTGACTCAAGCAGTCTCTGTACAATTGAAATCCGTGGGAATGATTCAAAAGCAAAGAAATTGGGTGCGTTATGAATTGAAACCGAGAGACATTGACAGGCGAGTTTTCTGTTGCGAGTAGCTGATTCAAAGGCAACAAAGAAAGGGTTTCTTACATAGAATTGTTACTGGGGATGAAACATGGATGTTCTATGATAACCTCAAGAAGAAAAAATACTACGCAATGCCCGGTCAATCTTTGCCATCGACCTCAACATCAACACCAAAGCCAAAATTCATGGTTCGAAGATCATGTTGTGTATCCGATGGTTCACTTTAATTTCTTTAAAACTAATTATTTAATATGCTAAACTTTTGTTTGTCGATTTTCAGAAATAGCAAAGATTTTATTATAAAACTATTAAACTAAAAAAATTCCCTTAAATCTCAAATGTATAAATAGTAATTAAGATATTATTAAGGGGAGGTTCTCATCAAGCACGACCAAAAAATCGATTTTTTTTGTTTTGTTTAAAAAGTTGGCAAATGTCTCGTAGAATACGCTCGTGAAACCCGTTTTGTCGAATTCAATTTATTTTTAAAGTTATAGTCAAAAAACCGAAGTCGTCTTTTTACGTACTAAATCGCGTACTAAAACCTAAAACGCGTTTTTCTCAAAACCATGTTTTTTGAGACGGGCGGCAAGATATCTTAAAAACTATTATAGATATCAAGATGAATTTTCTATTTTAAAGGTTATTAAATTTGCTGGATTTTAACCTAAAATCATAATTTTACAATGATTATTTTTATTGTTATTGCACTTTTTAGAGCAAAAAAAAGTGCAAAAAAATATTTTTTTTTTGCAAGTCCGCCATTTTGTTAATTTTTTACTTTTCTTCGTGATTTTAATTCAAGATCCAGCAAATGTCTTCTAGTTTATAACAAACTTTGATTTTTTGATTTCAGACAAAAATTGGATGAGTTACCTTGCCGCTCGTGGAGGTGTCTTTTTTTTCGATGACTATTTTTCAATGCATATAACTAATAAACTATTCGGTATTTTTATTCAAAACAATTTGTAAAAGTAGTTAATAACATACCTAATAAGTACCAAAAAACTTGACTACTTTATTTATTTCCTTCCATAAGAAAAAAAATCGCGAAAATCATGTAATTTTTGGGTCGCTAGATCAGAACCTCCCCTTAAGTTCAACGGCAGTTTTCTCAGCTAGAAAAAGTAATCGATTTTGCAAAAAAAAAAAAAAAAAATTTACTGTGCAATAAATATTTATTTAAAAACTTCTCTATTATAGATTTTTTAGTAAGAAGTAAAAACCAAGTAAAATATCGAAAATGCTATATAGACACAATTTTTAATGTTAGGAAACCTATATATGCCTAATAATTGCGCCAAAAAAGCAAAATACTTTACTTTTGAAAAAATTGCAAAATGTGTCACAGCTTAATAATTATTAGTTTGCTGCTAAAGAAATGGCCGATTTAGTAATAAATTTTTAAACAGCTGTAACTGTTTGTAAAGACAATTTATTTAATCAAAATAGGTACCAATAGATGCAACACACTTTTCCCAACGAGATACAAGCACACTTATTCCAATTTCGTAGAAGTCCGAGTTTCTGGTTTGAAGAAACTCCTCGAAGGCAGTTTTGACAGCAGCTTTATCATTAAATCTTTTTCCTGTCAAAAAGTGAACCAAATGTTTAAAGAAATGGTAATCTGTTGGTGAGAGTTCTGGTGAATATGGAGGGTGAGGAAGAGTCTCATAGCACAACTCTACCACCCAGGACCATTGATCGATAACGACGAGCTGCGTGCATTAGTGGAGTCCAACCCAGTGGTCTTGCCGCCACTTGCAACAACTTGGAAAAGTGAAAATGCTTGACAAATGGGTTCCGCATGATCTTACCGAGCAAAAATGACGTGTCGAATAGAGATTTCAAGTTCTCGTCTCTCCCGCAACAAAAAGGAACCGTTCTTGCACCGAATTGTGACCTGCGATGAAAAGTGGATTTTATACGATAATCGTCGCCGATCGGCCCAATAGCTAGATGCCGATGAAGCGCCAAGACACATGCCGAAACCAAGCCGTCCGCCAAAGAAAATAATGGTAACTGTTTGGTGGTCTGTAGCTGGAGTTATCTACTATTTGTTCCTGCAACCCGGCGAAACCATCAATGCTGAGAAATACTGTGCTCAACTGGATGAAATGCATCAGAAATTGATAGTCCAACGACCTAGGCTTGTCAACAGGTATGGAGTGATACTGCTTCATGATAACGCACGACCTCATGTATCGAGAACAACGGTCCAAAAATTAAACGAGTTGTGCTATGAGACTCTTCCTCACCCTCAATATTCACCAGACCTCTCACCAACAGATTACCATTTCTTTAAATATTTGGATCACTTTTTAAAAGGAAAAAGATTTAATAATGAAGCTGCTGTCAAAAATGCCTTCGAGGAGTTTTTTTAAACCAGAAATTGGGACTCCTACAAAACTGGAATCAATGTACTTGTATCTCGTTGGGAAAAGTGTGTTGCATCTATTGGTACCTATTTTGATTAAATAAATTGTCTTTATAAAAAGTAACAGCTGTTTAAAAATTTATTACTAAATCGGCTATTTCATCTGCAGCAACCTAATATATATTGATAAATACCTAAAATCAGGTTTTGGTCCATTTTGGACATTGTTTTCTTCTAAAACTAGAAAAAGTAATGAAAGTAATTCTCCATTACCTGATATTAGATTTCGTATAGTATAACTATGTGTTAAAGATAAGATACGATGGTCAAGACAGTCTAGATGAATATGCTATAGTCATTTTATATAGTAAACATTTTTGAAAGTTTATAATTTTATATATTTTAAAATGTTCACATATATTATTATTGTAAATATAATTATTATAGATTAATAATTTCATTAATATTATATTATTATTATTATATTATTAGTTATTTGTATATTATTATTATTTAATTTTATACAGGATGACTCAATTTAAAAGACGCACCCAAATAATTCGTCTGGGAGTGTTCCATTAAAAAAAGAGTTAGAGACAAAAGTTATAACAATGCAAGGTTAAAGTGAATAGTGGCCTTAGATTTGACCAGGACTATGAACTTTGAGGTCATTTCAAGGTCAACTTTAGATTTTTAAATAAGAATCGATACTTTTTGATCACAGAAAGATGTATTTTGACGAGATCTACAACTTTTGTTCTAAGCATTTTTTAAGATTTTTTGTAGTTCTTAAGATTAACGTGAAAACCACAATTTTCATAGGTTTTTTATTGTTTTTCCCATAAAAATGTAATTTCTGACAATTTTGTATATGATATTCATAACACAGGACCACAAACTCACCTAAAACCTTGTGAAAGATAACTGCAGGTCTCCTATATATTTCTTTGAATGCTAAATTTAAATCCGTTGTGCATTTTGCTCCAGCACGTCAGGACTTTTCCGAGATTGCAAAGAACATGTAAAAAATCGATTTTTCGGTAGTTTCTTTTAGCTAAATATGATCAACACCTTAAAGAACGTTCCAAAAATACAATTTTTGACGATAAACCTCAAACCTTTGAACTCTAAGCCTAAAAATCCCAAATCCATGAACCCCAAGCCCATAAAACTCAACCCTATGTCCCAAAGCCCAAGAAATCTGATCCAACGAGTCTTAAGGCCCAAACCTCAAATTTACATTTCAAGTACATAATTCCGAGCCTTTATACTCTATGCCTATGAAACCCTTTAATCTCGTATCTAAAAATCCAAAACGCATAAACCTCAAGCCCACCATAATTAAGCTCAAATACATCGAGCTCACAAAACCGAAGTCTATAAACCCTAAATTCACAAAGTCAAAGTTCACATTAAAGCATTCTAGCCGCAATTTTATGAACCCTAAAGACAAAAACCTAAAGCCCCGAATCCATTAATCCTGAACCCACAAATCTTGAATCAACAAACTTCAAACCCATGAACCTCAAATTGATAAATCAGAAGCCCATAATCTTCGAATCTCTCAAACCCGAATTTACCTACACAATTACAAACCGCAATACCATAAGCCCTAAACCTACAAACCCCAAACTTGCACACTTCAAATTTATAAACTTGAAACCCACAAACATCAGCTCATAAAGTGTATCATAACCCATATAGCTCAAACCTCAATCTACAAACTCAAGATTCTGAAACCCACAGATCTTTACCATGCGAACTCTAAACCCACAACCTCTAACCCATAAAATTAATCTTACGAACTCCAAGCCTCCCGCTTATACGAACCCCAAACTCACAAGCTCTTAACCTGCAAACTCCAAACCAATAAACTTCAAATTCATAAACCTTTAGTTCACAAATCTTAAGAACAAAATTTTTAAATATATTGTTTCTTAATCTTGTGATCAATATACTCGCTCTTTGCTGAACCCAGGAATAACCAACGTAGAGGTGGCAAGGTACTATTCCTTTTATCTTTTTTTTATTTTTGTTTTTTATTCTTTTTAGGTTTTTTATATTTTTTAATTTTTTTACGTTTTTAAGTTTTTAAAATTTTTTACGTTTTTTACATTTATTTTCTGTTTCTTATTTTATGCTAGTAATTTGTGAGACTGTGGCTATAGTCTTTTAGACGAGTAACGTGTTTTTTTTCTTTCAAAAGATTTAGGAATTGCTTTCCTTTTGTTTTAGGAAATTTGGTATCACGTTTTAAACTCCAGCAGTAGTCGGCCAGCATATTTTCATCCCATACTCCTTGCCATCTTTTTTCAACATTCTTTAAGTCTTGATGCATTCTTTAACGCTGTTCCTCACTAAAATCACCTAAATTTTCAGGGAAGTATTCAATGTGAGAGTCCAGAAAATGGATTTTTAGACTCATTAAGCAGTTCATCTTTTGAAAGGCTTTTACTATTCTTTCAACCAGTTTTTTATATTCTGGCGATTTTCTGTTTCCTAAAAAATACGTACTTACTTCTTTGAAACTTTGCCATGCTTCTTATTCTGTATCTGTCATTAGTTGTTCAAAATGCTTATCATTCAATAAATTTCGTATTTCTGGACCATCTAATACCTCTTCATTTATTTTTGCATCAGACTTTTTGGAAATTTTTCAAAAAGGTATTGTAAAGCAGTATTGTTTTGCACTCTCATGGCTTTCACCAATTGTTTGAACACACCTAACTTGATTTGAAGTGGAGGAAGCAATATCTTTTCGACTGGTAGTAAATTTTTTTTAAAATGTTTTTAGAGCCTATTTCTAAATTGTTTGTAGATAGCCAATCTTTTTTCACATAATGCTTTTCACGCGCACGACTGTCCCATTAACACAAAAAACATGGGTGCTCTGTGAATCCACTTTGCTGCCCTAGCAAAATTGTGGTAATCTTTAAATCTCCACATAACAACCATTGATGTTCATCGTATTTTAATTTATCTAAACCGTATTTCAGATTTTTATATTCTTCATTTCAGACTGTAGAACGCGCAACTGAAATAGGAACATATTCATTGTCATTGTTTAACAAAATTGCCTTGAAACTTCTGGTAGGGGAATCCAGAAAAAGCCGCCATCTCATCTGCTTCGTACTCTATACTTTCGAATTCATTAAGCAAACCATTTACATCATTGCAATATACTAAATTGTCTCCTTTAGAAAAATATATTGATTTTTAAATGGTACCTCTCTATCACGATAAAATGAGACTTTTGTTTCTTTAGTCAAACTTTTTTTTTCTTTCAAACTGAATTAAGTCACTTAATTCAGTTCTGATTAAATTTACTTTCTATCGGTATATTTTGATCGTTATACTTATCTTCATTAGTTTCTTGGGAGTTTCCCGCACATTCTTGAAAGTCACTTGCAGATTCTTGTGAGTGACTTGCTTGTTTTTGTATATGATCTTAATAAAATGACTCAATTGCAGGATTTGAACGAACCTCATTTTCTGAAACTAATACACGAAAAGTAACTGATGATACTTTTGGATATACGATAATGTTGATGTTTCTTGAGTTATAACCTGCAGTAGTACATAAAAATAACAATCAGTTTTCTGATTTTTAGGTTTTCTCCGAAGCAGAGGAGTGGAAAAATGTTTGGCATTGTTAAGCCCATTAACATAGTTAAATATGTGTGACTGACAATTAGAACATACAATCTTTGGAGTCCATTTGTTATCTAGAGTTTTTTTTAATATATTAAAACACTTCTCATAAGAGTCTTTCGTTCTAGCACTCAAACTTTCTCCTATTTACCTGCAAAACATAACGCCAACATACAACACAAGAAGTATCTCTACCTTTACACTCAGACATTACTATTAATGAACACATACAAAAATAAAATAAAGAAAAGAATACAACGTTAACAATATTAATTGAAAGAATGACTTGCTATGAGAAAAATATTTCAAAATTTGATAAAATTTGAGAAAACTTATTACGTTACAAGAATTAAAATAGAAATTCTGTTTAGAGAAAAATACTGAGATTAGTAACAGTTACTGTAATACAGTTTTAAAAAATTTTATTTAAAACGTAAAAGATTTTTATCTGATGAAGTATGTAGTACGAAAAAAGTAGTTAATGTTTGGTTTTTTAAACAATTTTAAGAGTTGAGTTATATACCATATAAAGTAAGTCGATACCCAAGCTAGACAGATACAGAACTTAGTTATTTTGCTCAACAGAAAAAAGTATGAATTAAATGTTTTGATGAATAATGCCGTATAAGCTTTTCAAGTTTCATAAGTTTTTCTATTTGTTCGAGGTTTATGGGTTTGAAGGTTGACAAGTTTTGAAATTGTATTTTTAGGGTTTGTAGACTGAAAGTTGGAGTGTAAGGAATTTGTGAGGGTAGGATTTCTAGATTTAGGGTTTGTATTGGGGTTGGAAGGGGCAACATTAAGAAGTTTAGAGTTTGGAGTTTGAAATTGCTACGTTTTCTACGTTAAACGTTATCTACCTTACAATGTGTTCTACGTTTAAGGTTTATAAGTGCGGTATCAGAAGGTTTAGAGTTTGTGGCTTAACTGTATGGGTTTCGGGCTTATGGTATTGCGGTTTGTAATTGTATATGTAAGTTCGGGTTTGAGAGATTCGAAGATTGTGGGCTTCTGAGTTATTGACTGTAGGTTTATAGGTTTAAAATTTGTTGGTTAAAGATTTGTAGGTTCGGGGTTTTGTGTTTTCGTCTTTAGAATTCATAAAATTGCGGCTAGTTTGCTTCATTGTGGACTTTGACTTTGTGAATTAAGGGTTTATAGACTTCGGTTTTATGAGCTCGATGTATTTGAGCTTAATTATGGTGGGTTTAAGGTTTATGGATTTTGGATTTTTAGATGTGAGATTTAAGGGTTTCATAGGCATAGAGTATATAGGCTCGGAATTATGTACTTGAAATATAAATTTGAGGTTTGGGCCTTAAGACTCGTTGGATCAGGTTTCTTGGGCTTTGGGACATAGGGTTGAGTTTTATGGGCTTGGGGTTGATGGATTTAGGGTTTTTAGGTTTGGAGTTCATAGGTTTGAAGTCTATCATTAAAATTTGTATTTTTGGAACCTTGTTCGAGGTGTTGATCATATTTAGCTAAGAGAAACTACTGAAAAATCGAATTTTAACATATTTTTTGCAATTGCGGAAAAATCCTGACGTTCTAGAACAAAATGCACAACGGATTTGAATTCAGCATCCCAAAAAACATATAGGGGACGTGCAGTTTTCTTTCGCAAGGGGTTAGGTAGGTTTGTAGTCCTCTGTAATCAACATGCCAAAATACATAAATAAGCCTTTTTATTTCAAAAAATGAAATGGAAGCGTTTAAGAGCATTTAAGAGTGTTGAATAAATGCTGATATGCTCACTCGTATTTATCATTTGAACGCATTGAACTCAAAAAATATCTCTAAAGAAAAATACGCACATTGATAAAGATGGATTTTCATGCGATTTACAACTTTTATTTGAAATTTCCTTTAAATTATCAATATTTTCTGAGATAATAGTATTCTTATGAGTCTTTCACGGTTTATATTATGTTTTTGACTTTGGCTTCTAAAGACGCATGAAACTTGGTGTTCAGAACAGCATAAGATAGTTCAAAGATACACCAGAAGAAAAAACTTGAAAGGTCAATATCCACCTCCGCGTGTACCATTTTCTGCGTTTGATCATCGTTATAAATCATGATGTCCAGAACCCATTACGTGGATGTAGTTGAGCGTATTTTCAGGTCCCATTTAAATCCAACCAATAAAGGCACGAATTAGCCGTTAAAGGAAAGGATTTCAATCCAGCCAATGAAGACAAGGCTGTAAAGATACTGACCAATAAAGACAAGAATATCAGTCTGGCCGGTGAAGGCAAGATCGTAGAGATAGGTCGGCCAATGAAGGCAAGAATCAATAATAAATAGATAATAAGAATAGATAACAAGATGATAATAAGAATGCAAAAATAAAGTAAATAACTTTTACATTTTATTTAATTATATTTTTCAAAATACCTCCATTATTATAAATACATATTTGAATTGTTCGTTCAAAACTTTGATGGTCGACAAAAGTACATACCCTGGTATACTCCTGCAAGCATTACTAATTCCTTGCATTATATTTCCTCAAGTAGTTATAGCATTGGCATAAATGATATTCTTTAAAAAACCCTATAAAAAGAATCTGGGCTCGTAAGATCTGGGGATCGAGGGGGCCAATTTAACATAATCTTCACCCCGTCGAATACCTATCCACCGGTTAAAGTATCATAGGTTTAAAAATCCCTGAATTCTTAAACTTTTATAAGCAGGTACACCATCATGCTGAAACCACATACACGCTCTGGTTTGCAAAGGAATATCTTGTAGCAGATTTGATTGTTTATTTGTTAGAAAATTAAGGTATCTATCTGTATTAACATTGCCATTGAAAAAATAAGGCCCGATTAGCAAGTCATTAATAATACCACACCATAATATAAAATTTCACTAATGTTGGTGATCGACTGCTAATCCAGTGAGAATTTTCAATCGACCAATAGTGGGAATTACGTCGGTTTAATTGTTCCGTATTATGAAAAGTGGCTTCATCAGAAAACCACGTAATTGATAAAAAGGTGTTTAATTTTGCAATCTTAATTGAACCTATTGACGAAATTGTAATCTTTATTGAGCCTATTGACAAAATCATAATACATCAACTCTTGGGTTGAAGTAATGTGATATGGATAAAAACGACAAAGTCACATACAGTCTGTCAAGTAAGTGCGTGGTCGTGTTAATTTATTAAAAAATTTATTTGATGAAACTTTCATATTTATATATACATTGTACATATTACAAACAATGATGCAATTCGGTCAATAATGTGTCCAGTCACCACCGGCGTCGATAATTGCCTGGCATCTCCGAGGCATGCTTTCTACTAATTTGACGGCGTATCTCCGAGTTACACGTGCTTTTGTAAACAACCAAAAGTGAATTTTCCGATTTTTACAATGGGTGATTTTGTTGAGCAAAGAACTTGCATCAAATTTTGTTTGTGGAACGAATATTCTTGTGCGGACACGTTGAAAATGTTGCGAAAGGCCTTTGGTGATCAAACTATGGCACAAAAAAAACGTTTATAAGTAGTACAACGAGTTCAAAGCGGGCAGAGAACGCGATGAAGACGAACCGCGCTCTGGACGACCATCAACGTCTACCGACGAGGGCCACGTCCAAAAAATCAAAGATTTGAGGCTTAAAAATCGTCGATTGACAATAAGAGACCTATATACACTTGATAGTGTTGGAATATCATTTGGCTCAGCCCAAACCATTTTGAAGGATGTTTTGTGTCTTAAACGCGTCAAGTCTCGATTGGTGCCAAAATCTCTCAATGTTTTGGAAAAAAAGCGTCGCGTTGATGTGTGTGAAACTTTGTTGTCTGACTATTAGGACCACTTAAAATGCATCATTACTGGAGACGAGACTTAGATTTACGCATACGACCCTGAAACCACTAACCAATCCAGCGATTATCATACAAAAGGTGAAGCAAGACCGAAAAGACCACGGCAAAGTCGATCGAAAATCAAGGTCATGTTGACAGTTTTCTTTGATTATCGTGGTGTGGTGCACTATGAATTCCTTTCGCCGGGCCAAACTGTCAACAAAAAATATTATTTGAGCGTTATGCGTCGTTTGCGTGAAGCTATTCGTCTGAAACGGCCGAAATTATGGGCGAACAACTCTTGGTTCCTTCATCACGATAATGCACCACGTCATACTGCATTAGTTTCTCGCGACTTTTTTGCCAAAAACTCGACTCATATGGTTCCGCAACCACCGTATTCGCCTGATTTGGCTCCGTGCGACTTCTGGCTATTCAGCAAAGTCAAAAGGCCAATGCGGGGACGCCGTTTTGACACGATTGAGGTGATAAAAACCGAATCGAATAAGGTCTTGAAGGCTATACCGGAAAAAGACTATTCCGACTGTTTCGAGGACTAGAAAAAGCGTTGGCAAAAGTGCATTTTATCGGACGGGGATTACTTTAAAGATGATGAAATTGATTTGGAAGAATAAATAAAGAATTTACATTTTATAAACAAATTCACCTTACTTTTTGATCACAGTAGTAGATGTTATTCATAGCATTTATTCACCACGGTTTTATTTCTTAAGAATTTCTTTGCACCAATTGACCTGAGCATCTTTTCGAGTTATTATCGAATTTATGCGTGATTTAACGCCAATAAATCTTTTTCACAGCTGAATGTTTATTGCAATATCTTATTGATGCTCGTCATACTAATGCCCATAAATGCCTTAATTTCATGATAAGTCACATTGCAATTTTACAATCTTCTTTCGCGCACAGCCTTAATGTTTTCTGGCACAACTGATTTTAGACGATTTTTACGACTTCCGTCGCTGAACAAGCAGCTTATTTGATAATGTACATAAACAATACGTATATGTTTGCAAAATTATTAATACAATTTTCTTATTTTTTTCGCTTTAAAATGTGATAAGATTCTATTTTATTTGCTATTAAAAAAAAAGAAACAAACTATTAAGCGCGCAACTAAGTGCTCACTGTTTTCCTTGATAAAAGTGCAATTTTATTTTAAAAAATGGTTACAAATGAATCATTCAAAGTATTGTCTATCGCTAGCTACAACTTTTTCCCATATTTCTGGCAAAGCTGAAATACCGTTACGGTAAAAGTGTTCGTCTTTTGAAGTTATCCACGAATCAAGCCAATTTTTATCTTCATATGAGCGGAATTGCTAATCATCCAGGCCATGTGCCATCCAACGTAACAAGTGATAATCGGACTGCGCAATATTGGGGTTACATGACAGGTGGGGTAAGACTTCCCATTTGAGCGTAAATTATGACGAAACTTATTTAACCTTTAACTGGTGATAAGCGGTCTCACAGGCCGAGCGGTGTCAGACGGTGCGATATACGCGTCAACTTAGCACGTATTTTGGGTTCTGATTTTTTGTCTTTTTGTTTGGGTTCTTGTTGGGTTGTTGTTTGGGTTCTGAGTTTTAAAACTGAGGTAAGCTAGCATAAATACTTTCGATGCTATAGACCATTTAACAGCAGCAGCTTCTCAGGCCGCGCGTCACCAGTTACGTTACACAAAAACCATGTCACCAGTCAAAGGTTAAACACTGTTTTGTTAAAGTTTATTTTGATAGTGTTAAACTGTTGTAAATAATTGTATTTCCGAAATATGAGTAGCTAACGGTTGTAAGTTGACCGACCTTTTTTGTTGGTAAGAAAATTTCTAAAAAGTTTTTGGTAGTTTTTTTTTATTATAATCAAATTATTGATAACCGTTTCACACTAATAAATTGAACATTTACAATAAAGTGTTAAATAAGTTTTCGTGATAATTTTTTTCGTAAAATCGATAAGCGCAATCGATTTTTCAAAATAACAATTTTTATTATAATTTGTTTAACCTGTTTCAGTCACACTTCCTAAAAATAAGGCCGTCATTATAGGTTTATTTGAATCTATGTATGTATAAAAACAATTGCCATTTGCGTTCTTTTTATTATGTTAAGAAAATTTTTATACTACATTTTAGCTCAAGAACCCCTCATGCCATCATGCCATCTGGATTTCAAAATTTTTTTTTATTGTGCTAGTAAGTTTTAATTGAAACGACTTTTCTCTTATTCATTACAGAAGAGACACACATGTTAGCCAATTGTCGCAAGTGATAGTTCATTTTGTGCCGTGAATATGAAAAAAAATAATATTCCGTCAATCTTTCGTTTTCTAATACATTATATAGCGATATTTTTCCCAAGTACAGAATAGCATATATTAAATACGATGAATACTGATCGTTTAAAGTGAAAGGTTTATACTGAATTCATCTGGTACTGATTTTATGTACATACGGAATTTGCTACGTTCGCAAAATCAAAGCAATATTTAGTCAGCCGTGTAATCATGACTTAGTTGGTAACAGTTTCTACAGTTTAAAATAAAAATTTTTCATATCTGACAAATTGGCGTGAATCTATCATCTATATTTCTTTGCTTATGATTTCAAAAACAAACTAACTGATTGCAATCCTATACTTACATCTTTTTATTTTCGAGTTACTAAACTGTCTTCCGTTGTTTTTTCTCCCTTTTTCTACAATAGAATTGAAGGGTTGTAAGTCTAAAGGGTCTAAGTGCCAAAAAATCCAAAGTTAATATTTTTACGAAAATACGATCTAAGTGCCAAGGCTTATAATATCCAAATGGACCCAAGTGCATTTTTGTTTTGAAATTTGGATATGTGTTCGATTGAATTAAGTAAAAATAAATAATTATTTCATTGAGTTGTTTATTTTATAATTTTTTTCTGTTATTTCTCTAATAAAATTGGCACTTAGACCCTTTAGACTTACAACGCTTCAATTTTCTTTCGCCTTTGGTACCGCAGATGCGCACATTTATTCGCTCCTCCTGCTGCTATTGTTTTTCTCGCTTCGTCTTTGATTTTACTCGTTACTTCGTTGCTCTGGGTCATATGCATCAACTAAAAGCAGCGTAGGCGCTTGAGTGTATGCATGTTTATTCATGCTTCACTCTTGTCTCCCTGCTATTTGAGTCCCTTCTTTTTCTTGCATAAGTCCATAGAAAAATTGGCAGGTCTGTTAATTGCCGTTTACCGTTGTTCCCGTGTCTCTTTTCTTTTTCTTTAGATGCGTGCGTCTTGTTTGTTAGCTGTGTGTGGAGCTGTGTGGGTTAATCGTGTGCCAGTTAGTTTTCATTAAGTAGTTTACTTCATTGTATTACTGCGTTGTATATTTGTTTTTGTTAATGTTTTTAATTAGGATGTTATTATTAATAATCTAAATATTGAACTAGAGACCGTACATTACAATAGCTTCAAATCAAATAAATATTTTTTAATCAATTAAACAAAAAGAATTTTTCTCTTGAAATATTATTCCTATTAAATACTCTTAGCTACTTATTGTTCTAATAATTATTAATGATAGTAATTGTTATATTAAAAAAGTGAATCATTGAATGACATTGAAAGTAAAAGTCAGGATGTAGGTCAATTCAAGATTGATACTCGATATTCTCGTTTGGAATAGCAAATTTTAGTCAGGTCATAACTTTTTTTAAATTTCATTAAAACGTTTTTATTAAATGAAATATTTTGAATAAATTTTATATATAATTCTTTTAAATATTCTTAACAATAAAAAGTAATTTCTACTTGTTATTTTTAGATGATTGCAGACAATTAATTATGGCAGAAGATTTGGATGTTGAAGCAATGCTAGAGGCACCGTACAAAAAAGATGTAAGACACATTTTAAGAAACTTCAAAAAAATAAAAACTTTTCACTCAAAATTTTATAATCTATAATAATCATATTACAATGTGTTATGTGCAATGAAATTTATTATTAATCGCGTTAATTTCAAGTTTATTTTTTTCAATGTTCATGTAGACAATTTAATGAAATGTAAAAATTAATTTTTATTGAATTATGATTTTTAAACATTTATTGATAGCTTTTTTATCATGATTCTACAGTGTAATGAATATGTATTGTAAATGAAAAAAATAGAATACTTCTTATACTGATAATCGATATTTTTTATATCATAATTAACAAAATTTTAGCACCCTTAAAAAATAATACACTTGTTTTAAGTAAAAGAACAGATAAAATAATAATTAATTAAATAAACTCATCAAAGAAGTGGTAAAATAAATCAACAAAGAGCTGTGCGATAGTTCGTTTGAACGCTGAACTCTTGATTTGACGGATTGAACCTCGATTCCTGTTTCTGCAGATTGTTACAAGCATTGTTGTTGTTTTCGTTCACATGATTTAATTTATAACACATTGCAAGACTCCTCTTAAATGATAGGCCAAAAAGTAACGTAAGGTAAACGTTAAAATATAAAAAAAAAATAAGGATCGTAAATTATGAATTAATCGTAAATCATGAAGAAGGGAAAAAATATTAACCACTTGATAGTTTTGCCCGAACTGCACTCGGGCGTGACATTTTCCCGTACACTGACGATCCCGAGTCTCGTTCGGGCAAGTTTTGTTTTAACTTGTAGATAGTGATTTGTCCGAGTATTTAACGTCGCTTGTTTCTCAATATTTATTTATTTGTACTATAGCTTGTTATAATTTGATTACTTTTTATGCAGTTTTTGACAATTTTTTTACCCCTTTTCTCAAAAAAATCCGACTGTTAAGTGGTTAAAGAATAAATAAGGCATCATACAAACAATTAAAATAGGAAAGGTAAAGACATGGGAATCAAAGAATAAAAAACGCTGCTATAAAAAAATGCTAGAGAAAAAACTAAAGATAATTATAAAATAGTTCATAGAAAAAATACTTACTAATAAGAATATTAAGGGAACTTTTCGTTTCATAATTGAAATAAATACAACTTTTGATTTTTCTTCTGAAAAGACTATTATATTTATCAAATGAATTCCTTTTGGATATTTTTATAAAACATATTGAGAATATAAAATTCTTTTTTTTTATTTTTTTTGCATTTTAAATACAGATCTTCATCACTGTGGAGGGCGTCTTCCAAAAGATACTTTTTAAACGGCTCGTACAGTTTTTAAATTTTGATGTAATATTTTGACTATAAATACTGATAAAATAAATATAAAAGTTAAAACTGTAGTCAAAGTTCACCACGAAGATTTACTAACGGATTTAAGGGGCTATACCAGTGTATACGCTGAAAATTTGGGTGATTTTCGGGAATTTTTTTAAAGAAAAATACTTCATAAAATATTTTAAAAATATAAGAGCATATCCAGCTATATTTAAACTATATTCCATAATTATTTTATTAAAAAATATTGAAAAATAAGCGACTTATGCGCTGTCTCCGGAGGCGCCAAAGAAAAAAGTTCTTCCACTGCAGCCACGATTCCGGCCAAATGAGTAGTTGAAACCAAAAAAAAAAAGTTGTTAAACCAGAAGATATTTCCTAACGAGGGTGGTCTGAAAAGTTTCCGACCTAACACAGATACAAGACATTTTTTCTTAATTTTTTTTTTTATTTCTCAACATAGTCTCCTTGGAATTCTACACACTTCTCCCAGCGATGCTCCCATCTCTTTAACCCATCCAAATAGTACTCGGCGTTTTTCTCTGCAAAATGACTGTTTACGAAGGTGATTACCTCCTCATTTGACGAAAATCTCTGTCCTCCGAGTGTTATTTTCAGATGAGGGAACAAAAAGAAGTCGCTTGGGGCTAGGTCTGGTGAGTAAGGAGGATGGTCAAGCAGCTGAAACCGTAATTCGTGGACTTTCGCCATGGCAACCGCTGAGGTGTGAGACGGCGCGTTGTCTTGGCGAAACAGGATTTTTTTTTATCTGTAAATGTGGACGTTTTTCCGCAAGTTCTGCCTTTAGCTTGTCAAGTAATGATGCGTAGTATGCTCCAGTAATGGTTTTTCCTTTTCGAAGATAATCGATTAAAATAACTCTATGACTATCCCAAAAAACAGTCGCCATCACTTTTCCAGCCGAAAAAACAGTTTTTGCTTTTTTTGGAACCGGTTTCCTCTTTACAGTCCACTGTTTTTACTGTATTTTTGTTTCGGGCGTATAATGGTGTATCCAAGTTTCATCTACAGTAATTAATCGGCGCCAAAACTCGAATTTATTGCGCCTAAACTGTGCCAATAGAGCGTTGGAAATGTTCATTCGAACACGTTTTTGGTCTAACGTGAGCAAACGCGACACCCAACGTGCGGACAGCTTTCTCATGCCTAAATCTTGATTTAATATGTAGCAAACACGTTCTTTGGACATATTCATAACCTCTGCTATCTCTCTCACTTTAATTCGGCAGTCGTCTAGCACTAGTTGGTGAACTTTGGCGATGTTATCGTCAGTGGTTGCAGTTTTTGGACGTCCCGAACGTTCATCGTCTCCCAAGCTCTCACGGCCACGTTTAAATTCAGCTGCCCAAAATTTCACTGTGGTAAATGATGGTGCAGAGTCCCCATACACAGAGTTCAACTCATTTTTGATTTTCGTAGGCGTATTGCCTTTCAAAAACAAAAATTTAATGACAGTTCGATACTCAATTTTGTCCATTTTCACATCAACACTTACATCGACTCACTCAAACGACTGTCAACTAACAACTGCGCATCCAAAATGGCTGAAACTTTGGTGAGCAACTGTCAACAGATGAACAACGAAATTCGCTGGCTTTTATTGACGAGTTCACGTTGAGGTCGGAAACTTTTCAGACCACCCTCGTATAATGTCGTAGAATTTTCGAAAAATATTAAAATTTAACAAAATGGCGTAGTTATCAAAAAAAAGTTTGCTTTTGGTCAAAAATATGGTCGCTTTTTTAATGCCAAATCGTCAATTTTCATCTAATCAAAAAAATCCTACGCCATTGTAAAGTAAATATATTTAAGAGTACTCAGTTTAAATTTGAAGCTAATCAGAGAATTGCTCTTTGAGTTAGGATGGCAGTAAATTTGAAAAATTTCATTTTGAGAAAAACGCGTTTAAAGATTTAAACTAACGATTTTTGCAAAATATAATTATATTTACCATAAAAACTGCTAATCAGCTATACCTGGCCCATACAATGGACCCTCTTTCTCCTCGAATAATGCCTGCTGAGAGGCTAAAGCTTGTCCCTCTTTTGAGGACGCTTCATGACGTAGCTCCACCTGGTTAATTCGGCTGTCATCTTTCGCTATGGCATATTCTTTTGCAATAGGACCGATAATGACGTCCTTTACTTGTAGCATTTTTAAAATACTATAAAAACCATCATTGAATATTGAGACAGCAAGGAAATTAGCAAGCTCGATCGTTTTTATGCCGTTGCGAAGGTACTTTGGAGCAAAGGGTCACAACAAGCCGTTATAACTTTCTTTGTTATTCTGCGTGTTTCCTCCTTTACATCGCTCTAGTAATTCCCTTGAACTCAAATCAGTATAAATAGGTTCCAAAGTTTTTGTAACATCATTGTCAAGTGGGAGATAATCATGCTTGAACTTTGATACGTCCATTTCATTAGCTTTCGCGCGGCGATATGAGCACCAGGTATTCTCACCTGTAGGGCAATTTTTGTGGTTCGGACTTTTATCTGTCGAAGACAAGTGATACAATGTAGCCCAAATTTCTTTGTACATTTCATCAACATTATCTTGATGCCTGGTAATTGCCAATCCATAGTATTTCTGGAGTTTATTAATAAGTTTATCAGTTAGCTTTACGGTATTCTTACTCCTTCCTCCTAAACCTTTCGTCTGTTTTTTGAGATTGTGGCATCGAGTTCCCATTCTTTTTTTCACATGTAAGTAGTATTCTAGTTTTTCTACTTGCCCATCGACAGATTTAAATTCCATAAACCTTTGTATGTGGCACTATCACCGTCGCCAATGTAGCGCGTATATTTTACTCCATAGTGATCCATCGAGCGGCCAAACATTTCCTTCACACTATCTACCTCCATTTTTCCAGCTGATCCAATATGATTTGCATCGCAATCGTTATGTCCTTCAAGCCATTCTTTTTATTCTTCAGGATGAGTATTTTTTTTTCCATACTTCGCAACTCTTACAATAAGTTGATTTTACGACTGATCGATAATTTTTTTACTGAGTTTACCTGCAAGAGTTGTAACACCGAAACATGAAGTGTGGCCGCGTTTTTTCCATGTGTCATCTCCGGAAACTGTCAAATTAAAATGTGAACTTTCATTCTCTAACGTTTTAGCTTTATCTTCAGTAACGGCTTTTTGTGTACTCCATTTATAAATAGTTTGAGCAGCTTTAGTTATATTTTCAGAGCATCCAGCAAAAGTGTTGTTATGAAATTTTTTAAGAAGATCCATCAAGCCACAAAATAGATTTATTCCGTTAATACCGACGTCTAGAAGTTACATTGAAAACACTGTACGACGATTTATTTCGTAAGCATTACTAATCATCGGTCCAGAACTCACATATGAAACACCGCACTCACATGACACAGCAATTTCGAATCCTAAGCCCCGTGAACTTGTTTGATTGAACTTGATATCTTTTTTACAAGTTTTACACATAACTTAAGTGCTAATTATACTAAAAACAGAGAAAAACTCGATGAAACAGTATCTATGGGTTTGATCAACTATAATTTCGTCGTCTTCAGTGTGTAACAGTTTTTCAGCGGCTGTACTGGTATTTGCGATGGACTGCGAAAAATTTCTCTTCTCGCTTTGAGATCTATGAAAAGGTTTATCGTGAATGCCCTTTTAAATACTTTCACTCATTTTCGCTCCGTTGTATACTGTACGACAGCTGCGAGTAAACTAAACAGACGCTTCGACAGCAACACCGTCAAATGGCTCCAGAATACCTTTTAAATAGCAACACTGTATTTCAAGACCCTGTATAAATATTTCTAGCCTCTCTTCTTACCTATGTACTGTTTACAATACGAAAGATTCAGGTAACGGCACATCAACTCTGACGCTCCGCCCCTAGGTAGGTGGAGCAGTTTGTACCTGCGAGCGGTTGCTCTTTAGAAGGCTGCCACTCGAGAAGTATGAGAGATACGGCCTTGAAATTTTCACAGGATATTCTTAAAAGTATAAACTGTCGAATAAGACAAAAGAAAATGTCGATTTTTTGAAAGTTTCACACTGGTATAGCCCCTTAATTTACAAACTAAAACAGTTTGTTCTAATGATGAAATCACAACCACAAGATTTATTAACTAAAATTTAAGATGAAAAATGTAATCTCATTTCTCCTTTCAAAGTATTAAGGAATTATTCTATTTTGACACTTTCAAAAAATCAAATTTGTTTTTTTGCTTTATTCAAAAGTAAATATATTCAAAAATATTGTATCGAAATTTCAGAAAAATTGTAGCATTCTAACTATACGTTACCATGCCTTTTAACTTTCTACCTGAGCGCACTCATTCACTTTAGCCAGAATATAGCGAAGATTTAGTAGTGAAAAAATAGGAGTGTGTTCTGCATGTCGCTAAACGTATATTTAAACGTGCTAAAAGCTGAAAACCTTTTAACACAGAAGAAAAAAGCTGCAAAGACAGCTGAAACAAAAGCTGCAAAATTTGTGACAAAAAAAAGGATAAAAGGCCTGGCAAAAAAACCTGCTGAAAAGGGAGAGAAAACAGTGGACTTGACAGTAAAACGTATAAACCAATTGTCACTTAACTATAGCTTGGCAGATAAGAGAAACAAAGATTCACTTAAAGACATGCGAAGAGAGATTTTAGCTGGCTTTTACCACAAAATTGTTACTTATTCTCAACCGCAACATTCCTATTGCCCAGCCGCAGCAGACAGCTGGTGTAAATATCGCAAAGCTGAAGCTAGTAATACATTGGAAAATTTCAAATACCCCCCTGCTCTTTTTCAAGACGCTTAAGAGATGTTACGGAAATTGCGGAAGACATCCGCGTTTGGTTAAATGTTGAAGGAAAGTAGAGTGGAAAAACAGGCTTTGAGAGTGACGCCTGAAGAGTGAAGTGATAGAATAAGAAGGTTAGATGCGTTGATATATCCATTTGCGAAGTTTATCGATAAAGAGCGTGAGAAATAAGAAAAATAATATACTATAAGTATAAGAGGAAAACGAGATACTCTTTATATCGGCGATATGATTATGCAAAAAACTAATTTTTTGTCGAGTGCCAGAACTAAGAAAGAGGGGGAGAGAGGGGAAGAGAGGGAAGGAGACGAAGGGAGAGGGGAGGAGAGAAAGCGATTGCATGCGTTGGGAATGATTCAAAAGCAGCTAACTTGTGTAACGCTAATATTTTAAGCGCCTATAAGTTGTACATGTAACTAGACCTACATGTTGTAGGTCTGTCCGAAAAGTATCCGTCCTGCCTTTATATCTTCGCGCTAAAGTGTTCGAGCGACCTCTGCAAGGTATGTACGTCAGCAGTAAAGCTTGACAAACTTATCGGCTGCTCACCGATATCTAAAGGACGTATAGTTTATGCGCAGCGTGTATTTGTTTATAAAGCCTTTTTTGTATTTTTCAGATAGTCAAGCGGTTACTGGTTTCTCTATCACGATAATGCGCCAGCGCACTCATCGAATCTTGTGCAGTAGTTTTTAATGAAATAAGATATCGCACTGCTTCGCCAACCTCCGTATAGTCCTGATATAGCCCCTTGTGACTTTTAGTTGTTTCCGAATTCGAAAAAACCGCTCGAAGGACATCGGTTCGAAGACGAAAAGACGGTTGAAGATAATTTGACGAGGGCACTCAAGGCTATTCCGAAAACTGGCTTCCAGGACGTCTTCGGAAAGTGGAAATACCGCTGAGAGCGCGTTATTCAAACAAATGGGGATTACTTCGAAGGATTTCATGTAATTGTACCTATCCTGGACAAGAGTCACGAGCTGCGCGACTTGCGATGCGGTTAAATGCCGCCTAGACATGATAAAAAAATTGAAAAAAAATCGAAGCTTACAAAAACTTTTACATAATTTTTTTTAACAATGTGGGAAAAATTTTTAATTTGAAAAAAAACTGTTGGATGGTTTCTTTACCAAAAGAAGATTAGTTAAAAAAAAAAAAACTGTTTTTTTTTAACGCTTGTAAGCTTTGCACATAGAGTATAGAATTTACTGCCCGGGATTTCGTAGAACGAGTACTCGGTATACCTTGGGGGTATCAACTCATGATTGATTTAATTGATTTTCAATTCAAAAATTAAGATAGAAAATGGATCGAGAATTTCAGAAATGGATCAATAATTTTTTTTTCTTAAAAAATAATTTTAGAAAAAAAAATTTTTTTTTGTTTCCAAATTCAAAGAGCGAGAGATGAGCAATTGTGGGTAAGGCTAACAACAGGTTATTTTTTCCATTTTTAAGATGATTACAAGGTCCTTAAAAACATAAATCTTGCTCTCTTAATTTTTTCAGAAATTTTGATCAATTGGTCGGGAAAAGCCGTTCGATGTATCGATCCGAAACTTGACAAAGCCATTAGGGGTACATTGAGGTTAAAGGAATTCTTAAAAACATCAGCGGTTTCTTTAAAACTAGCAAAGATGCGATCGATTTTCCAAAACAACAGAAAAAGTGACTTTTTTTAACCTTTTCCAAGTTAATATCAGGGTTGAAAAAAATTTTTTCTTCCTATATAACGCCACGAGACTTTTTAGGAAATTTATTTCAGATTCCGAAACTGCCCTTCAATTTTCTGTCCGATCATTGGTTGCTGAGATATTAATGGTTGAAGACAAAAGAATTCTTTTGCATTCAAAGTCGAATATCTTCAAAAGAAATCAATGTAGCGGAAAATTAGAAAAAGGAAATTAAAGCTAAATAAACAGGCTATCAGCTCTGTATGATAGTTTAATTGAAAAAAATTTTGCTGAGCCCGTGGACCGAGAAAAACATCGCAAAAAATTTGCACAATTTTCTTTTCGTGCTATTACTTTAGAGTATTTAACAACTGTAGCCTTTAAAAAGTTTTTGCCATAAAATCTCAAAACTAGAATCGTAGAGCTTTAAAATGCTTTTTTTAAAGTCTCGATACGACCATTTTTCACTGAGATACAGCCCGTCAAAAATTACCAAAAAATTTAGGATTTTTTTTGCTCCTTTAATTTTTGCTAAAAGTGTATGATTACTCACAATGCAGTGTATTTATTAAAAAGTGATCAAAACCCTTTCTATATCGCCCATTATTTCTTTTGCAATCTTAATTAATAGTTAGAAATCAATTTTTATTGGCATTGCAGCAAATATAATATAAATCTTCAAATTATACGAGGTGTGTTTAAAAGGTAAGGTGACTTCAAATTACGTGGGCAATGTGTATTCGACTATTAATTTTTGTTGTTGTTGTGTTGGTACATATGTACCGATCATATATTCACAATTTCAAGCGTATAGCATACTTAATTTATTTTTGACAGATAGAAAGGTTAGACGTGTTTTAGTGTGCTCGACGATTTTCTATTATTAAAAAAAATGGAGCAAAAAATTTGCATCAAATTTTGTGTAAAAAATGGAATCAAGTGCTCTAAAACACTTAAAATGTTGACAGTGGCATACGGTGAGTTTGCTCTAAGTAAAAAAAATGTTTAAAAGTAGAACAAGCTCTTTCAAGATGGTCGAGAAGATGCCAATGATGAACCTCGCTCTGGACGCCCCAGCACATCAACAAGTAAGAATATCGAAGTTGTAAAGAAAATTGTTTTTGAAAATCGTCGAATTACCATAAGAGAAGTTGCCGAGAGTGTTAGCATATTGGTCGGTTCGTATCATGCAATTTTTTCGGATGTTTTGGGCATGAGACGTGTGTCAGTGAAGTTTGTTCCAAAACTTCTTAATTTTGATCTGAAGAACCGTCGCATGAGCATTGCTCAGGAGCTCTTGAATGACGTCAATAACGACCCTGATTTGCTCAAAAGGGTCATGACTGGTGACGAATCATGGGTATAAAGTTACGACGTCAAAACCGAAGCCCAATTGTCCTAATGGAAGCATCCAGGAGAGCTACAGTCTGTCAAGTAAGAGCGTGGTCGTGTTAATTTATAAAAAAATTTATTTGATTAAACTTTCATATTTATATATACATTGTACACATTACAAACAATGATGCAATTCGGTCAATAATGTGTCCAGTCACCACCGGCGTCGATAATTGCCTGGCATCTCCGAGGCATGCTTTCTACTAATTTGACGGCGTATTCTAGTGGCAAGGATCTCCAGATCCGACGAATTTCGTAAGACAACTGCTTCAAAGTGTATGTGCGTCTTCCACGAAGCTTCCGTTTAATATATGCCCACACATTTTCAATAGGGTTTGCATCGGGCGACTGCGACGGCCAATCCAATGTAACGATGCCAGATTGAGTCTTCCACTGAGTACAGAGCTTGCTGCGGTGTTTAGGATCGTTGTCCTCCTGCAGAATCCAATCTTCATTTTTTGTGATGAACCATCGTTTGGCAGATGGCAGTAAAGCCTTTTTGTAGATTTTTATCATTTTCTCGGCATTTAGGTTGTCAGTAAAGAGGTGCAAAGTGCCGAATCCCTGCTTTGAGAAGCAGCCCCAAAGATGCACCTTTATTCCATGTTTTACGGTCCGCTGAACAAGCCTATTGGTGGAAGTTGACCAGGCTCGCGTGAGGACAGAACGTGCTCATATAGAACATTCATCAGTAAAAATGACATTTTTAAAATCTCTATCAATATTCTCATGCGCCCAAGCGAGTCGCTTTGTCACATGTTTTTCAGTGAACAGAGGCTTCTTCATTGTGTTGCGCCATTTCAGATGATGAGTACGAAGATGGGTTCGGATAGTTTCGTAGGATATATCTAAACCTTTTGCCATTAATTTTGCTTGTCCTTGCCGCAGTGGTAAAGCAGGATTCCGCGAAAACAGATTCACTATTCTTTTTTCATCTTTTTTGTTCACTTTTCCTATCGAGCCACGTTCTGGTAAATCATCGACATTTTTAGCCACTTTATATGGCTGTATCCACTTCTGTAAAAATGCCTTCGACTTTCTCATATATTTAGCAGCCGCTGATTGCGACATTTTGGGACCTTTCGGGTGGATGCAAAGGAACACAGCCTCGTAGCGCGACGCGTACTTAGCACTCATGGCGTTTAACGTGATTCTCTTTTAAAAGATCAACGACAACTGAATCTTTGTTGACAATGCATCAAGGACAAAGCTTCTCTCTATCGGCTCGCGAAAGAATTAGAGCGAAATCTCTTATTACCTGTCGGTGAAATCGACCACGCTCTTACTTGACAGACTGTAAGACCAAGAAGCACGCCAAGTTCGATCAAATGTCAAGGTTTTGCTCACTGTTTTTTTCGATTACCGTGGCGTAGTGTATCAGGAGTTTTTACCTCAAGGTCGCACGTTAAATAAGGAGTATTATATTGAAGTTATGCGCTGTTTACGAGAAGCAATACGAAAAAAACGTCCGGAATTTTGAAAAAACAATAAATGGCTTTTGCATCATGATAATGCACCTGTTTATCTATCGTTGCTTGTAAGAGATTTTTTAGCCAAATACAGCATGACAATCATGCTTTAGCCAACATATTCACCGGATTTGGTCCGCTGCGACTTTTTACTGTTCCCAAAACTTAATAGACCTATGGAAGGACAAAGACTTGCAACGATTGACGAAATAAAAACGGCATTGCTGGAAGAGCTCAAGGCTACAACAAAAAGTACTTATGAGAAGTGCTTCAAGGATTGGAAAAATCGTTGGCACAAGTGTGTTTATCTAAGGGAAATTACTTTGTAAGGAATAATATGATATTGATTAATAATTTAATAATTTTTCATAAAAATATAGTCATCTTACTTTTTAAACATACTCCGTATATATGACATATCTGTAGTCACATGATCATTATATGCACGTCGCAAATTCATATCATCTTGTCCAAGAAATACTAATAAATTATAATAACATTATCTCGAATGAGATGTGTTGGAATGCGTGCGTAAGTCTGACAGATAAAACAATCTATATTCTTATGTCTTTCCATACAAAATCATATCTTGATGTTATCTTCTTTCTCGCAAACTATATCGTCAAATATAATCGAGTTTGGAAGTGCGTCATTCGATAAAATTAAGGTATCATAACTGAACTGAAAATACTTAATGACGGTTATACGAGCATAGGGTAAAAAGTTTCCAGCCATATAAAGAAAAATAACTTTCATCAAGAATAATACATTTTTCATAACAGTGCTCTAATGCAGTGATACGATTTTTACAGTGCGATATATCAAGTCCCTCGAAATACTCATTTACAGCATCGATGACTTCCTCGTTACTATTAAATTTTTTACCTCCGTCCCATTTTTTAGGTTGGGAAATAAATGATAGTCGCTGGGGGCTAAATCTGGTAAATATGGTGATTAGGGTAACAATTGAAACTTCAGTTCGTTGATTTTAGCCATCGCAACAACCGGCGAATGGGCAGGTACGTTGTCATAGTGAAATAAGATTTTTTTCTTCACTATGTGAGGTCATTTATTTTTCACCTTGTTCTTCAAACACTACAATAATTCTGCGTAGTATTGACGAGTGGCGGTTTTACCCTTTACCAGGTAATCAATAAAAATAATTCTTTTTTCATACCAAAAAACAATCGCCATAACCTTATTCACCGATAAAATTGTTTTTGCCTTTTTTGGGGTTGGTTATGTTACTTGGTCTAATCCATTGCTTCGACTGTTGTTTACTTTTAGGAGAGAGGTAGTGAATCCAAGTTTTATTTACAGTTAAAGAACTATAATTGTAACTGTAAAACTGTTTCAATTAAAAATTTAGCGCTTGTATAGCGCTAAATATATAAATATAATATAGCGCTTCTATAGCGCTAAATTTTTAATTTAAACAGTTTTCTGGATGAATTTTTGATCGACCGTTAGCAAAAGCGACATCCTCCTAGCACAGAGCTTTTCCATCCCCAAATGCTCTTGTAAAATACTGCGTACACATTCAGATGACATCTTAGTAACCTCAGCTATCACACTGAGTTTAATCTGTGGTCCTTCATCACTATTTTATGAATTTTTTCTAATGGCGTCAGGAAGCAATTCTTCATGCTATTTTTGTATTACTTGCTGTGAAACCAAAGTATCAAAATTTATAATTGGTAGTTTAATTTTTTGTTGTTCGAATTCGATTACGCTCGATGTCTCTAATGAGACTGTCTTTTAACACATAAATACGATGCTTATTAACCCTTAGCGCTCCGCACGTTTTTATACCAAATGACGGACGGCTCCGTATCGGAGCCAACGGAGCGCTAAGGGTTAAATCTTGTCACTCAGTTTACCTTTATTCTTCGAAGTGTTAACATTATGATTGTGCATAAACGATGCATTTAATGTATACACTTAGTAATAAGCTTCAATTTGAATTACATTTACCTGGTTATCAGTACTATGGACCGAGAACAAAACTCGCAAAACGTTTCGCTCGAAGTGATCCTGGGATTTATCTTTTTGATAAAGCGTGTAAAAAGCACGATATTGCTTATTTATAGAATCGAGAGAACGTCACGGCTAAGAACGCTGCTGACAGAGTATTAGCTGAAAAAGCTATGAAGCGAGTTTTTACTGATGCTTGAGTGTTGATGAAAAAGCTGCTGCTTTGGACGTAGCCAACTCTATGAAAATAAATTCTAAGCTGTAAATAAAGTTGCAAAATTAACAGTAGCAGTTCCATCTAGCGATTCTCACAAGGTTATTTGAACTGCTTTAGAAAGTGCTTGACAAGCTTTACGGGAAGCTAGTATTAAGCAAGTGTGCGCGTTCCACGTGTACTACCGGTTTCGTAAAAAGTTGAAGGATTTCTACCATTCTTTATATCATTATTTGCAGGCTTGAGTGCAACTGGTGCACTAGCAGGTGACGCTGCTGGTGTAGTTGAAGCCGTCAGCGATGTAAAAGCAACGAAATATCAGTTCGAAGAAAGTCAAAGACTTGATAAATTGATGGAAGCAATTGCTCTTGGTAAAGGCCTCTATATCAAACCTCACAGAAAAAGCTTTGGTTTTTAACTAAAATCATATGGTGGGCGTAGTTTTGAAAGCAAAAAAAAATCTTCGTTGTAAAATTGCCTAAACGAGCTCTAACCAATGCTGATTTACTAAAATATGCACGTACATAGGAAATTCCACATTATCGAGGTGTATTCATGCGAAATGCTGTTAAATAAACGCGGTGTGGTGCGGTGATTAAATAATAGACAGAGAATTAATTATTTATGAGTTTTATTCAAAAGAGGCGCGAGGCTTCCTCGTGCTCCCGGCGCGGTGCTTTTTATTCGGAGTCCGGCGGTAGAGAGAGCGCGAGGCTGCCGCTGCCGCTGGCGCACAGAGTCGTACGATGAGTACGGGAGTGGGAAACGCACACATATGTGCATCCGTGAGTCGCGCGCTCCGGCTAGGTGTCGAAGTGCGCGTGTTATATGGTAGTTTTCACGCTATTGTACAATATGATATGTACATATTCAACAAATGCATTACCATCTATAGGTCCACACCTCCGGAAATCAGTCGTTATAAATCTTAATGATGCAAATGGACCTGGCTATGAGTAGCATATCGTAAACGTGACAACAATGTCGTGTATTTCGATAGTTTTGGTGATTTGCAGTTACCTTTAGATTTTATGGATTACCTCAGAGACAGCAGCATTGTAAAGTACAATCGTGAGAGATATCAACATAACAATTCATACAAATGTGGACATTTTTGCTTGAAGATTCTTCGTGAGACTGTAAAAAACAAAAGCAATAATCGAATGATGTCAGTACTACGTATATGTAGTCATGGGTAAATCATTGATGTTATGTCTATCTGGAACGTCATCTACTCTAGAAGTTCAATATTTTTTACTGATTAAACTCTTTGCAGGAAAAAATTACGTATTAGGATTAGTGGAACTTTTGACTTTTAATTCAATACCCTATATCGACATTACCAATAACAAATTTCACGTTCCTGAAGAAATCGTGACATCACCAACAGATAGTTGGGTAATTAATGACATCGAGAGCTATCTAAAGGAAACACTTGTATCTAAAAATATATTCTTGAACCTCAAGCCTAATCACAACATACTTCGCTGTAACATAAAGTGAAATAAAGTGATTAACTTTCTATCGGAAAATTCTATTGGTAGATTGCTAGGTTTTACATGATGTACTCTTGAAGTAAATATCATTTACAAACCGGGCTTACCTGTAGCCGTTCTGAAGATCAACAGTTCGCGAGTAGAAAGTAACATCACCTCTGGAGCATATATAAACGAGCAAGAAGTGCACACAATAAACAAATTTTAACCAGCTTTGCCACCTGATTATAAAATCATAGAAGTTCTAGCACAAGTTATTTATTCATCCATAGCAGTCAGCACCATTGATAATCTACAGTTACTTATCTTCGGTCAAGATGGAAATTTGGTGAATTTTCATGAGACATCGTAACGATTAGATTACGTATTAAATCAACAACATAATCATAATGGGAATCATGTATTGTAGTAAAAGCTTTGCATATTATTGGATGAAAAACTCGTATATTAATAAAACTCCATGTCGACGAACGATCAGTCAGAAACAAGTGCTTAAATATTTAACACCTCAAAACGTTCTATTTCTAAGAAGTCTCCGTCTAAGATTCGATCCTCTTGGATTACCAGGGCAGTCTCAAAAGTACCCGACCCGACAAAGAAAACAGTAAAAAAATTGCGAAAATGTTCTTTATTTTTCAACATATTTTCCTTTCAGTTCGATACACTTTTCCCAACGATGTTCAATAGCTTTGATACCCGCTTTATAGTAGGAACCGTCAAGCTCCTCAAAATACCTATTAACCGCAGACTCTACTTCTTCATTGTTGGCAAATCTTTTGCCGTTGAGCCATTTTTCCAAATTCGGAAAAAAAAAATAATCCGAGGGAGCCAGATCTGGCGAATAGGGTGCGTGAGGAAGCAATTCGAACTTCAACTCATTGATTTTAGCCATCGCGATGACACACGTGTGGACTGGTGCGTTGTCGTGATGAAACAACACTTTCTTTTTCGTCAGATGGGGCCGTTTTTTCTTGATTTCATCACTCAAACGCTGCAATAAGGCTGCATAATATGCGCCGTTGATTGTTTTTCCTTTTTCGAGATAATCAATACATATTATTTTACGCGCATCCCAGAAAGTGGATGCCATGACCTTGCCAGCTGACTGAACTGTCTTTGCTTTCTTTGCTTTCTTGGTCTCAGGTGTAAAATCATGGACCCATGTTTCGTCCATGGTTATGAATCGACGCAAAAACTCGACTTTATTGCTGCGAAACATTGTCAAACACTCGATGGAAACATCCTCACGTTGCTGTTTGTGCTCGATTGTGAGCAAACGTGGCACCCGTCTTGCGCACAGCTTTCTCATGTCCAAATTTTCGGTCAAAATGCAATGCACAGAACTTTTTGAAATGCCTGCTATGTCTGCCATTTCGCGCACTTTTAGTCGACGGTCATCCAATACCATTTTGTGGATTTTTTTCATATTTTCTGACGTAGTGACCTCACTTGGTCGACCACTGCGGTGTTCATCTTGGCAGCTCGTACGACCTCGCTTAAACTCAGCTCCCCAATATTTGACCGTTGTAAACGAAGGAGTAGACTTCTCCAGAGTAGAATCCAACTCGGCTTTGATATCGGTTGGACTGAGACCTTTCAAATGGAAGTATTGTATCACATAACGATGCCCGATTTTTTCCATATTTACAAATTCACTGAGAGCGTTCACTTTGGATATCTATAAAAAAAATAGTAATGAACGTACCGTTATGAATTGTTCACATTAAGTTGTTGAAAGGTGGTATTGTCAATCGCAGTAATTGTTTTTTTAAAACTACCTGTATTCATAAGTCAGGTCGGGTACTTTTGGGACTACCCTCGTAGTTATTTATGTACCTTGGGCGAGCCTCGCGTCATTACAGCTTGAGGCAAAATATGTTGTGGATGGATAGTAGGGCCGCAGTCGCAAGCGCAGCGAACGACTAAGGCGCCTCTATCCATCCACAAAATATGAGCCTAAAGCTTTAATGACGCGAGGTTCACTCATGGTGCTTAAAAAATTTTTCAGCCTTGTAACCCGTACGAAGACTCTTACTTAGTCAACAGAATAATTAATTTTATTTTGTTGCATATCAATAAAATGCAATTTTGAACCCATACTGACAGTTCGTAAACTACAGATATCGTCTGCTAACGCATGCGCATTTTGTACACACACGCGTATATGTACGTGTAGTGTCAAAAAGTGACAGACAACATAATGTAAACATACTAGGTTGTTCAAAAAGTTTTGAAAGCGGAAATGAAGATACTTTTTTTTGTTAGTGAAATCACTTTTATTGCTCAGTATAATCTCCCATAAGTTCAATACACTTGGTCCAACGGTCTTCCAACTTGTTTATCCCATCATGGAAGTGACTTTCTGCAAGGCCTGCAAAATACTCCTCTACGACGGCTATTACCTCTTCGTTTGATGAAAAATGCTTCCCACGAAGGAATTTCTTAAGGTGTGGAAACAGCCAGAAGTCAGAGGGAGCTAAATCAGGCGAATAAGGTGGATGCTGCAACAATTCGTACTTTAATTCGGTTATTTTAGTGATGGTTTTTTGAGCTGTGTGAGCGGGTGCATTGTCTTGATGAAAAATGATTTTTTTTCTTGTGCAAACCGGGTCTTTTTTCACTAATTTTTTCATCCAATTGGTCCAAAAGGTTACAATAATATTTAGAATTTATTGTTTTGCCAGTTTGGAGATAATCCACCAACAAAATCCCTTTTGCATCCCAAAAAACTGACGCTAACACCTTCGCCGATTTCTGGACACGAACTCGCTTTGGTGCTGAAGTGCCCGGTTGACATCACTCTTTAGCCTCTTGTTTTGATTCAGGGTCATGATGGTAGACCCAAGTCTCATCCATAGTAATAAATCGACGCAAAAAATCCTTTTTATCCTTTCGAAAACACTCCAAATGTTGCTCAGAAAGTCGCATTCGAACGTGTTTTTGTTCCATTGTGAGCGAATGCTGCACCCATTGTGCACAGAGCTTTCTGAAACCCAAAACTTCATTTAAAATATGACTCACGCTGCCTAATGAGATGTCTAGGGCCTCTGCTAAATCTCTCTCGGTCAATCGACGATTTTCCAAAACCATATCCTGTACTTTTGCTATGAATGCTGGTGTTGATGCACTTTTTGGACGTCCTGAGCGTGGATCGTCTTCAACGCTTTTTTGACCACGTCTAAACTCTAAAACCCATCGATGCACAGTTGGAAATGAAGGAGCAGATTCCTTTAACACTTTCACCATTTTTGTATGAATTTCCGTTGCTGATAAACCTTCCAAAACAAAGAATTTTATCACTGCACGATATTCGGTTTTTTCCATTGTAAAAAAAATACACTGACACGTCAACTTCAAATGGCTTGTAAACAAACAATGAATTGACAGAGTGGAATGAAACTTTAGGTATGTTTATATGGAAGATAAAATATTAAAATAGCGTAAAAATGTTGGTTCTTCTACTGCTCTATAGATGTCGCTTTCAAAACTTTGAACAACCTAGTAAATATAAATTATGAAATTAAAAAAAATAGTAAATGGATTCATATTTAAAAACAAAATCAATTATTGAACAATTATTATTTATTAAAAAATATAAATTTTTTGAGTATATTTATTAAATATTTATACAAAATAACATTTTTAACAAAAGTTTTTTTTATAAGATTTTAAGGCTTATAAATAATATTACTACTATTATAATTAATATAAATACTTTATGTTATTTTTATCATAACAATACTATATTTGCTTAACACATTTTTTGTATAATCAATGAATTTTAGTCCCTTATTTAACATGAAAAAACAGTAACTTTTTTAAATATTTTAAATTTAATTTCTTTACTCAAGAAACTTTTCAATCATTTATCTAAATCACAAACAAAATTATAAACTAAAAAATTATCACTTTAAAATCACTTATTGTTAAATTTTTGAATTTTGCGGGATTATATTAGACTTGGCTTTTTCTATTAGTTTATTTAATTCACGTTTGCATTCTTCATCACTATCACTATCACTCGTCTCGCCATTGCTGGACTTCTACGGTGTTTTTACCCATTAAAAAACAATGTTTTATCAACATGCGAAACTCGCTTTTTTCCATTTTTCAAACAAATTACAAAGTGACTTTACTCTAACCTCGATAACTCTGCTGTCTGTGATCCGATCGACGTGAAATTTCTACACGTTTCATGTAAAGGTTCGCACTCTATGGAAACGTGGCCAGTTTGGTACTACTAGCACCATCTCTGGATTAGTGTCGGGACTTATTGAACGACGTGTTATAAACCTTAGTCATTTTTGACGAATCGATCGCATATTGTGAGGTACATGCACATCAACCCTACACCTTATCAGCTTTTAACAACAGTGATGAAATTCGTACCTCTATACAGCATCAGGACTTGAAGCTTTTACCATCAAGAAGTTCGTTACATATTTATGGTCGATTGCAAAATTAAGATGGCACTGATATTTGAAATACTAACTTAGTCAATTGATTAATGCTATATGCCATTTGTTTGAAGAAATCGGTTATGAATTAATGCTGGAGAGATTGATTAATGTAAAAATATTGATTTGACTGGTTTAATGAAAGGACTAGTTTCATTTAGTCTAAGTCAAAACCTTCAGAATTGTAGATTTTTCAATACCATTAAGCATGATTTTTCAATTTGCCGAAGATTATCGTAAAATTGTCATCGATACTAAGTATAAATTAATTCTTATAAGATCCAAAAATGATGTGAATGCTTTTAGTCAGACAGCTATACAACAGGAAGTTGGACCGACTGATAAGAATTTTAAAATTACATTTACAAAAATTGAATAGTTTATGCCTTACATCGTGCTGTTACGTCTAATGAACGTAAGATACGTCTATAAAATTACTTGGCTAAGGACGAATCCATAAATATGAGTTTTCGCTTGTTAGAATTACATGAATATCCACTTTTACCTTCAACTGCTAAGCATGTTTGGACTGTCAGAACCTTAAATTAATTAGAGAATCCACATTTCATCATTGTGGGCTTTTAAACAAATCGAGAAGATCAGCGGACTGCAAACGCCAGTCGCTTTGATTATAGTAATATAAGTAATGTCAAACTTATTCTTAATTTGCAGTACTATCCATATGGCAATTTAAATCTCAACATTAATAATAATCAATACGTCATTTTGTACGGCATATATGACAATTATCAAAATTTCTACTACGGCAAGGACACGGTGGAGTCATTGATCTGAAAAAGAGTGAATTTTTGTTGTTTGCACCACTTATTCTGGTCATCTGCTCTAAGCAAAGCGAGTCTGAAGCATGGTCCAGTAGATGTTTGCCTTGAATATTAGGCTAGAGATAGTTTTCCAGCTGAAACATCAGCCTACTGCTTAACCTTACATGATCGTATTATTAAGTATAGTCTCATAAGCGACGTTATAAAAAAGTTAATTCAAGTGAAGGGGAGGGGGAGGGAGAGATTACGTATTAAAAACCTTCCGAAGCACGGTAAAAAATTTAGTCGTTACGATAGCGGAGTACGTGATGGACGTGCAAGGTTTTCAGCAAGTTGTAAATGAATTTGTAGTTAAAGAATTGGCAGTTTTTCTTTAATGCCATGCAGAAACACAAGTATTTTTATTTAAACTGTCAATGCCATGGTGTTGACAGCCTAGTACAAAAGCACAAATAGTTGGCTAGAATGAAATTATCATGAATTGTGTTGGAACCATGGAGATATAAACTACAAAAAGCTTAAAAATGTACTTCATACGGTCCTCGTAATGCAAGTAATGTGTTTTTGAAAGGATTAGAAGTGTCAACAGAATAATTCAATACTTTTATTGGAATTATATTGTTGACAACATTTAATATTTGAACATCGTCATATGAATATTGATCTACGGATCCAATTTTAAAATTTGATGTGGTTGCTTCAGCTATGAGCCGTAATCAGTTTCATTCTATAAAACGTAAAATAAAATATTCTAAAACGTGTGATCAAAAATATTTTTATAAAGCTTGGAAAGTGCGCGACATTATTGACATATTTCGAAAAAATATGTAATAGTTTGGTTTTTTTTTAACGGCTCTTTCTGTGGATGATATGATTATACGATTTTTCGGTCGGACTACTTTGAAACAATACTCACCTTCAAAACCTGATGAATTTGGTTTAAAATTTTGGGGTTTGTGTTATGTAAATGAGTATTTGTTTGACTTAAAAATTTATTGTGGAAAAAAAGGTAATGAAAATAATGAAAACTTGTTTTCATGTGCACTTGGTTTCACAGTTCTTCTCAAAATGGTGAAGAAGCTGTTATGGATATTTCGAAAAAAAAGTTGGTTAAATATCATTTATATATAGATAATTTTTTCACGAGTCTTGATTTATTAGTAAATGTAAAGATAAATAGTCTGAGGGTAATTGGTACTGTACATCGGCATAGAAGCATGCATGAATTAGCAAATATAGCATGAATTTGAAAAGAAAGCTATTAGAGGTTCGTTAAAAGTTCATCATGGTAAAAACAGCAGAATTAATTTTATGAGCGTCATTGATTCCAAGCAGGTTTTTCTTCTTTCTCTAACAGTTTCTATTAGTCCTACGAAACCGATAAAAAGGTACTCATTTCATGCTCATAGTTAGGTAAAGTATTAGTTTTCTTCAGTTTTGATTACTTATAATAAGTTCATGGATGGGGTCGATCTTCATGATTATTGGTGTAAAAAAGTTTAACTAAAAATAAATCCAAAAAAGTAGACGTAATCAGTTTTTCTTCAAATTATACAATTGTCCATCCTGAATGCAACAGTTGTCAACAATATATGTGAAGTCACCTTCCTGATTTGATCTTAAAAATTTTGTAAAAAAAAACTTTAAATATGCGCGTATATTATAAAAAACAAATAAAAATTTTCTGATTCATACAATGGGTTTTATTAAGTTTTGAAAAAAAGAAGTTATGCTGCAACACCCTGTATTACAATTTTTGAACTTTTTATGTTAGATGCAAGTTAAAATATCAGCCATTTCCGACGCTTGAACTTATCCCCATTTAACATAGCGATTTAAAACCAATTTTATTTCAAATGGAAGATTATTTCAAAAGTCAAGAATTAATTATTAAAGCTTATAATAACTATTATAATTTTTAAACTTATCATGATATATTATAAAACGCTAGATGGGTTCGCTGTTTAAACTTGTATCTTATTTTGCATAGTGATTGAAAACCAACTTTATTCAATTTCAATTTTATCGATAAATTGTATATAACTTAATAAAACATATATTTCTACATTAAATGATTATACTATGATCGAAAAGTCAGACCAATTTTCAATTTAAATTTCGCAGGTTTATCGATTCGACAAAACTTTTTTTTTAAGTTGGTAGCACTGCGAGAGACATCTGTGTCAAATTTCATGTCAATATATTCATTAGCTTGCAAGCGACGCTCGTTTTTGTAAACATTAAAAAGTGATTTCGGCGATTTTTATAATGTCAGATTTTAGTGAGCAAAGAAGTTGTATTAAATTTTGTCTTCTGAATGAAAATTCTCGTGCAGAAACGTTCAGAATGTTGCAGAAGGCCTTCGGTGAGCAGGCTTTGTCGGAAAATTGTTTACAAATGGTACAAACAGTTCAAAGAAGGCAGAGACAGCGTCGAAGACAAAGAACGTCCAGGACGACCATCGACATCAACTGATAAGAAACATATCGAAGAAATCAAAAACCTTGTACTCAAAGATCCTCGGTTAACAATTAGAGACCTTGTTGATACTGTTGGCATTTCACTTGGATCGATTCAAGCAATTTCGAGAGATCATTTGGATCTCAAACGCGTCAAATCTCATTTCGTTTCAAAAACACTCATTTTTTTTTTAAAAGAGAGTCCTGTTAATGTGTCCGAAGAGATGCTTTCTGACTACCAGAACGTTATGGAACGCATTAGATGAGACATGGATCTATGCCAACGATCCAGAAACGACCGATCAAACGAGCGAATATCGTGCCAAAGGTGAAGCAAGACTAAAAAGATCACGTCAAATTCGTTCAAAAATCAAGGACATATTGACAGTTTTCTTCGATTATCGTGGTGTTGTGCACTCAGAATTTCTTCCGCCGGGCCTAACTATTAACAAGGAATATTATTTGAGTGTTATACGTCGTTTGCGTGAAGCTATTCGCAAAAAGAGGCCGGAATCGTGGCAAGACAGCTCATGGTTTTTGCATCACGATAATGCAACGTCTCACACTGCATTGATTATTCGCGACTTTTTGGCCAAAAATTCAACTCATATCGTTCCGAAACCACCGTATTCGCCTGATTTAGCGCCGTGTGACTTCTGGCAGTTCAATAAACTCAGAAGACCACTCCGGGGATATCGTTTTGACTTAATTGAGGATATTAAACGTGAATCGCTGCGTCAATTGAAGACAATTCTGGAAAAGCACTTTTCTGACTGTTTCAAGGATTAGAAAAAACGTTCGCATAAGTGTATTGTTTCGGGCGGGGACAACTTTTAAGGCAACGAAATAGATTTAAAAGAATAAGTAAAGAATTAAAAAAAAAAAAATTGGTCTTACTTTTTGATCATAGTATTTACTTATTTTTTAGATTTATTATGTTTTGAAATATAATATGCATTATATTAAAGTGCATAAAATATAAAAGACATCCAAACATTATTGTAAACCTTGTGATTAGTAAAATATTAAGTAAATTATAAATTTAAAAGAGAAGGATGAAATAAAAAAAAGTGCTTGTATGTATTCTTAGTTCTTCTCTGCCCGTTGTTAAGATTTTCTATTTACTTTTATAAAGAATAACATTTCATTCGTATTTTAATTTTTGAATGTTTGTGACAAAAATTATAGCATAATATCGCGTTTAATAATTTATAATGATCGCACAGTGTCGACATTTGACCAATGTTAAAATTCTTTGGCGACAATTTCCAATGCGTAAGACTATTTTATTACAGACTATAAGAGATCAGACTTCTGGGGTTCAATTGAAACCCGGAGAGATTACACAAAAGCAATCGAAGTTAATTTGGAAGCCAACTAGTCGTCAAGAAGCATCTGCTAGTTCTCGGCAATGAGCAGACCTATTTCATCTCATAATTTTCTGCGCTTATCTTTCTTTACCTATTGCCAATATGCTCTTGTAAGTGTGCATGCGTAATACAAGGATTATTAGTTTGGTTAAAAGCTCGAGTGTTGTAACGTGTTATTAGGTTATGCATTGGATAACAAGAGTTAATGCTAGTTGAGTCAAATACTCGTGCTTTAGAATCATAAATTTTATTTCTTATCAAATTAAAATTAAATATTCTTGAATTTTAAATCCCTTTATATTTATCAATTGTATATCATGATTTTCAAACAATTCAGTTATACAAATATTTTTTTTTTATACCTTTTACTGATGTACAATATTTTAATTACAGGATCAAGATATTTTCAGAGAAAAAGTTTCTAAAGAAAATGGATCTAGTCGTAAATTATCTGGGTAAGATATAATGCGATTTGTTTTTAAATAAGAATTTCAAATAATAGTTTTTAAATAAATTTCAACAAATTATGATTTCACGCATTGTGGAAGAATTGTGTAGTCAAAAAAATAAGCGAGCGAAAAACAGTGAGAGAGAGAAAGACAGAGAGAGAGGGAGAGGGAGAGGGGGGGGAGCGGATGAGAGACAGAGAGAGGAAGAGAGAGGGAGAGGGAGAGAAAGTGTCGATTGTAGCAGCCAAATTGTTTTGAACAAATAAGTTTAGTATTGAGTCCACGTTTGTTGCCGAAATTCAGGGCTTAAAAGTTCATAATCAAGTCATCTTGTCCAGCGCAATCTCCTTTATATCGGCTACCATAATAATAAAAATAACCAAAGTTTACTATACAATTATTTGTCAAAAACAATCTCTTTAGTTTTGATGATTCTTATATTAAAAAAGGCATTTACCGTCCAGATTTTTGATTTTTATTTACAATGGTTTTATTTATTACAATTAAGAAATGTACCTGGCTACATGTGATTGCTAAATGGTTAACTTTTACGATGTCATCTTCTTTTTTTTTTTTTTTTTTTATTTATTCACTTAACAATAAAAATTATGTTTTAAGAAAAGGCCACTTATGCCAAACGCAAGAGATAATGTGCTACGGATTATCGCTCTCTGATTGATGCGGCAAGCCAAAAATTGAAATGCGGACCTTAAATCTGCGTCACGCAAATAAGTTTGCTGTATCTCCTCAAATTTCAGTCCGATTTTGATATTTCTTTTAATTTGCGGTAACATTAAAAAAATAAAAATAAAAAAGAAAAATTAAAAATATATTCACAAATTTTAAAATCTTTACTCTTCAGGAGGGTGGTGATGTGGCAAAAATGTAAATATTGAAATTTTGGCTACATTTAAAGAAAATATGAAATTAAAAATAAGTTTTAGAAAAAGATAAAACATTTTTGAAAATCATATAAAAAATAGTACATTAAAAAAATATTTAAATAGATTAAATTTTCTATTTAAATATTTAAATATTTAAATAGAAAAGAAGAAAACTTTACAATATTTTCAAAACGGATTCTTTGTTAATTCCCTGATAAAAACGATTATGAATCATTAACTGATTAAAATAAGATTTAAACAAAAAAATTTAAGAATCATCAACTATTAAAAAACTTTTTCATTTAAAATCTACAAGTCAAACTACACTTATTTCTTAAAATCTCTTCATATAAAAGTTTACTATTTTGCATACAAAATAACGGCATACTTTTTTTTTTCATACTACTGAAAACATAATTTTATAAGTGGCTTACAACGCTTTAAAGTTAAAAAATTAATAAAAATTATTTCGTTAACTTGCCTACTTATTATTTGGTAATATTTCTAAATAATTCGCACGTATTAGTTACAGTAGATGTTTTTGCGAGCAAAAAAGTCATTTCACTTAAGCATACATTTTTCGAGGCTTACATTTTTTTGGTTAAATGCTTTTACTTTTAATACATGGCAGTAGTTTATTAAAACTTATAGCGAAACTACACAATGTCGTCATCGTGTTGACAAAGGGTTTGTTTATATCAAGAAGTAAGAAAAAAGCAATTTACAAGCAATCAAGCTACTTTGTTTACACAAACAAACATAAAGAAGTCAAATAATACATTATAAGTAAATCGACTAAATCACCTCGCGAAGAGGACGTGTCTAGACGAGTCAGATTACGTGCATATATATATATATATATATATATATATATATATATATATATATATATATTGGGTGTACAACTTTGCTTCCGCCGTTTTGCAATAGATGGCTGTAGTGGTAAGTGGTAGTTGAAATAAATAAATCATAGATGTCATACAATAAGTTTAGGTATTTGTAAACATAACGCCATCATAATATTAGTCGATTTGTGTCTGCATCATAAAGTTATTCTCGATTAAACATGTCAGCTTACGAGCCAAATTCTCGTCATTTGCGGGAGGTTTTAATTTTCTGCTTTAATATGAAGCAATCTGAGACTGAGGCTCATTGAATGCTCTCAAATACCTATGGTGAGGCCGCTATTAGTGAAATAACGTGCCGAGAGTGGTTTCAACGCTTCAAGAACGGCGATTTTAACGTCGAAGACCAGCATGGCGGTGGAAGAAAGAAGGTTTTCGAAGATGCAGAATTAGAGGCATTACTTGATCAAGACTCGTGTCAAACGCAACAAGGATTTGCAGGATCATTGGGAGTGACGCAACAAGCCATTTCAAAACGCCTCAGAGTCATGGGAATGATTCAGAAACAAGGAAATTGGGTGCCGTACGAGTTGAAGCCGAGAGATGTTGAACGGCGTTTGTGTGTTTGTGAACAGCTGCTTGCAAGGCAAAGACGGAAGGGATTTCTGCATCGCATTGTGACTGGGGACGAAAAATGGGTTCACTAAGATAATCCCAAGCGCAGAAAATCATGGGGATATCCCGGCCATGCTTCCACGTCGACGGCCAAACCGAATATTCACGGTTCCAAGGTCATGCTAAGTATTTGGTGGGACCAGTTCGGCGTAGTGTATTATGAGTTGTTAAAACCGACTGAAACAATCACAGGCAATCGTTATCGAACGTAATTAATGCGTTTGAGCCGAGCATTGAAAGACAAACGGCCGCAATACAACGAGAGACATGATAAAGTGATTTTACAGCATGACAATGCTCGACTTCGTGTTGCGAAAGTGGTCAAGACATATTTGAAAACTTTGAAATGGGAAGTTCTACTTCACCCGCCGTATTCTCCAGACGTTGCTCCCTCGGACTATCACTTGTTTCGATCAATGGCACACGGCCTGGCTGACCAGCACTTCTGGTCTTATGAAGAAGTAAAAAATTGGATCGATTCGTGGATCGATTCAAAAGATGACCAGTTTTTTTAACGCGGGATTCGTATGCTGCCCGATAGATGGGAGAAAGTAGTGGCCAGCGATGGACAATACTTTGAATCATAAATGTATAACCAGTTTTTTACAATAAAGTCTCGAATTTCGGAAAAAAACGGCGGAAGCAAAGTTGTACACCCAATATATGCAGGGAGAAATTTTATAAATAAAAAACCTTGTTACATTAAAATCAGTGAATTAATTACTATTTAATTAACAATAAATTAACAGCCAATCAGATTTCTTCGCGATCAAGTAGGCGGGCCTTGAGAGAAAAAAAAACCAAAAAAAGAACAAAAATGGGCGGGGCTTTCGATTTTGAACTATACATCGATACGCAGCAAAGTGTGCGTCGCACTGCTATGTTATTGTTTCTCCCCACTTCGCTGCGAATTTTAATCCTGATCTTCTTATGTCCTCTTATTCATCTTATTCTTCTCATTCAGGCTATAGCGCTGACGGTTTGGGTTCTAATCCCCAGTTCCGATTTTTTTTGTTTTTTTTTTTTTTAGCTTCTGTAAGTCTTCTTAAGGTATTTCAATGAAAGCTAATATATCTAAAAGTTTTTTAATTTTTTCTATAATTGATGCTTAAGATTATTAATTAACTATGATTTTTCCACCCTATATTTGATCGAACCTAATCTTTTATCGTAATGTCCATTTATTCATAAAACAAAAATTATTAAAAAAATGCTGCGTCTTATTATTTTTACTTAAAATGCATAAAAATGTAATATGAGGTCGTTTTCTAATTTCTAACATCGATGAATTTTTTTTAAATATTTTTTTTTAAGGCATTTTTTTTTTTGGTGTAACAAATAATGTTATACAGCTTAAAATCTCGTGTGAAAACAAAATTTTAATCATTTTAATATCTTATTAGGTTGCTGCAGATGAAATAGCCGATTTAGTAATAAATTTTTAAACAGCTGTAACTTTTTATAAAGACAATTTATTTGATCAAAATAGGTACCAATAGATGCGACACACTTTTCCCAACGAGATACAAGTACATTTATTCTAGTTTTGTAGAAGTCCGAGTTTCTGGTTCGAAGAAACTCCTCGAAAGCATTTTTGACAGCAGTTTCATTATTAAATATTTTTCCTGTCAAAAAGTGATTCAAATGTTTCGAAAAAATGGTAATCTGTTGGTGAGAGGTCTGGTGAATATGGAGGATGAGGAAGAGTCTCATAGCACAACTCGTTTAATTTTTGTACCGTTGTTCTCGATACATAAGGTCGTGCGTAATCATAAAGCAATATCACTTCATCCCTGTTGACAAGCCTAGGTCATTGGACTATCAATTTCTAATGCATTTTATCCAGTTGAGCACAGTATTTCTCAGCATTGATGGTTTCGCTAGGTTGCAGGAACGAATAGTGGATAACTCAAGCTATAGACCACCAAACAGTTACCATTATTTTCTTTGGATGAAGGCTTGGTTTTGGCATGTGTCTTGGCGCTTCATCGGCATCTAGCCATTGGGCCGATCGGCGACGATTATCGTATAAAATCCACTTTCTATCGCAGGTCACGATTCGGTGCAAGAACGGTTCCTTTTTGTTGCGGGAGAGAAGAGAACTTGAAATCTCCACTCGACACGTCATGTTTTGCTCGGTAAGATCATGCGGAACCCACTTGTCAAGCTTTTTCACTTTTCCAAGTTGTTGCAAGTGGCGGCAAACTGTCGAATCGTGAACGCCTAATTTCTCGGCAAGATCCCTTATGGTTTGGCGGGGGTCAGACTCCACTAATGCACGCAGCTCGTCGTTATCGATCGATGGTCCTGGGTGTCCACGTGGCTCATTTCCAAGGTCCATATCTCCGGATCGAAATTTTTCGAACCACCGCCGAGTGGTACGTTTGCTAACTGTATCAGGCCCAAATGCGCTGTTGATATTCCTCGCTGCTTCCGTTGCGTTGTGCTCTAATTTAAATTCGTATCGTAAAAGTAGCCGTTTTTGATTCACTTCCATGTTCACTCTCTCTTTTTGTTTCTACGAGCACTATGAAGTGCAAAACAGAAATGACTCCATAAACCAAGGTAGCAGTATTTATACTTCAATATGTCATATCATTTGCGCCGTCTTGTGCCAACATAATACACTAAAATTGCAGCCAACTTTATGTCATTGCTAAATCGGCCATTTCATCTGCAGCAACCTAATAGTTACTAATGAAGATTTTCTGTAATTGAATTATTTGTTTCTTCTTCTTATTTTCTCTTGAGTTCTATTTTTTCTTACTATACTACTGTGATCAAAAAGTAAGGTGAAATTGTCATTTAAAACTCCCGGGCATTAGGAAGGCAGGTAAATTTTTTTTCCTAGGTTGGTAGGACTGCCTATAACATTTGCCAAGTGTCTGTTTGTCAAAAGGTTTAATTATCTCTGAGTTACACGTGTTCTTGTAAGCAACCATAAGTGAATTTTTCAATTTTTACAATTGGTAATTTTTTTGAGCAAAGAACTTGCATCAAATTTTGTTTGCGGAACGAATATTCTTGTGCGGACACGTTGATAATGTTGCGGAAGGTTTTTGGTGATTAAACTATGGCACAAAAAAACGTTTATAAGTAGTACAACGAGTTCAAAGCGGGCCGAGAACGTGTTGAAGACGAACCGCGCTTTGGGCGACCATCAACGTCTACCGACGAGGGCCACGTCCAAAAAATCAAAGATTTGGTGCTTGAAAATCGTCGATTGACAATTAGAGACCTCGCTGATAGTGTTTGGATATCATTTTGCTCAGCCCAAACCATTTTCAAGGATGTTTTGTGTCTCAAACGCGTCAAATCTCGATTGGTGCCAAAATCGCTGAATTTTTTGAAAAAAAAAGTGTCGCGTTGATGTGTGTGAAACTTTGCTGTCTGACTATTAGGACCACTTGAAATGCATCATTACTGGAGACGAGACTTGAATTTACGCATACGACCCTGGAACCACCGACCAATCCAGCGATTATCGTGCAAAAGGTGAAGCAAGACCGAAAAGACCACGGCAAAGTCGATCGAAAATCAAGGTCATGTTGACAGTTTTCTTTGATTATCGTGGTGTGGTGCACTATGAATTCCTTCCGCCGGGCCAAACTGTCAACAAAAAATATTATTTGAGCGTTATGCGTCGTTTGCGTGAAGCTACTCGTCTGAAACGGCCGGAATTATGGGTGAACAACTCTTGGTTCCTTCATCACGATAATTCACCATGTCATACTGCATTGGTTCTTCGCGACTTTTTTGCCAAGAACTCGACTCATATCGTTCCGCAACAACCGTATTCGCTTGATTTGGCTCCGTGCGACTTCTGGCTATTTAGCAAACTCAAAAAGCCAATGCGGGGACGCCGTTTTGACACGATTAAGGGGAGGTTCTCATCTAGCGACCCAAAAATTACGTGATTTTCGCGATTTTTTTTCTCATGGAAGGAAATAAATAAAGTAGTCAAGTTTTTTGGTACTTATTAAGTATGTCATTTACTACTTTTACAAATTGTTTTGAACAAACATACTGAATAGTTTATTATTTATATGCATTGGAAAATAGTCATCGAAAAAGAAGACACCTCCACGGGCGGCAAGGTAACTCATCTAATTTTTGTCTGAAATCGAAAAATCAAAGTTTGTTATAAGCTAGAAGACATTTGCTGGATCTTGAACTAAAATCACGAAGAAAAGTTTAAAAGTAACAAAATGGCGGGCTTGCAAAAAAAAAAATATTTTCTTGCACTTTTTTTTGCTCTAAAAAGTGCAATAACAATAAAAATAATTATTGTAAAATTATGATTTTAGGTCACGATCCAGCAAATTAAATTACGTTTAAAATAAAAAGAAATTCATCTCGATATCTATAATAGTTTTTGAGATATCTTGCCGCCCGTTTTAAAAAACATGGATTCGAGAAAAACGCGTTTAAAGTTTTAGTACGCGATTTAGTATGTAAAAAGACGACTTCGGTTTTCTTACTATAACTTTAAAAATAAATTGAATTTGTTAAAACGGGTTTCACGAGCGTATTCTGCGAGACATTTGCCAACTTTTTAAGCAAAAAAAAATAAATTTGAAAAGGACGTTTAAAGGATAAGAGCATGGATTCAGGAACATGATATTGTATTTCTTGATAGAGGATATCGATATGTAGTTGAGATATTAAATAGGTTAGGTATTGCGTGGAAAATGCCGTCTTTTCTTCGACAAGATGAACGTCAATTAAGTACAGAAGATGCTAACGATTCACGATTAGTAACCAAGCAAAGATAAATAGTAGAGACCAGAAACGGTCATTTTAAAACAATATTTAAGATTCTTGATTGAATGATTCCAATTCATCACATTCCACACATCGGTGACTTTCACAGAATATATGGACTTATTATTAATAAAAACCATCCAACTATTAGTACGCGTGAAGCAAATATTGCAATGGTTCAAACATTACTTGAACGAGCAAGAAAGCCAGATGTCGTTCAAGCATATCAACTTTGGATAGCATATCGACCAACAAATAAAAATGAGAATAACCAAGATGAAAATGATAGTCCTTTAAATGGCTATTATTGTACCTGTAAATCAGGTGCTTGAACTGCTGGTTTATGAGCACATATTTCTAACATAATTTGATATCTAGGATATGCGCTTTATCAAGAAAATGTACGTTATCCACCAGTTACACTAATTCAATCTATAAATGATGCGGCTAAACGACGACAACAACGTAATATAAATGATTGAATTCCGCTCTATTTATTTCCCTATAAACCTAGTTAAATAATTTTCAATTGGCCCTTTTCAGGGCTCAGTGATGTACAAAATCCGATCGTGCGACCTCCATGCGGTATTTATTGGTTAAAACTAACGTTGCCGGTAACTTTTTACTATTAGTATAAAATGATAACAGATTAAAAATATAACATATCATTATAAATCGTAATGGTTAGTCTTCTCGTAGTTTGGTAGGAATGGTTTCTGAGGATTAAGCATGTTACAGGGTAGGTGGATAGGTGAGTTAACCCTTTCACAGTGGAGCTGAAAAAACGCTTGTATGTCGAAAACGTGAATTTAAAAATATAAACTAATAATAATTTCTGGTATTTTTTGGCTTACTGAACACATCAGGGCCCAGAATTTGAAAATTCAAAATAGCTGATCCAATATGGAGGCTTCGATTCTGGCAACATCGAACAATTTTTTCCTTCGACTTATTTAAGTTTTTATCAAAATGGTTGAAGAATTCATTTATGAGAATTTTGAAGAATATCTATTCAAAATTTTGAATAACATTCTTGGAATTCAAAATGGTGAGTCCAATATGGCGGAAAAAACTTCAAAATTTAAGTGATTTTGTGAATTTATCATTGTATATTATATACAAGTGGGTATTAAAATTGTCGCGTAAAATATAATAAATTTCAATATTTTGTAATAATTACTATTATTCGATATGCATAAATTTATATATATCATTTATAAAAATTGGAAAAATCTCAAAAACTAAAAAACAATAAATAAAGAAAACAAAAAAAAAAAAAAAAAAAAAAAAACGAAAGAATACAAAAACAAACAAAAAAACGCAAACAAACGAAAAAATACAAAAAATAATAAAACAAAAAATGGAATGCGATATCCAGCAACCTGCCCGCGGTGCATTCTGGGGTCGTAGATAGATGGAACTCTTATATTCTAATCTACCAGCTAATGTTGAATGATAAATTTTAATTTTAAAATTCAAAATGATAAATTTTGTGGTTTCGTCCATCATATTGGATCCACCATTTTCCATTTTTAAAATATTATTTCAAATTAATACTTGGTGACCTCAAAAATACTTTTATCAAAATTTCCATCGTTTTTTTACCAATTCTTGTGGAAATCACTCAAATTCCAAAATTTTATTCACCATATTGGATCTGACAACTTGAATTTTTGAAATATATTGTCAAATTTGTATTTTGTGACCACAAAAACGTTTTTATTCATGCATTCAATTTTTTTTATTTAAAAACAGTTAAATATATGCAAGTAGTAATAGTTAAAAGTTAGTTAAAACAGAAACGCCATATTGCGTCAACCATTTTGAATTTTCAAATTCTAATCGCATAATCAAGTTCAGCGACCCTAGAAACATAAAGTATCGCAAGATCTAATTGATTACTGCATGTAGAAGTTATAATAAAGATGTATCGAAATGTGCGGATTTTTTCGTCGTGCACTGTCGTGGCTACTTTTTTTCATGACGAATTTTTTCGTCATGCACTGTCAAAGGGTTAACTCGCTTATGGCGTAGAACTAAATTAATTTACGAAAACTAAGCGAGTAAACACGTTGTTCCCAAAGTTAAGTGAGTTAGCCTGCTTGTGGTTTGGTAGAGGTTAGTTATGGATTTTAGGTGTATTTGCTCATTTCTAGTAGCTGTGCCTACGAGGACTTTTGATTAGGATCTTATGTACCATAAAATACTATATTTTTAGCCAGTTTGACCGGGACCCAATTCTCATAAGAAAAGTGCGTTGTCCATTCTTACTCGTTGAACGAGCTAATTCTTAGGAAAAAAAAGTCGACAGATCAATTCAGAAATATTTTTAAATGTAATCTTTTCCGTACTTTTGTAATCCGCTCTCAGAATTCTAAAATCTGCAACCGTGTTTAAATTTAAAACTCTGGATCTGGTGGCATACATGCCTATACTAAAATGAAGGATACTTAGTTTAGTGAAATTCAAAATAACGGCCACTGAAGTAGCAGTTTTTGTATTGTACATATAATAAAAAACTTCGAAATTTTTTTACTCGACAAAGATCCATTTTACAAAAATTTTTTGTAGCATAAGAACTCTTCAAAATTAATCAGAAAACATGTGTAAATTTTTCCAGAATTTTTTGGATGATTTTTAATTTATTTTTAATTTGACCATTTTTAAAAAATCCAAAACTGATCCGAAAAATTCCAAAAAAGTCCACACGCATCTTTTGACCATTTGAAGCACTTGTACTAAAAAATTTTTTTATACAGTTAATATTGATGCTTCAGCTATGAGCCGTAGTCAGTTTCATTCTATAAAATCAAAATAAAATATTCTAAAACGTGTAATCAAAACAATTTTGATAAGGATTAGATGATTCGAAGGTGCGTGATATTATTAACATATTCTAAAAAAATATCTAACAGTTTAGTTTTTTTTTCAACGGCTTTTTTTGTGGATGAGATGATGGTACTATTTTTTGGTCAGATTACTTTGAAAAAATGCTTACCTTTAAAACCTAATCAATTTGGTTTGAAATTTTTGGGCTTGAGTGATGTAACCCAAATTGTTATAAAACAATGTAAACAAACTTTTTATAAAAAAATATATTAATACGAATGTACATAGTTAAATTATTGTATTCAATAAAATAATCAGAAGTAATACAATAAAAGAAATTCAGAATTTTTTTATTTGATGATCAACTGTATATAAAAATTTTATAGAACAAGTGCTTAATATCGGTCAAAATATACGTGTGGACTGTTTCGGAATTTTTCGGATCATTTTTGAAATTTTTTAAAAATGGTTAAATCCAAAAAAAAATTGTAACGTCGGTACACGACATCCGTTTTTTTTTCCTGTGTCAGCCGATAAGTTTTCTCCCTGCTTTTCCTGCCCTCACTAGTCAATGGAAAAGATGCGCATCGATCGTATCAACCGCTTGCATCGAACTATACTAAAATGCTCCACCAATGAAAAGTTTTCCCTCCAAAACCTACTTGACGCGCGCACTATTGACATAGACCATTGTGAAAGATACCCTAAGCATGGGCTAAGAGTTTACGAGTTTTCTCGGAACATTAAAAAAAACGGTACATGCACTTGAATCTAGCGAAAGAACGCCAAGCCTAACACATGCATGTCAACTCGACACCGAAAACCATAAAAATGTCCCGTAAATACTCTTTTTTCTACCCATAGTTTTCCTATCTAAAATGCGTATTTTCTTTTATTAAACTTTCCCGGCGTAATACATTATAACGTTATGCAAAGAATGACGAACATTCTTAAATTATTTTATTATAATAATTATCGCAAATTATAACTATAATCTCCGCTCACCGATGCTTCGTACAGGCAGCGTCATAAAATAATAAATAGGTCACTAGGAAGACCTCGGCAAATAAATTAAATAACTATTTTAAACTGGCAATATATTGAATAATATTTAAATAATATAAAAAGTAACATGCTAAACGAAAAGAATAGAAGCTGCAGTTTCCGAAAATACCACACAAGGTATGTTTTACACAATAAGTAAAATAGTTCAAAAAATAATTATTTAAAATCCGAAAGAGGAAAAAATAAATCATAAAGATTGCATACAAAATAAAATCATCCGTTGAAATTGTTTTACATATTTCAAATTAAAATAAAAATTTTATAAATAACTTAAAATTCCAGAATAAGTTTTTAACAGTTATATATATTATTTTTCGCAAAATATACGTATACAACAGTCTCCCCTTTTCTTGTATAATATTATTCATGACAAACTTAAAACTTTAAATATTATAAAAACTAATTACTTACAACTACAAGTAGATTATTTTAAAAACAAAAATTGTGCACGTATACGTATAAAACAAAACAACTGAAACCTTTAAACTTAGTTGAATTATACTTAATTTTAAAAATAATGCAGCCGCATTTTTTTGTTGTATATATAATTACAAACAGAAATAAAACGAATCTTATCTGCAATAATAAATCTCCTAATAACAAAAAATTATTACAAACGGCCTGACTCTGTTCTTTTTACAATTAAAATAAAAAAGGAGTGTATCACGAATTTTTCTGTTATCTTTTCGTAATAATAAAAATAAAGAAACATGCATTAATTTTCGTTACATTTGTTTAATTATGTTCAAGTTTTATTCATAAACATTTGATATAATTCAAAATTACGAATAAACCATTTTTAATCTTTTTCATAATCGAGATTAACCATTATTAAATAAAAGATTAATCTAGTTAAGTATGTACAAGCGTTAGAATTTAAGTTTGTTATTTTATTTTTACACGACCGACATTTTCGATATTTAAATAAAATATATGCAAACGAAAAACTTATAAATAAATATATATTGGGTTATTTGATAATTAAGGGGGGGGTAGGGTTTTGAAGGCAGAAAAAAACAGGTTTTTACAGATTTTTTTTTGGGCGTACGGTAAAAGTAAATTTATTTCTAATTATTATACATTAAAGAGTAGTTATTGAACTATATTCTGTGAAATATTGGTTGAAAAATATTGAAAATTGACCGAATGGCAGCAATTCTTCGCAGGCGCCTCAGAAAAAATACATTTTGCGGTGCACGTCATACCTCAGCACTGGATCATCTGAAATGAAATAACCAAAGTTTTTCTTTTAATTTTTATGTCCCTCTAGGTATCCCTGTCGAGTTTTTCCATTTTTTTTAAATTTTTGAACTTTTTACAAGACTTGAAAGTGAAAATACCGATTTTTGGCCTGAATTCATGACTATTGTTGTTAATAATAAAAAAAATAAAATCAAAAACGAAAAAATCTCAACAGGGTTACCTCATGAATTATGTAAGGAAATACTGTAAAAAATTTGAGAACGATCGGTTGAATAGATTTTGAGTTACAGAGTGCATTGACTCAAAAAACATCGATTTGAGAAAAACGCGTTTAAAGTTTTTCGTAGCGAAAAGACCCTGATAAAACTTAGTAAGCTATTTATTTTTTATTTTACTCACATAGAATCATTAATGCCGGGACCATAGAGTATAGAACTTTCGTCAAGAATGTCCAAAGCATCTTTTTGATCAAGTCTGCGGCGAATTCTATCATTTTTAGCGGTTTCAGCTGCTCGCTCATCTGCTCTGTTCATTCGAATATCGTCGGTTAGAAGCGCCCATCCATGACAACTTGGACCAGTACTGATTCGCATATCTTCTAGGAAGGTTAAATAAGCGTTACAGCCTTCATTGAAAACACAAGCAGCCACTGAAGATGCAAATTCGACGACAGTTGCTGAACCACTCTCAACTTTCGGCAGACTCCTTTCTACACTCTCTTGAAACTTTTCTCGGCATTTTGCGAACAACAAAAATATCACAACGAAATAGAGTAAGAAAATACAACACGACTGTTACACTCCGCGTCTGCTTCGAAAATGAACCAACACCAGGTACCGTTACAACGACCTTGTCTAAGACCTTTCTGTAAACTGCTTAGGGACAATAACAAAAGAGATTGAGAAACAGCTGCCTTTCCGCTGAGCGGTTACAGCTCAGGTAGTCGTTCGAGACACGCCTACTTCCAAAGCTATATCTTTGTGAGTTTTGCTCCGATTGACTTCATATTAACAGACAACATTCTTGAGTTACTATACTTTCATAATATGCAATAAAAAAAAATCACTTTTTTTGAACCCTCAAAACCATACCCCCCCCTTAATGTCGCTTTTTTCTCATAGATGGCGTGAACCGCATATTTCATGTAGTAGCGGTTGAGTGGCGTATATTATTATATACTATTATAAAGGTTAGACTGTACACTATCTTCTGTCAAAAACTGAGCATCATTAGTAAATAACAAGTTGGTTAAAAATGAAGTTGAAAATGGACAATCAAAGTGAGCATTATCGGCATATTTTATTGTTTTACTTCCGAAAGCGCAAAAATGCGGTGCAAGCTCAGAAGAAATTGCGTGAAGTTTATGGTGAGGACTGCCTTACTGAACGCCAGTGTCAGCGTTGGTTTGCTCGCTTTCGTTCTGGAAATTTTAATGTGCAAGATGCACCACATACTGGTCTCCCAACCACTACTGATGACGACAAAATAAAGGCATTAATCAAAAATAACTGGCATATGACAACTCGAGAGATAGCAGAGAAGCTCGGTATATCGAATTCAAGCTTCTACTTGCACTAACAACAGCTTGGTTACGTAAACAAACTGGATGTTTGGGTTCCTCACGAATTAAAGGGAACCCACCAAACGCATTAACATATGCGACTCTTTGCTGAATCGTAACGAAAACGACCCATTTCTAAAAAGAATCATAGCGGGTGATAAAACATGGATTGCGTACGATAATGTAGTCCGAAAACGATCATGGATCAAGCAAGATAAGCCCCCTACGATCGACATCTAAAGCCAATATTCACCAAAAGAAGATAATGCTTCCGTGTGGTGGGATTACAAGGGTATAGTCTACTTTGAGCTGCTTCCAAGAAACCGAACTATTGATACGAATGTCTACTGTTGTCAACTATCAAAATTGAATAAAGCAATCAAGAAAAAACGCCCTGAACTAGCCAATTGCAAAGGTGTGATATTCCATCATGATAACGCTAGACCTCACACCTCTATGATAACCCGTCAAAAATGAATGGGGCCCAATTGGGAACTTATGCCGCATTCACCCTATAGCTCTGACTTAGCACCATCAGACTATAATTTGTTTCGATTCCTTAGAAACCATTTGAATGGTAAAACTTTCGATTCCGATCAGGCTGTTAAAAATGAGTTGGACCAGTTTTTCGCTTCTAAAAACCGAGGTTTCTTCGAACATGAAATTTTTCAACTTATCGCAAGATGACAAAAGGTCATCCAACAAAACGGTCAATATATCATTGATTAATGTTTGTGGTCAATATAAATAAATTCACTTTGAAAAATATGAAAAAAACGACATTCATTATCGAACAACCCAATATACGAGGTCTGGCTATTAAATAACGAGACGACGCGCCTAGAGGGCGCCCTAGAGGGGTGGGGGAAAAAACGAGTAGTGCGTTGGGTATCTAGATATCTTTTCTATGCACGTACCAAAACACGTTCTCGTCACTATTATTGTATTTGTGCAGTAGCGGTTTGAAACGAACGTGTTTTATTCTCGTGTCGAAAACCATGTGTGACGAAAAACAAGAGCAACGTATCAATCTCAAATTTCTCGTTAAATTGAAAAAAACTCCGACTGAATGATGTAAATTGTTGCAAGAGGCCTATGGGGACCTAGAATTCTCTATCTCGTGCGCGTGTTTTTGAGTGGTGTAAGCGCTTCAGTGAGGGCCGAGTGAGCACTGAAGATGACCAACGCCCAGGTCGCCCTGTCACTGTTTCAACTCCGGAAACAGTGACCAAAATAAACCAAATTGTGCGTGCAGATCGTCGAATGAGCATCTGGATGATTGCCGAGGCTGTAAACGCCGATAAAGAAACGGTTAGACAAATTTTACAAAAGGAATTACACATGACAAAAGTCTGTGCAAAGTTGGTGCCAAAAAATCTGACTCCTGACCAAAAGCTCTTGCGTCAACAGGTCTGCTCAGATTTCCTTGAAAGGTTAAAAAAAAGATTCCGGACTGATGAAAAACATTATTACTTGCGACGAAACGTGAATTTTTCAATACGATGTTGAAACAAAGCGGCAATCGATGCATTGGAAGACGCCTGAATCGCCCAGAATCAAAAAAGCAAGGATGTCCAAATCAAAATTCAAGGCTATGTTGATCGTTTTTTTCGACATTAACGGTATCGTGATGACTGAATGGGTTCCAGAGGGTCAGACTGTCAACCAGACTTACTATTTGTCAGTTTTGGCAACACTGCGAGAACGAGTTCGTAAGAAACGGCTCGAGTTGTGGAAGAACAACTCGTGGATTTTGCACCAGGACAACGCACCTGCCCATAACGCGCTATCTGTGAAGCAGTATTTGGCCAGTAAGCGCACTCCAGTGCTCGAACACGCGCCGTACTCGCCAGATTTGGCACCGTGCGACTTTTTTTTGTTTCCGAAGATAAAATCTGCTTTGAAAGGGGCCCGATTTGAGTCAATGGAAGCGGTAAAGCAAAAAACGGCAGAGCTCCGAAAGGCCCTCACCAAAGAAGACTTCCAGCACTGATTCGATCAATGGAAAAAACGTATGGAAAGGTGTGTGGCAAAAGAAGGGGAGTATATTGAAGGGAAGCATTTGAATGTAGAATAATTTTTATAATAAAACTTTTTTTCGTAACCAGTCTCGTTATTTAATAGCCAGACCTCGTATATACAGGGTCATCCAAAAGTCTCGGTACGGCAGAAAAATTTTCGAAGAATGCATTTTGGCAAAAAACGTTTCTAACAAAAGTATAAGGATTTTTTCCTGGCTATCTGATGGTAACCTTGAATTTGACTTTTACTTTGACCTTCAAGCTCATTTAAAGGACAAGTTAAGTTTTGTAAATGGGAACCTTTATTTTTTATCGCGGATTTGGAAAGAGCAAAAAATTCTGCATCTAAACATGACCTTAACCAACTCCTTGACCATGACCTTCTAGGTCAAATGTTGATCGAGTGCCAAGAGTCCCAGTACGAATGTACTCCCGACCAATTAAGGCAAGGTAGTGTGTACTTTCGACCAATTAAGGCAAGGTAGTGCGTAGTCCGGATCAATTAAGGCAAGGTAGCGTATACTCCTGACCAATTAAGCTAAGATATCGATAATAATTATGGTAATAAGCAGTTATCCCAACTAACCCAACTGGCGAATAAGTGGTTGAGGTATAGTGTAGCAACGACACTTAGAAAAAATTGTGCTGTGGTGTTAAACTCATAACGGTGTTTTTAAAGCTTGTGTTTAAAGTGTTTACTGTCCACTTCTTGGCAATATGCCACGCGGTTGTAAAAAGTTGCCGTAGCCTTCTGGATCATCTGTGATTCAATGCTATCTATCTCGTCTCGTATCCGTTGTTGAAGTTCCACAATACTTTGTGGTTTAGTTCTGTACACTCTATCTTCTAGATATTCCCATAGAAAATAATCCAGCAGCGTGAGATCTGGTGATCTCACAGGCCATTCTATCACTCCACGTCGTCCTATCCATCTTCCCGCAAGCACTTCATTTAAATAATTTCTGACACTTCTTACGAAATGAGCTGCCGCTCCATCCTGCTGGAACCAAATTTGATCAAATTCATTACCCACAATAGCCAGAATAGTAGAAATAATTTCATTTCTTAACATATCCTTATATTTTCTACCATCAAGATTGCCTTCGTAACACATCGTTCAATAAGTCCCGAGACTAACAACGAAAACAACATTTTTTTTCAAAAATCATTTTTATTCATCAATATAATCTCCTTTTAGAGTGATACAATCTTTCCAACGCCTTTCCAACATTTCTATACCATGTTTATAGAAGGATTTATCCTTTGCTTCAAAATAGGCTTTAGTTTCGGCAATAACCTCCTCATTCGAGCCAAATTTTTTTCTCTTGAGCATTTTTTTGAGATCAGCAAAGAGCCAGTAGTCGCTGAGGGCTAAATCTGGCGAATACGGGGGGTGGGGAAGCAAATCAAAGCCCAATTCGTTCAATTTTGCCATTGTTTTACTTGAAGGTTAAATTTCAATTCTTTCCAAATCTGTAATAAAAAATAGGGGTGACCGATGAAAAAGCAATTTCGACCTTGTAATGACTTTAAAGATCATTGTGAAAGTCGTGTTTAAGACCATATTTGGACGTAAATTCTTCTGCTCTTTCAAAATCCGTGATAAATAATAAAAGTTACTACTCAAAAAACAAATTGTTCTTCAAAGGACTTTGAAAGTTTACTTAAAGGTCAAATCCAAGTTACCATCAGATAGCCAGGGAAAAATCCTTATAATTTTGTCAGAAACGTTTTTTCCCAAAATGCATTCTTCGAAAGTTTTTCTGCCGTACTGGGGCTTTTTGTTGACCTTGTATATATATATAACTATACGTTTTATTTAAAATCTACTACTAATCTTATATATACTAAATAATGCGTCTTTTAAAGACATTTATGCGAGATTATATATAATAATCACTATAATAAACGCTTGAGAATTTTAAGATTAATATAAAAGTTAATATAAAAATATAAAAATATGTTTGGTAAAACTATAATCATACATTAATATAAAAATATGATTTGTAAAACTAACATTACAAATAAGTATTGTAACGCCACTGGGGATCAGAGTGGCGTACAAATGTAAAGGGGGGGGGGGAAGCGGGGAAGCGGTTTGCTTGCTTACTAGTAAACTACTGAGTTAAAAATTTTACACACGGACACATACGTTTATTTAAACTAATTTACCTAATACAATAATTTATCGCGTTTTTATGCGAGCCCAGGGCGCCAGTTACAATCGTGTAGCGCGGTTTCTTGCGCGGCAAATACTCTGCGCGAGTTGGATTTTGTACGGATGGAGATGCAAATCCAAATGCAAAATCCGCCACAATGAGCCGTAAGACAAGCCCAAATGTTGAGCACGTCGAGGAATCGACAAACTCGGGTCTTCCTCCACACTTTGAGCAACGACAGCGATATTTTCAGCAGAACGAATGTTGCGATGATGCACAGGCCTTGCAATATCAATAACCGATCCAGTCTCTTCAAATTTTCTCACTGTGTTAGAAATTGTTTGCTGTGTAGGTCGATTATGTCGACCGTAATCGGCTCGTAAAGCCCTAAATGTTGATACAGCAGAATCACCATTTTTATAATAAAATTTAATAATTTCAACGCGTTCTTCGACTGTTAAACGATCCATATTTCTAAATGGCAAACCTTCAACTAAAAAAAACACGCTTTGGATGACATTTAACTCTGACAGATGTCAAATGGCAGGGTTATACTTTTCCTACCACGAAATGGATAACCCTGTATAATACTTAATTCAAAATATTTTTTTTTTTTTTTTTTTTTTCTTCTTTTTTCCGCTTTCTGCTATCGGCCACTTGGTTGCAACGTGATAGCTAACTCGGCAGAGAAATACTCTCGTCCGCGAAAGCACTCGCGGCTTGCAGGCCAACGGCAGTCAAGCAGCGCATAATTCTACTAGAACAATAAGGATCAGGTCTTGATCCTTTTCTCGTCAACGCAATAATTCCTGAAGGCAATGTATCATTGGTTAATTTATTTATTCAGTTGTATGTATGTCCCAATATTAATTCAATGCATGCAATTTTAACTTAGTCATCGTAAAATAATAAAGTCTCGCGAAACGATCTGCACTATAATGAAAGAGTAGTACCGCCGTGTTTGTACATTAAAGGTAATTACCAAAAGATGATTGCGGGTATTGTAGAAAAAGAAATAGCATAACAAAGATTATTATTAACAATTGTGTACGTTTGTTTGTTTGCTTGTGCGCGCTAATTCCGAAATTATTAAACGTATATTCAGAGTTTCAATGGATAACCTAAGCTTAGTTCAAAGCAACGTACAGGCAACGACAATTTTCCGTTATTATGCAGTATAATATATTTATAATATTATGCGCTGCTACATACAAAATAGTATGAATATGGCTGCTGCATGCAGAACATTGAAAAAGGATAAACTTTTTTTTTTTTTTTTTTTTCTTTTCATAATAATAAAAAAGTTCTAAAATTAGAAAAATTTTAATTTTACTATACATAATGCTTTTAGGAAAAATAAAAAAGTTTTAAATATGTTAATTTTTTAATTAATATGTAAGTTTAATCTAACAGGGAGATTATTAGTATAGGGATAATCGTGACACAATAAATGTATATATTTTTATGTTTTTATTTATAATATGGTTAATAACATGGAACAATAATATGGTATACGACGCATACATTAATATTCAGTAATATTGTAATAATTATCGTAGCAGAAGGTGTAATTTTCCTTTTTTTTTTTTCAAATAATCAACTTGCTTCACTCTGTGACCTTAATATTTTCACTCATAATAATTCATTCAATTTATAATCATTTATTTACTCTTAATCACTAATTTCGTCTAATTTAAAACACTTCATTTACTCACTATCGCGTTATTATCATTTATTGTAATTATAAATTTTTTTTTTTTTTTTTTTATTGTTCACTTTTTATTTATTTATGTTTATATATTTATATTTTTCTTCTCACTTCATTTTACTTTGTTTTAACGCAGTTTCTTTCTTTATGTTATTCTTTATATTAATTATTTATTATTTCATTTGTTCTATTTCACTCATTTTAATCCGCATATATATATATATATATATATATATATATATATATATATATATATATATACATATATATATATATATATACATTGTGACGGGTGGCTTAGAGAGGTTAAGCTACCCGCCAAAGGCGAGAGAAATAGAGTTCGCGGCGAGACGATACGCGGCGCCATCGATCAAGCGATCGGCGGCGTGACGCGGGAAAAGCCGCGGCGTACCGAAACGCGGCGCTATCGATGAAGAATCGATAGCGCTACGCGGGAAAACGGATAGGCGAGAGGGGAAGGAGGAGCCCTCCCCTCAAGCCTTCTTCTCGTCCAAGCAGTAAAAAGAGCCGCACGCGTTTCGAGTGATCGGGAAAGACACAGCGATTTTTGAGAAGATTTTCCGCAGCGTTTACGCAGATCCGAATAGACAATCCCGCGAGCAACTATTCGTAAAAGTAAGTGGCCACTTATCATATTATCAAGTCCGCGATTAACTTATATTTAGTTATCCTGACGCGTGTGCGATCGCGTCAGGCAGATATAGATATAGTAGAGTTACGCGCGAGCCCGCGTAACTCAAACTCGATTAGGCCGCGCGAGTGCGAGTGAGAGGATCGATCTCTCTCTCGCACTATCATAGAATAGGCGTACGAGTAAGAGAAAGCCACTCTTACTCGTACAACCTGCGAGCACGCAGTTGAGCGAGAGGAACGAGCTCTCTCGCTCAACCATAGACTACAGCATCGAGTGAGAGGTAGAGCCGCTCTCACTCGAGCAACCACGAACTACGGCAGTATAGAGGGGGAACTGCTCTCTCTATATCTGCCGTCCATAAACTACACGTGTGTGTAGCTGCGCGAAGCGAAGAGGGTGCGCATGCGCAGTGCGCACCTTGAGAATTAGTATTGCGCGTGAGGCAATACTAATTGCTCTTCGCAATAATTAACCTCTCAGTGATAATTCGTACCGTTGGCTTTGTAATTGTTATTTTTATTTTTATTAAATTAACTATTTGGCACAAAGCTGGTGCGTTTCTTTATTCATCTTCCCTCTAGCGTCCCTATCCCGAATACCGCCGCCTCCGCGGGTGTGCCAACCGATCGTTGGCACACATACTGAGCAGCCGAGCCCGGTGGGAGCTGCACCGGTCGCGGGGCTTTAGGCAAGGCCCCTCACACACGAGAATAAAGCAGGACCAGAAGAAGGTCCTGCGTTGCTAACGGGCGTAAAGAAATTTGCCCCGTTACAACATATATATGTTTTATTTCCCTTTCTTTTATTTTGTTGCAATTTATTTATCTGTTTTTCTTTTATTTATTCATTCTTTATCTTACTTATTATTACTTTATATATTATTTTCATTTTATTATTATTCTTTCTCTATTTATTCTTTTTATTTATTGATTCGCTGCACATTATTATTTTTCTTTTATTTTAATTCGCACATATATTTTTATTTTTAATTCACTTTCTTTTATTTTTTTTTTCTTTATTTATCTTTCGTTTATATTATTTATCGTTTCTTTTATTTATTATTCTTTTGTTTTATTTATTCGCACATTTCATTATTTATCTATCATTTCATTTATTTCACTTCTTTATTTTTCTTTTATAGACCACTTTCACACTAATGTTAACTTTTACTCCCTTTGTCACAGAGCGAATAGTTGAAGATCACAAGTTCACATTTTCACACTTTCTCTACTGCTTATTATTTTTATTTATAAAATTTTAAATCACTTTTAATTCACATGTGAAAGAATAAGAAAAAAGAACTTTGAAGATCAGCTGCGCGTTATCTTGCCGTGACGTAATATTTATCGCTGCATTCCTAGCATGATCACTCGCATGCCTCGGCGATCCGACGGCCGGGCAAATCACGGAAAGAACGGCATTAGATCTCAAAATAAAATACTTTAATATCTAGAATTTTTATTTAATATACCAAGTATTTTAACAAAAATGCTTTTCTTTTATCATTTCTGATTGAATTTTTAATCCTATATTTTTTCCAACATTATTCACATCACTATTATATTGACATGACCACATTTTTAAATAAATTCAATAAGTTTGATATTTAATAATTTTATTAAATAATTATTTTATAATTTAATTTAAAAATTTTATTAAATATTTAAAATTATTATTAAATAAAATATTTTTCTCCCTTTTTTTTTTTTTTTTTTCTTTATAAAATGTTATTATTAAATAAAAATTTTTCATTTAGTTTATCATTTTGCTTCATTATTCACTGTCACTTTTCCACTTACATTATTCACTTTCACTTTTCTTTATGTATATAATTTTTTTATGTATATTTTTGTTTACTTATACGTATGCCATATACATACATATACACATATCCCACTTCCACTGTATAATGTTAAACAAAATTTTCCGCATGGCATTTTGTTGTATCAATGTAAAAATTGCCACCGCATTCGTAGCATAATCATTTTCACATCGCGGCGATCCGACGGCCAGGCTTCGCGCGGAGAGAACTACATTAATTCTCTTTAAGACATAGAATAAAATCATTCTAATATATTTATTATCAACATATAGATCATTGTAGTAAAAATGAAAATGTTTGTATTCACAATAAAACAATAAAAATATCTACATTTGTCAAAAAATAAGAACATTTTATCCTATAAAAATTTATTATCAATATTAATAATGTCATCGCTGTGGTGATCCGACGGGAGATCGCACGGTGAGGTTTATACTAGTTTTTTTTTGCAAAGCATAAAATAATTATATAACCTAATTACTCAGATGCAAAAAAGAATTATTAAATTTAATACAAATTTTTAGTTTGGATTAATAGACATTAATTAATTTGAATTCAATATATCTAGTATATTAATTTTATTAATATGATTAATTTTTAATATACTTTTTAAACACGTAAGTAATAAAACCTTAAGAATAAAATTATAAAATTATAAATTATAAATTTTTATTTATGAAATAATTTTATTGATACTTTCTTATTAATTAGCAGTAAAAATTTTGAAATTAATTAATTTGTTAAAAATAGACATTCTATAAGATACTTATTTTTAAACGAAAGTTTTTCATTTGCGGTACAAATAAAACAAAATTAATTAACAGACAATTTTATTATAACTTCTCCGTAAAAGTTTATAAAAAAAAAAAAAAAATAGTCTTTTAATGTATTATAAACATTTAAAACAATTCTCTTAAAGGTATAAAATCATTCTTAATAAAATAAATTAATAATTGTAAAAAAAAATATGCACTAAAATTTTAATTTACGAAAATATCAAAATCAACATTTTTTTTTTTTTTTTTTTTTTTTTTTTCAAGATTAAAATTAGTGAGAATTACAAAAATGTAACAAGCTGTTACTAAATTAATTTAAACTGTTGATCCGCTTTTTCAATAAGACCAGTAAATATATATATATATATATATATATATTGTAACGTCGGAGTGACGTTACTATTGCGTACTAAATTCTACGCAAACCTGCCTTGTGCCTTTTTCGAGCCTAAGTACTAAAACTTATGGGCTCGGGACGGCAGAGGTATTATTTGTAAGATTTTATAGGAAGGGTGGTGAGATGCGGGACTGAATAACCATATAGGCCGACGTTGGCCTACAGATTATTCTGGAAAGGACCTAACAAGTGATGTTTGGAGAGAGATATTTAGCCGATCTTGGCTAATACTATCTCTTTGGAGGTTAAAAAGAAAAAAAGAAAAATTTATATTCAAACTCACTTTTTATTCCAAAAAAGGTTGGAGTTGGCTGGAAGTCCTCACTCTCTTTCTCTCTCTCTGTTGGAATTCTCTCCCTCTGTGTAGTTTGCTGCTTTTCTGCTTCTTCTGCTTCTTCTGCTTCTTCTGCTTCTTCTGCTTCTTCTGCTTCTTCTGCTTCTTCTGCTTCTGGGATGATGCCCAATGAATACGTTGAAAAAGAGTTTTGTGTCCCTCGAGTGCTGCCTGAGGTCTGCTCGTGGTAGTTGCTTCCTTGCGTAGTAGAGTTTCGTGTCCTCGAGTGCTGCCTGAGGTCTGCTGCTTGTTGAAAATCTTGCGCGATATTTATACGTTTTTTGGAAGTAGCTCCGAACGAATCCTTTTTTCGGAAAATTTCTGGAGAGGGTAAGATTTTCGGGCCCCCTTCTCCTCGGAGGGCCTGTCTGAGAGGGCGTGGAAAGCCTCTGCGAGGGTGTGTCGTCTTGAAGTCGGAGAGAGAGAGGTTGAGAGGGGACTATCCATTTTTACAAAAATTTTATAATATCTTAAAACTAATATTATTATTAATGATTTGTAAATGTTCGTTTTATTATAATATTTTAGGTAAAATTTGAACTAGGCTACGAAAAAGAATCGTCTTCGTAGCTTAATTCTAACAATAATTACAATTATTTAATTCATTCCTGGTATATTTTTTGTTTGTTATAAAAAGATTTTATTATAATGCTTAAGTTTATTCTGTTATGTTAGTATTTATATTAGTTCAAAAAAAATTTTCTTTACAAAGAGTTTAATTTAAATATATGTTTCTATAATTGTCTGTATCTTATTAGAAATAATGATAATTGTCACCTTTTTTATTGAATTAATATAAACTGAATTTGAGCAAAATATCGTATTGTATTTTAAAATAATTTTAGCTTTACGTGTAAGGTATAATTTGACATCATTATTACATAAAAGTTATGACAATTATAAAAACGACTTACAGTTTTAATCTTATTGTTTTAAAATAATTATTTCTAATATAAATTTAAATCTAAAGAAAAAAGAAAAAATATTATTCTAACTTAAACGCATAGTTACATACATATATATTTATATTTTATTTTATTATTATTATTATGCACCCTTTTATATATATTTTTTATTTAAATGTTAAAAATCAACTTAGATTCTAGTGTGCATAATACATTGTTAAAGATTAATTTTAATATGAATGTAATTTTTCATATACCATCTTAATACATATGTTAAAATTTGTCATTAATATTTCCTGATTAAATACAATATTAAACAAATAAAGTTGTTATATTATTTGGCTTAATAAATCGAGTTAGTTATTGATTTATTGTAGAAATAAATTGTTGTGAATAGAAAAAAGGTAGTGTCAATAAAATTATTTTATAAATAAGTTTATTAACTTATTAATATTAATATGCAAATGTCTTAAATATATAAATAGTTTATTAAAATACAAATCATATTTCATTCTTGATAAACTTGTATTAATTTAAACTTCAGAATTTCTCAAAGCTAAGAATTAAAATATTTTTGTATTAATATTGTATTAAAATTAAGACAAAAAAAGAATCAATGCACATCTTTACCAATTCAAACTCAACAATCTTAATTTTGAAGTTTTATTACTTACATGTTAAAAAAAATATAAATTTTAAAACTAATTATTTTATTAAAATTAATATACAGATATGTTGAATTTGAATTGATTGACGATGTTTTTCTTATTCAAAAAAAAAATAATTCTTTAACAATGTAGTTTAAACTTAAAAGATAAAACGATATATTTATAATTTTTACATTATCTTAAACATTTATAAATTTATTATTCACGAATAAAGAAAACGTGTGTTTTTTTTTTTTTATATCTTCTCATTCCAAAAAAAAAAAGGAATAGAAAGATTATTTGTTATTTGTTCAATATTTCAATTGAAAACGAACATGGTCAAGCCGTTTGTAATAAATTTTATCGTGAAAGGTTATTGTAGGTTTTTTGTATAATTCACTTTTTATAATATATTTTTATATGTATATAATTCGAAAGAAAAATCGGCCGCATTATTTTAAAGCATAATTCAATTAAATTTGAAGATAGCAGTTGCGTTTTTTTATTGGATATACGTGTTCAATTTTATTCGAAAGCAATTAGCCTTTTATAATATTAAAAATGTAAACTTGTCGTAAGTTATAAAAAAAAACAGGTAAAATAAATTATATAACTGTTAGAAACTTATTTTTTTGAAATTTAAATTATTTATAAAATTTGAATTTGTACTTGATATATGTTGACGATTTTAATAAGTAATTTTATTTATTATTTTCTATGTTTTTTTTCTTTTCGGATTTTAAATAATTATTCTGGAATTTATTTTGTATATAAAAAAAAGTATACCTTGTGAGGTATTTTTGGAAATCGCAAATCTTATACTTTTCATTAAACATTTTACTTTTTATTTTATTTAAATATTATTCAATATATTTTTGGTTTAAAACAGAATATACAATTTATTTATTGAGGTCTTCTTAGCGACTTATTTATTGTTTTATTACGCTACCTGTACAGTGTATTGGTAGGCGAAATTTACGGACATAATTTGCGATAATAAAACAATTTAAAAATATTGCATAATATTATAATTGTATTACGCAGGGCAAGTTCAAAAAAAAGAAAATACGTATTTTAGATAGGAAAACTATGGGTAGAAAAAACGGTGTTTATGGGACAGTTTTATAGTTTTCGGCGCCGAGTTGACGCGCACGTGTTCAGCTTGCCATTCTTACGCTAGACTCGAGCGCATGTCCCTTTTCTTTACCGTTCCGGGAAAACTCGTAAAATCTTGGCCCACGCTTAGGGTGTCTTCCACAACGAAACGTGTCAATAGCCCGCGCGTTAAGTCAGTTTTGGAGGGAAAAATTTTTATTGGAGGAAAAAATTTACTATAGTTTGACACAAGTGGTCGATGAGATCGAAGCGCTTTCCCGCTAATCGGCAAGGGCAGGAAAAATAAAGCAGAGAGAATACTTATCGACTTAACACAGGAAAAAAAACGGAGGTCGTTTACCGACGTTACAATATATATACATATATGTAATAATACTTTGATATTTAACAAATGAACATTAATTTATACACCCATATATATTTTATACAGTCTGTCAAGTAAGAGCGTAGTCGTGTTAATTTATAAAAAAATTTATTTGATAAAGCTTTCATATTTATATATACATTGTACACATTACAAACAATGATGCAATTCAGCCAATAATGTGTCCAGTCATTACCGGCGTCGATAATTGCCTGGCATCTCCGAGGCATGCTTTCTACTAATTTGACGGCGTATTCTAGTGGCAAGGATCTCCAGATCCGACGAATTTCGTAAGACAACTGCTTCAAAGTGTATGTGCGTCTTCCACAAAGCTTCTGTTTAATATATGCCCACACATTTTCAATAGGGTTTGCATCGGGCGACTGCGACGGCCAATCCAATGTAACGATGCCAGATTGAGTCTTCCACTGAGTACAGAGCTTGCTGCGGTGTTTAGGATCGTTGTCCTCCTGCAAAATCCAATCTTCATTTTTTGTGATGTACCATCGTTTGGCAGATGGCAGTAAAGCCTTTTGTAGATTCTTATCATTTTCTCGGCATTTAGGTTGTCAGTAAAGAGGTGCAAAGTGCCGAATCCCTGCTTTGAGAAGCAGCCCCAAAGATGCACCTTTATTCCATGTTTTACGGTCCGCTGAACAAGCCTATTGGTGGAAGTTGACCAGGCTCGCGTGAGGGCAGAACGTGCCCATATAGAACATTAATCAGTAAAAATGACATTTTCAAAATCTCTATCAATATTCTCATGCACCCAAGCGAGTCGCTTTGTCACATGTTTTTCAGTCAACAGAGGCTTCTTCATTGTGTTGCGCCATTTCAGATGATGAGTACAAAGATGGGTTCGGATAGTTTTGTAGGATATATCTAAACCTTTTGCCATTAATTTTGCTTGTCCTTGCCGCAGTGTTAAAGCAGGATTCCGCGAAAACAGATTCACTATTCTTTTTTCATCTTTTTTGTTCACTTTTCCTATCGAGTCACGTTCTGGTAAATCATCGACATTTTTAGCCACTTTATATCGCTGTATCTACTTCTGTACAAATGCCTTTGACTTTCTCATATATTTAGCAGCCGCTGATTGCGACATTTTGGGATCTTTCGGGTGAATGCAAAGGAACACAGCCTCGTAGCGCGACGCGTACTTAGCACTCATGGAGTTTAACGTGATTCTCTTTCAAAAGATCAACGACAAATGAATCTTCGTTGACAATGCATCAAGGACAAAGCTTTTGTCTATCGGCTCGCGAAGGAATTAGAGCAAAATCTTCTATTACCTGTCAGTGAAGTCGACCACGCTTTTACTTGACAGACTGTATAATTTAAAAAAAATAATTTTTTGTTATAAATTATTATTTTCAGTTTTCTCAACATTCAACCTGGGTATATTTCAAATAAAATTTTTATTTATTATGTTAGTAATTTAATAGTTATGTAAAATCAACTTAAATAATCGAGACTTTTTCCTTTTTGAATAAATATGTCAAACTGTAATCTATTTTGTTACTACTTTTAAATTCATAATATAGAAGATTTTATAAATCAGTTATAACTTTGAAAGACACTATTATTTAGGTGACTTTACTTCTTTCATTATTTTAATCTTGGAAATTTCGAAACTTCTGTAAAAAATATATTAATTACTTATTCTTTTAAATTTCATGCATTTGACAAATCTATATTTTATGCAAGATAAAATAATTTTGTCAATTTCGAAACTTTTGAGTTATATAGAAGAAATTTTTTTTTTCAATTATCAAAAATGTAGATAATTAAGATAATTAAGATAATCATAATTCAAGATTATTGACAATTGTTTTCATTTATGTTGAAAATCTATTAAAAATTGTAAAAATATAATAATATAAACGAAAATATAAAAAGCGCTTTCAAAGAAAAAAGGAAAACTAATCTTTGTCAATAATTAATTAAATAATTCAAATATAATTGACATAATTATTGGGTGTACAACTTTGCTTCCGCTGTTTTTTTCCGAAATTCGAGGCTTTATTGTAAAAAACTAGTTTTATATTTATGATTAAAAGTATTGTCTATCGCTGGCCACTACTTTCTACTATCTTTCGGGCAGCATACGAATCCCACGTTAAAAAACTGGTCATCTTTTGAATCGATCCACGAATCGATCCAATTTTCTACTTCTTCATAAGACCGGAAGTGCTGGTCAGCCAGGCCGTGTGCCATTGATCGAAACAAGTGATGGTCCGAGGAAGCAACGTCTGGAGAATACGGCGGGTGAGGTAGGACTTCCCATTTCAAAGTTTCCAAGTATGTCTTGACCACTTTCGCAACATGGGGTCGAGCATTGTCATGCTGTAAAATCACTTTATCATGTCTCTCATTGTATTGTGGCTGTTTGTCTTTCAATGCTCGGCTCAAACGCATTAATTGCGTTCGATAACGATCGCCTGTGATTGTTTTAGTCGGTTTTAACAACTCATAATACTCTACGCTGAGCTGGTCCCACCAAATACTGAGCATGACCTTGGAACCGTGAATATTCGGTTTGGCCGTCGACGTGGAAGCATGGCCGGGATATCCCCATGATTTTTTGCGCTTGGGATTATCGTAGTGAACCCATTTTTCGTCCCCAGTCACAATGCGATGCAGAAATCCCTTCCGTCATTGCCTTGCAAGCAGCTGTTCACAAACATACAAACGCCGTTCAACATCTCTCGGCTTCAACTCGTACGGCACCCAATTTCTTTGTTTCTGAATCATTCCCATGACTCCCTGGCGTTTTGAAATGGCTTGTTGCGTCACTCCTAATGATCCTGCCAATTCTTGTTGCGTTTGACACGAGTCTTGATCAAGTAATGCCTCCAATTTTGCATCTTCGAAAACCTTCTTTCTTCCACAGCCATGCTGGTCTTCGACGTTAAAATCGCCGTTCTTGAAGCGTTGAAACCACTCTCGGCACGTTCTTTCACTAATAGCGGCCTCACCATAGGTATTTGAGAGCATTCGATGAGCCTCAGTCGCAGATTTCTTCATATTAAAGCAGAAAATTAAAACCTCCCGCAAATGACGAGAATTTGGCTCGTAAGCTGAGATGTTTAATCGAGAATAACTTTATGATGCAGACACAAATCGACTAATATTTCGATGGCGTTATGTTTACAAATACCTAAGCTTATTGTATGACATCGATGATCTATTCATTTCACCTACCACTTACCGCTACATCCATCTATTGCAAAACGGCGGAAGCAAAGTTGTACACCTAATAATACAACAAAAGTCCCTCAGTGTTGGCGGTTACCCGGCGCCTCTACCAAAAATTTCGCTGTTACGTGCGGGGCTACACGCACAACACGAAATTTAAATATTTATTTTATTGCGGGACCCGCCAACGCGTCCCGTACGGGCCCGCCCGCGCATCGCGAACCGAAGGGACCCATGTTGCCGCGGATTATAAACATGACAGCCTCTACCCCATTCTTTAGTGGGGATCAGGCGCAGAGAAGAAACATGATATTAATTAACTTAACATTAATAACGATTATAAGTAAAAACCTACCTGGATCCTAAGCGCGTCCTGGAATTCCAAAGATACCCGTCCGACGAGGAATTGAGGTTTAAAATACTTAACACAACCAGTTCTTCTCAATTATAGTCTCTTTATTTAATAAATTATACAACCACGCTGACGGAGTTATTGAACGTCACTCACACACGCAACACGCGGCCGAAACCGGGATGAAAACTAGAAAAAGTTATTGAAATGGAATTGTTTAAAATATTATAAACTATGGAGACTCAAAGAAAAATTAAACGACGTTACGGCGGAGTTTAGATACTACTGTTCTTTTCAACCGTCTACCCCCTCGCGGCCCGTTAGTACTCATATTTAAAGACCTTGAGGTGGAGGCATCGTGGGGATTTTTGCTTATTTGGCATCGGCGCGAGCCTCGGTGGACTCCCGAGCCTCCCCCGCGCCTCCCGACTAAAATGCAACCTTAGATATTTTATTTGTTTAAATGTGTGCGCCGAGGCGAGTTGAGCAACACAACTCTCTAAAGGTGTGTGGGAAAAATATCTGACTGTAAGAATACGTTTATTTTCCATGTCTCCCGGGTTTTTTCCACAGGTGTCAATTTGCAGCGTGAGTGCAAGTATCACCCACCTTTTTCTAACACTTTGTTGTACAGAGTTCGTCAAACTGCGCGCTCAGCATTTTCACACATTAAACGTACACATTTATGTGTTGCAGTAGTACATTGAACCGTTTAATTTTGATTTCATTTTTTATAAATTCTTAATTTAATTATTATTTAATTTAATTATTTAATTTAATTATTAAAATTTCGTCACGTAACACCCCCAAACACCACCGTGAATGCTGCGTATTACGTAGAGGTGTTGAAACGTCTGAAGCGCCGGATTAATCGCATCAGGCCCGAGTACAAGGAACCGGGATCGTGGAGTTTGCTGAATGACAATGCGCCTGCTCATTCTTCGAACATTGTGAAGCGTTATCTCGCCGAAAATCAGATCCCACGCATCAATCACGCCCCTTACTCGCCAGATCTTGCTCCAGCCGACTTCTTCCTATTTTCCAAGCTAAAAATGGCCTTGAAAGGACGATTTTTTGAAGATGTACCGAGCATTCAAGCGGCTTGCACCGAGCGTCTCACAGCGATAACTTCAGAGGAGTACCAGAGAGCCTTCGAATTACTCATGGAGCGCTCAAATGAGTGTATATCTAGGGAAGGGGACTATGTTGAAAGTTAACAGGAATAAATTTCTTTAGATGTAATTTTCGATTTCTTATTTCAAAAGTTCGGGAACTTTTCCGACATACTGTGTATGCTACGTAAATCATAATTTAAAATCTCATAAATATGATTCACGAAAAGGACGAACTTGGTATTTTTAAAAATGTAGCTTAAACAACGCGGTATTGTTTAGATTGTAAAGATTATTTTTGCACTAACTGCTTTTCAATTATTCATAAATAAAACAAAAGATAATCAGGAGAAAGACGGCAAAATATTTATTAGGTGCGCAACTAACTTCTCGCTGTTTCTCATGATGTAAATGCAATTTTATTGTAAAAAAATGATTACAAATAATCATTTGATGTATATTGCCCATCGCTAACTACAGCTTCCTATCTTTCTGGCAGAGAACACCGTTACGGTAAAAGTGCTCGTCTTTTAAAGCTATCCACGAAATAAGCCAATTTTTGATATCTTCATATGAACAGCCATGTGTCTTCGAATGGAACAAGTGACAATTGGATGGCGCAATATCTGGGGAATATAGCGGGTGGGGTAAGACTTCCCATTTGAGCGTTTCCAAGTAGGTTTTAACGGGTCCGGTAACGTGAGGCCGAGCGTTGTCTTGCAGTAGAATCATTTTTTCGTTCCTCTGCTCGTATTTTGGACGATTTTCTCGTATTGATTTGCTCAATCGCATTAATTCAATTTGATACTGTTGCCCAGTGATGGTTTTGTTCGGTTTCAAAAGCTGATAATAAATAATACCGGCCCGGTCCCACCGAATACACAGCATAACCTTCGCAGCGTGAATATTAGACAGAGCCAACGACGTAGAAGCACAACCGGGCAGTCTTCATGACCTTCTTTTCTTTGGGTTGCTGAAATGAATCCATTTTTCATTACCTGTCACGATGCGATAAAGAAAACCCTTCCTTTTTTACCGCTGAAGCAGTTGTTCACTAGCGAGAGAACAACGCTCAACATCCCTTGGCTTCAAAACAGTAGGAACATAAATTCCCTGCTTTTAAATCATTCCTAACATATTAAATCGCTTAGAAATGGCTTGGCGGGTAACTTCGAATACTGAAGCAAGCTTATTTTCCGTTCGGCATGGATTGTCGTCGAGCAATGCCTCCAATTCAGCGTCTCCTACGGTTTTTGGCCTTCCTTAACGGGGACGGTCGTCAATATCAAAATCACCGTCTTTGAAGCAACGGAACCAATCATGGCACATTGTTTCATTTAGAGCAGCATCTCCGTAAACGTTTTGGAGCTTTCTATATGCTTTAGTCGTCGTTTTCTTCGAATGAAATAATAAAGGGAACGCTTTTCGCAAATGACGATTATTTGCACAAAATAAGACATTTCCACACAACTAGAAGTATATGACACCAAAACAAAATCACTAATGTACTAAAGCGATTTGTTTACTACATGTATTTGTTTACTATATATATTCGGGTGTCAAAATCGATAAGCACTTGCTGCTAAAGCTATCTATTGACAAACAGCGGGATCTTAGTTGCACACCTAATATAAAATAGAAAAAAAGCGGAAAAAGATAAACTAAATAAAAAAAAAAGATAAAAAATCAAAAACAATAAGAATCTGGAAAACAATAAAGATAGCTTAACAAAAAATATGACTCTTCAAAAGATTGTCAACCTCCACAATAATAAGAGTTGGGCAACCTAATTATTGTATTTCGGCCAAAGGACGTTAATGCACTATTAAAAAAAAAGAATTTTTTTACTCGATAAGTATCATCTGTGCAAAAAAATTTTATAGAATAAAAAGGTGCTTTGAATTGGTCAAAGAATACTTGTGGATTTTCTCGTAATTTTTCGAATCATTTTTGGATATTTTGAAAAACGGTCAAGTGAAAAAAAAATCATGTTTTTAATCCTAAACATTTTTTGTACTATAAAATTTTTTTTTAAAGTAGATCCTTTTTAAGTGAAAAAATTCCGTAGCTTTTTATTATATTTATCTACAAAAACGGCTACTTCGATGGCCGTCATTTTGAATTTTGCTAAACTATTTATCCTATATTTTAGTATCGGCATGTATGCCACCAGATCTAGAATTTTAGTGTGATCTGAATACGGTACTTTACTTAAAAATACGATTATCTACAAAAAAATTTGCTTATTTTCTTTTTTTTTTTTTTAACTACTTTCATGCAAAGAAGTTTGCAGATATTGTAAATCTGAGACCGGATTTTTAAAGAGCGGAAAATATTACATCAGAAATAGTGTTGCCGATTCGATTTATCGATTTTTTTCCTAAGAAACAACTCGTTGAACGAGAAAGAAAATATTGGTTAAAAACAAGCTAAATATTAATTTGAGTTTCTAATAATCAGAATTTAATCTGTTTGAAAAATCAAAATATTTAAATAGTTACACGTAGCCAGAATGTTTAAAAAATCGATTTTTTTATTGCATTTTTGTGTAGCACAAACATTAAAATCCATATTTAAAAAATAATGTCGATCTGACAAATACTTTTGTAGTTACAAGCTGATTTTTGAAGACGAATAAATGCAGAATTTTAAATTTCATTACGGTGTTTGCTGCGATTCCGGAATATATGAAGTATGTTACATATTCTGTAACAGATGTGAAATACGAAACAACTTCTCAGCGAGGACTTATTTACAAGACTTTTATTACTAATAAGTGTTCACTTCATATAATAATTTCAGTCTGTTCGTCGAGCATCCTTATGGTATATTATCAATCCACAAGATATCGTAAACATTTTTTTTTTTAAGGGGCTTGTAGAAATCGTCTGCAGTGATTATATCTATATTTTTAGACCAAAAAATCTTTGTATCAAAATTTAAAGTTGAATTTTTTCGCACAAAAATTTTTAAGTCAATAAATTAAAATACGTCACCAAAAAAATATTTTGAAAAACTGTTTTTTAGCCTCCTAACTGTCTATAACCTCGTACGTGAATTATTATTTGTAAAATTTAAATTTAAGGAAATCGAAAGTCTAATATTAGTTAAAATGTAATTTTAACATACAACCATTTTATCTTAAAAGCAATGAAAAATTTGGAAAAAAAATCTTTGTTTATTAAAAGTTCACATTAATTATAGTTATTAGTGTTATTTCATTTTTAATGTCCTTTTAATAATAATTAATATTCGGGAAAGAGATATAAGAAGCGTAGCAGTCATCCCAAGTAATTTTCAGATTTTATTACATCTGTTTCTGTTATGAATATATTTCAAACGGATTTTTATATTTTTTAAATGCGCTCAACTCGGTCAATTTTTATTGCATCAAAATGATTTTTTTTCCATTTTGTAGATAATTATTTGCACTTTGAAAAAAAAAATTTTTTGTAAATTTAATTTCGAAAATACCATCTAAACCATCGTAAAATACACTTAATATCAAACAATCGGAAAAAAATTCGAGTCTGCGATTTTTTTTGACCGAGTAATGCTATTTAGAAATTATTCGGGCGCTTTTAATGAATATTCTCTTTCCTCAAAGTATTATCTAGTTTCTTTGCTCATTTTGGTCTTGAAAATGGGGGCAATAAGTATTATGTCCATTGAGTGATATTTTTATATTTTGCAAATGAGGACAAGGATGAGTATTAACAAGAAGTAATGGACAAGTTAATCATTTTTATTGAGATGCCACCAAATCTACTAGACCTAAATGTTGGTTTATTAGAAGGCGCGTAATTAGGGTAGGAGTAATGCCACAAATAATTAATATTATTTAATTTTGTAGCCAAGAAAAATAATAAATCTCGTTTATTTAAATTTGAGATTTCAACGTTTATATATATTTTTTTATTAATATAAAATATACGATAGATCACTAATGCTTCGTAACTTACGCGAGTGATAGCGAAGTCTGGGAGGCTAGACGCTTAGCTGAGTGAAAAGACAGGGGCTAACGCGGAAGAATTATTTAGCATTAATTATCCCATTAAATTCTAAGCCGAATCTGGGACAGATAGCTCTAAATTAACTGTTGGATTCGGGAAAAATCTAAAAAATGGTTCCCCTGTTTTTTTTATTGTCATTTGCAATTGTTTATAAAAAATTATTTAAACAAATAAATATATAATAAATATATTATATGAACAAAATCATAAAGTTCGTTATTTCGAAAAATTAAAAGCGGTAATCAGTTCTACGGGAAAAATCATGAAGAAAACCTATACAATGTTTTTCAGTCAGACCTCAAATTGTTAGTGTACAATCGTTTTAAGTAAATGCATTGTACAACCGACAAATTATGAATAATCTTTTCTGTGACTCTTGCACATGTTTTTTCCGCACTTTGTGAAATAAGGATAAGGTCTCACAGATCACATTAGTATATCGCATTTTCTACGTACTCCAATTCTCACCTCATGTTCTTTCGATGAAACTACGTTTATCTTCTATCGTTTAGGTCGCTGCATATGAGAGAATTTTTCAATGTAATATTTATCTGTCACAATTTTCTATAGCGTTTTTACACTAACAATTTGAGCTTTGGCTTAGGAACATCGTAGAGGCTTTCTTCATAAAAAATTAATTGATTTGTCAGCGATGATTGGAAAGCTTGAATTTGTTATGCGATTAGTCGGTGTTGGAATGTACGAAATAAATTTATTTTGTGAATTAATGGAACTAGGCGTGAGACTAAATAAAAAAGTTTATTATAATATAATTAAATTATCAAGATTCACATAGTATTCCAGTTATTTTTCACAACCTTACTAGATATGATTTCCACTTCTTGATCAGAGACATTAGAAATGCATTTCTCCGTCCATCTTCTTCGTCTCGTTTCAGAACATTTGCTCCCATTGAATGGAGAGTGATTTACATCTCTCAGTAAATATATTAACGACGGCAAAATAAATTTCAAATTCATTGATTCATTCCTTTTATAAACTCGAGTTTTGCTTGTACAGCGCCTAATTTGTGATTGAAACAGTTTTCCGAGGGAATCTGTGATCCACCGTTAGCCAACGTGGCACCCACCTAGTACAGAGCTTCTGCATCCTCATAAGTTTATGTAAAATATTGCGTTCAATTAATATCTTACTAGCTTCAGCTATCTACTGCATTTTTAATCTGCGGTCCTTCATCACTATTCTATGAATTTTTTTAATCATTTCAGAAATTGTGACCTCAACAGGGCGTCCTAAATGCGGTTCATAAGAAGTGCTCGTTCGACTCTTTTTAAATTCAAAAACCTACTATTCAACCGTTGAATATGATAAAGAAGAGTCTTTAAGTGTGGAATCTAGCTCTTCTTAAACTTTAAATAGTGTTAGGATTTTTAAATAGAAGTATTTCATGACCGCACGCTTCTCTAATTTTTTCATTTTTACGTTAGTGATTGAGGCGTCTTCTTCAATCAGCTCTCAAATGTAAACTAACAGAGCAACTGACCTGAAAATTTATGTACAAACTAGTGAGATATCAGGCTGCAGAATAAAAGCCAAACATTTGACCTGCTGGCGCCATCTCTAGATCAGGCCGGAAACTTTTCACACCATCATCGTAAATTACGAGGTATACAAGTATGAAATGCGGATTTTAAAAGAAAAAATAACACGTTAAATTTGATAGAATAATAAAAAGTGCCTTAGTCAAAGTATGCTCCATTGCTTTTTATACATTTTTCTCATCTTTCGGACAATTTGTGAACACCACGCCCGTAGAAATCTTCCCCTTTTGCCGCGAACCATTCATCGAGCCATTTTTTGACATCTTGATAGGAATCGAAGCGCTGCTCAGTAAGTGCCTGACCCACCGATGCGAACAAGTGATAATCAGAAGGAGCCAAATCTGGTGAGTAAGCCGCATGAGGCAGAACTTCCCAGTTGAGTGTTTCCAATGTGTCGCGAATCGGTTTTGCCGTATGTGATGGAGCATTGTCATGGAGAAAAATTACTTTGTGTTGCCTCTTTCGGTATTCTGGCCTTTTTTTAAGCAGCAAACGGTTTAAATCGGTTAATTGTTGTTGGTAACGTGTAGTATTAACCGTTTTCCCAGGTTTCAATAGCTCATAATAGACCACGTCCCTCTGGTCCAAACAAACACAGGGCATTGTCTTTCTGCCAAAACGATTTCGTCTTGCGGTCGATGTGTATGGTGCTCCTGGGTCTACCCATGATTTCTTGCGTTTGGGATTTTTAAAATAAATCCACTTTTCATCCCCTGTTACTATTCGATGCAAAAACGACTTCCTTTTATTCCGAGCAAGCAAAATTTCACATGTGATTTTGCGATTTTCCAGTTGCCTGTCATTCAACTCATGTGGTACCCATCTACCGCTCTTCTAAATTTTCCCCATCGCTCGTAGGCGATTGGAAACAGATTGTTGGGGAACACCTAATTGCTGTGCGAGTTGTTTTTGTGTTTGCGAATTATCTTCGTCCAACAATGCTTGCAAACCCATATCTTCGAATTTTTTTGGCAGTTTTCCATGTTCCTTGTCTGCAACGTCGAAGTCACGTTTTTTGAAACGCTGAAACCATCGTTCACACGTATCTTGCAATGTAGCATGTTCACCATAAGCTTCTCGTAATGACCGAAAGGATTCAGCAGCAGTTTTTTTCAAATCAAAACAAAAAATTAATACTGTCCGCGAATGCTCTTCGTTCGGTATAAATTTTGACATATTAAACATAACAATACAACACGATGCACACACTTTTTCAGTCTATCACTAATGCGCGTCTGAACTTGTTAATGACACAACAAAATGGCGCAGTGTCAAATCATAACAGCTTAAACTGCATTGGTACACCATCTGTTGTCTAAAATCCGCATTTCATACTTGTACACCTGGTAAATGATAGCGACCTAACAGAAGATTATATACTACTGTGATCAAAAAGTAAGGTGAAATTATCATTTGAAACTCCCGGGCATTAGGCAGGCAAGTAAATTTTTTTCCTAGGTTGGTAGGACTGTCTATAACATTTGCCAAGCGTCTGTTTGTCAAAAGGTTTAATTATCTCCGAGTTACACGTGTTTTTGTAAATAACCAAAAGTGAATTTTCGATTTTTACAATGAGTGATTTTGTTGAGCAAATAACTTGCATCAAATTTTGTTTGCGAAACAAATATTCTTGTGTGGACACGTTGAAAATGTTGCGGAAGGCCTTTAGTGATCAAACTATGGCACAAAAAAACGTTTGTAAGTAGTACAACGAGTTCAAAGCGGGCCGAGAACGTGTTGAAGACGAACCGCGCTCTGGGTGACCATCAACGTCTACCGACGAGGGCCACGTCCAAAAAATCAAAGATTTGGTGCTTGAAAATCGTCGATTGACAATTAGAGACCTCGCTGATAGTCTTTGAATATCATTTTGCTTAGCCCAAACCATTTTCAAGGATGTTTTGTGTCTCAAACGCGTCAAGTCTCGATTGGTGCCAAAATCGCTCAATTTTTTGAAAAAAAAGTGTCGCGTTGATGTGTGTGAAACTTTGCTGTCTGACTATCAGGACCACTTGAAATGCATCATTACTGGAGACGAGACTTGAATTTACGCATACGACCCTGAAACCACCGACCAATCCAGCGATTATCGTGCAAAAAATGAAGCAAGACCGAAAAGACCACGGCAAAGTCGATCGAAAATCAAGGTCATGTTAAAAGTTTTCTTTGATTATCGTGGTGTGATGCACTATGAATTCCTTTCGCCGGGCCAAACTGTCAACAAAAATTATTATTTGAGCGTTATGCGTCGTTTGCGTGAAGCTATTCGTCTGAAACGGCCGGAATTATGGGCGAACAACTCTTGGTTCCTTCATCACGATAATGCACCATGTCATACTGCATTGGTTCTTCGCGACTTTTTTGCCAGAAACTCGACTCATATCGTTCCGCAACCACCGTATTCGCCTGATTTGGCTCCGTGCGACTTCTGGCTATTCAGCAAACTCAAAAGGCCAATGCGGGGACGCCGTTTTGACCCGATTGAGGAGATAAAAACCGAATCGAAGAAGGTCTTGAAGGCTACACCGGAAAAAGACTATTCCGACTGTTTCGAGGACTAAAATAAGTGTTGGCAAAAGTGCGTTTTATCGGACGGGGATTACTTTGAAGGGGATGAAATTGATTTGGAAAAATAAATAAAGAATTTACATTTTATAAACAAATTCACCTTACTTTTTGATTACAGTAGTACATGCAAAAAATGTTAAGAACATATTTGATAATAAAACTTTAGGTTAATATTCTTATCTTTATTGAAAAAAAAAAAGTATTGCTCTTAACTAAAGTCTTTGAAAATTTTTAAAACAATACAACAGAAAGCCTTCATGCATACGGATTAGACCCAGATCATTACTGTACTACACCTGCTTTAGCGTGCTCAAATACACGAAAATATAGTTAGAAGTACTAACCGATATTGATCAAGTATACGGGTATACGGGGTATAGTTAACCAGTGCTGTAACCGATATGCACGCGCTAGCAATAAGTATATAAATAATTATAAGCAAGATAAAGAGGGTAAATATTTATTGTATTATGATGATATTAATTTATATAATTGGGCAATGGAGCAGTATTTACTCTATAATATTAGGACCTTGAATAAGTTCTCGCTGTTTTTTCAAAGATGGCAGTAGCAGTACTCCGTGCATGGAATTTCACAGTATAATAGTTTACTTTAGTGTAAACAAAGTAAATTTTATTTGTCCTGAAAATGTCTACTTTTGTACCAAATAAAGTTTATTTGCGGAACTTTATTGCACTATTTTATTTAAAAGAAATCTGCAGCTAAAGCACATAGATTACTTGTTGAGACTTATGGTGACAATGCTCTGTCGGATACGATATGCAGAGACTGGTTTTGACGCTTTAAAAATACTGATTTTAAACTTGAGGATAAAGAACGTTCTGGCGCACCGAAAAAATTTGAAGACAAAGAATTGGAGAAATTACTTGATCAAGACCGATGTCATGCTAGCAGAACTTGGAAAAATATTACAAGTAGATGAGAAGTTTTGAAACCGGAATTTTTTTCGTAAAAATTACATGTCTGTTGTTTAAAAATGATAAAAAATATTTTATTCTAAGCAACCTTCATTGATATTATATTTATGCATTCTTGCCACCTCTTCGACAGTTTATAAATGCCACGCCAAAAAAACAGATTTCCTTTTGAATTATCGAACTATTTTCGTACATTTTCCTACAAGTTAAAGCTGTTCAGTAAGAGCGTAGCCCATTGATGCGCATAGATGATAATTGGATGTAGCAAAGTCTGGAAAATAAGCTGCATGCGTTAGTATTTCCCCATTGAACGCTACGATAGTTTCCTGACCCGTTTTACTGTGTGTGACGGTCAAATTAATCATTTGCTGTTGGTAGAGATCAATGTAAACGGTTTCATCAGGTTTGAGCAGCTCATAATAGATTACCTTTTTTTGATCTCACCAAACAGAGAGCATTGTCTTCTTTTCAAGGCGATTTAATCTTGCAGTAGATATCGATGGTTTTTGCCTGGATTCTTCCATGATTTCCGACGCTTAGGATTTTCAGAATATATCCATTTTTCATCATGTTACGTAAATATAAATATTTTATATATATACTTACTCTACCGCATTTGATACTACGTATAGGCTCTCTCTCGCACAATTTCAAGCGGCTGATGTGGCGCGAACAGCTGCTGTGCTGCATCTTCCTCCATCGCGCTGGATAGAATGAAGAGTCTTTCTTTCTTGCACACTTTCATACGCCTTAATTTCAACGCCTTACAACCCTGATTTTTGACAGGTTTTTCATAGGCAACCTCATACCATCGTATTTGCAAAAAAATAATCTTTAATTTGATATATAATTTATTTGGTTACTTGATCGGTGAAGATACCATTTCTAATTCACCTGTTTAAACTAAGCAACCCTATAGCCTTGACAAGAAAAAGGTAGGCAACTCTATGTTTGCATATTCTATAGACTTCATACTTTCAATTAGTGTTAGATTTTTTTGGTTACTCTATCGGTGAAGGTATTGAAAAAAAATTACGTCTTACATTATTAATTAAAAATATCCTTGACAGGATTTCATTAGGCAATCCATCACTGATACTTTCGTTAACATATTTTATTCCGTAAAAAACACATTTCGTTCGGTTACTCAATCGGTGAAGGTCGTTTCCTATACGGATCCTGTACTACAATACTATCGTCTGCGCCCTGCTATATTTACTAAGTATTTTTTAAAAATCTAATATCTTACAAACTACTAATGAAGGTCTTTAATTTTATAAACACGTAAAGAAATTAATTTCTTTTTATTTTATAAAAAAAAAGGGGGTAACTCGTGAACGTCAACTTTACCTAATTATCGAAACAATAAATGATTTTTCTTGCCAATCGGAATGTTTCATAATTCAAATCCATTTAGTGTCTAGTCTATTGTTTTACTACTTAAAAAATGCAATACATGTGTAAGTAACTCATGTATCACTTTTATTTTTTAATCAAAGTACATTTTTACAGGAAAAGTAAACATCGTTCACGTTCACGATCACGTTCACATTCAAAAGATTATCGTGATAAAGATCGTCGAGAACGTGATAAAGATCGAGATAAGGATCGAGATCGTGATAAAGACAAAGAACGAGACAGAAAACGAAGATCAAGATCCAGAGATAGACGAGATCGCGATAGAGAAAGTGATAGAGATCGCGAAAGACGTGATCGTGATCGCGAAAAACGAAGAAAAAGATCACTTACACCGATAACTCTTCCAAGAGTTCGTCAATCATTTGGAAAAGGTGTTAGTCCTTTAGGCATGTAAGTTTAAAAATTTAATAACATATTTTTTCATGATATTATTGTCAATTTTAAAATAAGTTTTAGTACTATAATTATTGCAAGTTTATGATTATGTGAAAATATTACTAATGAAAATTAAAATTTTTATCAACTGTTTAATCAATTTTTTAGGTGTAATTATCTAGTGTGATTTAAAAATAATCTAAAATCGCATGATATAAAATCTTCGTTCGTCATCGAAACTTCTGTCTATTCGTATGAATAGGTCTCAGTATTTTAAGAAAGAATGAAAAGAAGGAAGAGAAAGAGAAAAAGAGGAAGAGGGAGGGAGAGGGAGATGGAGAGACTTATTTTTAGATGCGCTAATGCATGCAAAAGAATGCACCCTTCCATATATACACCCTCATCCCGCACACCCACACATACTCATATATATTATATTTTAAACATAACCTCCACTCATTTAGATGCTCTCGCATGCTTATGAAATATACAGTAATGTGCACTACCTCTAGGTAGCGTTCTTGCAATCGCTAGTAAAGTTGCACCGTAAGAAACTTATAAGGTTTTTAGAATAGTACCTTATAAATTTCTACGCTTTTTTTTTGACAATTTATCAATATTTATTTGCTGCTATTATTATTATCATTATTATTATTGATACTGTTACATTATTATTTCTGATATAAGCCTGAAAATGAAACTTGTTGTATTAGCAGTAATTCCGAATCAGAAGAACAAGATTCTGTGTGTCATTAATTTGGTGACATTGGTTTGGAAAATGTCAATTTTGATGGAATTCAATAAATTTTTGGCTATATGATAAAAATTTCGTAATCAGCAAACCCGAAAACTCTTGAATACTGATTATTTTGAAAAATCGATGAATTTGCAAAAGTGCATTCACCATGTTGTTTAAGATTTGCAAAGCTATTCAAGCACTATACAACAAATCTACAAATATAATGTTATTAATCGTCATATAACCGATAATTGAACATTTTTTTCTTTTTTGAAGTTCGTTGTACTTAAAAAAAATTGTTGGAAAAAAATTATCTAGATTTTAAGTACATGATCCTGTGATATCTAAACTGTTTTTAGTATAAAAAAGATATTTCTTGTTAACTGAATCGATAATTTAAAAAAAAAAATCATCCTTCTATTTTTATTATAATTTTTTAAAATGATTACTTCTTTAAAAATTGCACATGGTTTTTTGTGAGTATAAGAAATTAAAAAAAAAATTTTCTGTCAGTTGTAAAAAACTGAGCTTGATGTTTTTTAACAAAACAAAATTGATTTATAGGTTATTGTCTTAAAATTTTTTAGCTTGATCAATTCTTGTTTAAGTTGGGCAACTCTCACTGAGCGGCACTGTACATTCTAATACTGCAAAAACATACAGATACTCATTATGCATGCATATTCTCCCTGTGGAAAAATGTTAGGATTCTATATGGAAACTGTTCAGATTTCATTGTGCCTAATCTGGATCAGATTAAGCATTCTGATTGAAATCCAGTCATAAGTGTAACGTTGTGCTAATTGGATTTTAATCCGATATTTCATGTAGAATTTATGCAAAATTTTAACCGAATCCTAATTAGATCCCATTACTTTATATTTTCTAACTATTTAATAAATATTTTGTTATACAAATAGAAATGAATTGGTTTACATTATTTTGTCAAAGATTTCATCATTATAAAATGATGTAATTTATTATATGAGGTCTTGCCAAAAAGAATGCGACCTGCTTTTATATTTTCGCGTCAGAGTGTTCGAGCGACCTCTGCAAGATATGAACGTCAACAGTAAAGCTTCACAAACTTATCGGTTACTCACCGATACCTATAAGACGTATAGTTTATGCGCACCGTCTATTTGTTTACAAAGCCTTTTTTGCATTCGTCCGATTTTGCTATTGGTCAAAACGACTAAAAGATCTGATCAACGGAATCTTGTGCAACATTTTTTAACGAAACACGATATCGCACTACTTCGCCAACCTCCGTACAGTCCCGACATAGCCCCTTGTGACTTTTGGTTGTTCTCGAATTTAAATAAACCGTTTAAAGGACACCGGTTCGACGACAAAAGACAAAAGACGGTTGAAGATAATACGACGAGGGCCCTTATGGCTACTCCAAAAACTGACTTCCAGAACTGCTTCGGAAACTGAAAACACCGTTGGGATCGCGTTATTCAATCAAATGGGGACAACTTTGAGGGATACCACTCGCCCGAAATATAAACGTAGGTCGGATACTTTTTGGACAGAACTCGTATATTTTTATACATTCAAATTACATTGATATTATATTTGCAAAATTCTCGAAAATTTTATTGTATAATTTATCTTACAGAAAAAATCCAGAAAAAATTTGTTGACCTAAGGTAGAATCGAATTCGAGATCATTGTACTTTAGCATACACTCTAACAATTACGCTGTGCAACGATTTTATTATACTGAAATTTTAATTTTAATTATAAGTTTCCTGGTAATCTATATACAATTTTATTAATCCTATATTTAAAATAAAGTAGTAACGTAGTAAAGTAGTAGTAATAAATTAATATAATTTTTTTTAGTTTAAAATAATAATTTTAGTCTTAAAGTTTTATTATTTGTGTTCAAAAAGTATATTATAGTTAGAATTAAATTATATTTAATATTATTATTAAAATTAATATTCAAGGATTTAAATTTCAATTAATTGACGATATACTTTAATCTAAATTAAAAATATGTTTGAATTCATATCTTTTTTAATGGTGTATAATGATGATTTTGTAAGTTATAGCACGTGCATGTTCACGGCATTGCAGAGAAATAAAAACATATCAGTAAGGCTCGCAAGCTGCATTGCTGCCGTGTATATACAGATATATATGCGTGGAATACACTATTATAAAGTTATATGTGTACAATACATTATTTGTTAAAAATGAATAATTTTGTACTATTAAAACATATAATTTTTTGTAAGAAGTGCTTTTTTAGAATACTCGTTATCGTCTTGACAAATTTTATCATAATCGGTACAGCAACTTAAACGTTAATAGGTAACAAAAAGAGTTATTTTCCCATTTACTATATTAATATGGATTCATAGAGAATGACTATATTGGTTAACTTAACTCTTATTTGAAAAATATTAGGTGCGCAACTAAGTTCCCGCTGTTTGTCAATAGATGGTTCCAGTAGCAAGTGCTTGTCAATTTCGACATCCAAAACGTCATTAAGCAAGCTTAGACATATGGTAAACAAATCGCTTTGACACATTAGTGATTTTGTTTTGGCGTCATATACTTTTAGTTGTGTGAAAACTTCTTATTTTGTGACAAAAAATCGTCATTTGCAGTAAGTGTTGCTTTTTTTCTTTCATTCGAAGAAAACGGCAGCTGACGCATATCGGAAGCTCCAAAATGTTTACGGAGATGCTGCTCTAAGTGAAACAACGTGCCGTGATTGGTTCCATCGCTTCAAAGCGCGCGTAAAGGAAGACCAATAACCTTCGGAGAGACTGAATTGGAGGCATTGATCGACGAGGATCCATGCCAAACGAAAAATAAGCTGGCTTCAATATTAGGAGTTACCTGCCAAGCCATTTCCAAACGATTGCATGCGTTGGGAATGATTTAAAAGCAGGAAACTTGGGTTCTTTATGATTTGAAACCAAGGGATGTTGAGCGTCGTTTTTTTTGCCTGTGAACAACTGCTCCAGTGGTAAAAAAGGAATGGCTTCCCTCATCGCATTGTGACAGGTGATGAAAAATGGATTCGTTACAGCAACCTAAAGAGAAGAAAGTCATGGGAACTGCCTGGTCATACTTCTACGTTTTCGGCTCAGCCCAATATTCACGCTGCGAAATTTATGCTGTGTATTGGGTGGGACCAAGTCAGTGTTATTTATTATGAGTTGTTAAAGCCAAATGAAACCATCACTGGGCAACAGTATCGAATTCAATTGATGCGATTGAGCGAAGCTCTATACGAAAAACGGCCACAATACGAGCAGAAGCACAATAAAGTTATTCTACTGCGTAACAACGCTCGGCCTCACGTTGCCGGACCCGTTAAAATCTACTTGGAAACGCTCAAATGGAAAGTCTTACCCTACTCCCCATATTTCTTAGATATTGCGCCGTCCGATTATCACTTGTTCTATTCGACGACACATGGTCTGGCTGATCAGCAATTCCGCTCATATAAAGATTTAAAAAATTGGCTTGACTCGTAGATGGCTTCAAAAGACGAACACTTTTACCGTAACGGTATACGAGCTCTGCCAGAAAGATAAGAATAAGTTGTAGCTAACGATGGGCAATACTTTGACTCATTTGCATAAATTTTTTTACAATAAAGTTGCATTTTTATTAAGAAAAACTGCAAGAACTTAGTTGCGCACCTAATAATAAAAATGAATATATTTATCAGTCTATATTTATACATAATTTCATATAAACAGTTTTAAATCTTTTTATTTATTATAAATGCGATTATTAGCCGAATCTTGAAGGGCTTTTTAATAATTATAAAAGAAAAACGATGAAATGACAATCTTACTAAACACAGGTTCATGTATACATGCAACGTGGGTGATTTCAGGGGACCTTCCTTTTTAGAGTTGGTAGATCCTACGAAACTCCGAAAATACATATAAATCTGATTTTTCAACCAAGAGCATATTCGCGTCTCTACAAAATTTATTGTTCTTCTTATGCACATATATGTTTACATTTACTATTGTGATATAGGATGATCACGTTTGGTTAATCGTGGCTAAAGATCACCGCATATTACCTCTTTTTTTAATCAACTAAAACGTCCGTTAGTATAGCAATAATTAAAATATCAATAATTACTTACTATAATATTCTTGACAAATGAAATATTTTTAGTTTTCACCGTATTCTTTTCTATCAATTTAATCTTTTCTATAAGTTAATAGTATTCATTTTCTGAAGAAAGCTTTATTTTAGAAAACGAGTTTCCTTATTACGTTTGTGATCGTTATATCGCTCTGCGTTTAATAGCAGGAATTGATGGAAATGCGAATGCAAACAAATGCGAAATCACCATAAGACGTCAAGAATGGTTCAACAGACTACCTCCAAACGTATCATCACTTACTAAGATATGTGTTAATTTTAATCAAAGCATCTTGAAAGAAATTAATTTTATAGAACAAAATATTATGTGTCTTAGATTTAATGTTTTAACGCAAACCAGAAATAATTTTTGCATAATTTGTACCGGAATTCATAATTTACGAGGTGTGTTCAGAAGATAACGGGAATTTTTGTTTTTTAAAAAAAATATTTATTTACACGTCTACATTAATGTTGTCGCCTTCAAAGTAGTTTCCATTAGATATTATTTACTTGTGCCAACGCTTCTTCTAATACCGAAACACTTTTGAAACTCGATCTTTGGGATAGCCTTTGGTTTTTTCAGCGATGCGCTTTTAATGTCATCTATACTTGTAAAACGACAGTCTTTAAAGGTCCACTTTATTTTTGGAAATAGAAAAAAGTCACACGGAGCCTTGTCTGGCGAATATGAAGGCTGGGGCATCATTACAGTATTGTTTTTGGCCAAAAATTCACGAACAAGCAATGAAGTGTGAGCAGGTGCATTATCGTAGTGCAAAATCCATCAATTATTTTGCCACAAATCCGGGCGTTTTTTTTAGATTGCTTTACGCAAACGGCGTTGAACTTGTAGGTAGTACTTCTTATGGACCATTTGACTTTGTGGCAAGAATTCATGATGCACTATGCTATTAAAATCGAAGAACACAGTGAGCATAACCTTCACGTTCGACCGCACTTGTCTAGCTTTTTTCAGTCTTGGCGATCCAGAATGCCTCCACTAAGATGTTTGAGCCTTAGTTTCAATGTCTTATCCGTAAACCCATGTTTCGTCACCTGCTATAACATATTTCAGCAATTCTGCATCGTTGTTGACTTCATTTAGTGACTCCTGATCAACATCCATTCGCCGCTGTTTTTATTCAAAATTCAACAATTTTGGAACAAATTTTGCTGCCACGCGTTTCATACCCAAAACATTCGAAAAAATTTTATGGCATGAGCCAATAGATATGCCAACATCATCAGCGACTTCTCTGATTGTGATTCGGCGATCGTTCAAAACCATTTCTTTCACTTTTTCCACTTTTTCAAGGGCGTTCGTCATCTTCAACGTTTTCACGGCCATCTTGGAAACGCTTATGCCACTCGTAAACCCTTGTTTTACTTATAGCGGACTCACCATAGGCTTTTGTTAACATTTAACACACTTTGTTACACTTTATTTCATTTTTTACGCAAAATTTGATACAAATTCTTTGATCCATTTTTTTTAACAAACGAAAATCGCCGAGCTCATAAAAACATGTCTAACCTTAGCGGTTGCCACTAAAAAAGTAAACAATAAATACAGCTGAAAATTGTATCATACTTCAGGGGTATTTGTACCAACATAATAAAAATAAATTTTGATAATCGGACTCTTCAAACCCGTGAAATTTAAAAATTACCGTTATTTTTCGAACACACCTCGTATATTCAGCAAGATCCTGATCTATAACCTTGCTTTATCTGGTTGGATGTGGTTGGTATAAGAACATGCAGTTGCCGCCTTCTACTAAATGATGAAATTAACGAGTTTCTGAGTTGTCTAAACGCTATTGTAGCTAGTGCTATAATCTCACAATTGCCAGTAATCATACAATAGATGAAAATTTTAATGTATAGGCGACTGAGTGGGGCAGAAATTTTGTATCCAAAATGGCTTTATTGTTTTTCGAAATATTCTCCATGATGATCAATACATTTTTGCATCCGCTTAAACCAATTTATTCTTGATAAAAAGAAAATAAAATGAAGTCATTTGATGCTATATCAGAGCTGTACGGAAAATGACTTATTAAATCAACATTTTAGCTGGTCAAATAGGTGGTTGTTTCAGTCTATGTGTAAGAGCTTGCATTGTTATAATGAAGAATGATCTCTCATGACTACTTCTTTTTCCGTATTTCACCGAGCGATTCTGGCAAACAAATAATTGTGTATCATTCAGAATTCACCGTTCTGAATTGCTCTAATGGTACGGCTGCCACATGTCCAATTATTCCGAAAAAGTAGACGATCGTCGGCTTCAAAGTGCTTTGAGCTCGAATCACTTTTGTCGGATTTAGCATACGCATAGATTCAAAATTCATCACCTGTATAGATGTTATACATAGCTTCTGATATATCATGATAGTATTTCTTGTGCATTTCTTTGAATTAATTGCTACGAGCATTTTTTCTTTTGTTCTATTTGTTTTGAGCTTTTGTGAAATTAAGCGGGATCCAACAAGAACAAATATTTTTCATAGCTAAAAGTTTAGGGAATATCTTAATGTTGTTCGTCATACTAATGCTCAAAAATGCTTTCATCGTTCTATAGATTTACACCGACTAAGAATGATTATCTTAGGAGGCCGTCATAGAGTAAGTTCCAGAGCAGCGGAACTAATTTCATATCTTGCTGTACGCCTCCTCTGATATTGTAAGTGCACGCGTTATCTGTGTCATATTTTAGAATTCTACTTTAGAAATAATACAAGACAATCCTATTAAAATAAAGATACATTAAAACAGCTTTCCCACAATATCCAACATACGAAAGCACCACTCTTTGTTCTCTCTATTCCGCAGAAAACGTTCTTTTCTTTAGAAAATAATTAATCTTATTTAATGTTGGTTCCAAACTAGTGTCCCTAGGGTTCTAGTAATTTACCACTTATTCTAGGAATATTTAACACGTTGGGGCTTCGTTACCCCTGGATCTTATCCTGCGCATAACCATTTTACATGTCTTGACCCAGAGATTACAGCCCACTTCCTTGCAAGGTATCCGCCTACACTTGCTCTTGGCTACCTTAATAGTAATCCTTAGCTTTTTAGTCTTCTATTCGTAGGTCAGTCTCAGTTGTTCAAAAAGCGGAACATGTGTTTGTTTCTTTCAGGCTCTTCGATACGAGGGTCGCCATTTATATTTTGAGCCTTAGCCACACTATGTTTTCAGGTATTATCTGTCGTTTCCAATTGAAAGTTTAACCTTTTTAACCATGATCTTTTTCAGAACATTATGCCATTTAAGCATAACTTGTGTTGTTTAAAGTGTCTGCTAGTGTGCATTCGCTCACGCTTGTGTGGGTAGGTAGCGCTTTCCTCTCCACTATGCTGTACTGTGAGTAGGAAGGGTAACGCGTACAATCCTATGTTTGTGTGTGTATTTACCGCGTGCCTGTGTGTATTGTTCTATTACCAGATGTAAAAAATATGTACAAAGGTATTACAAAAATATAACCCTGTTAAAACCGTGATAATAAAATTAATTTACATTTTCAAAAACATTATCGTTATTCAATTCTGTTATATATACAGGGTGGTCCGTTTTAATCTATCGGTCGAAATAACTTCAAAGGAAGATGGTTATATCAAAAAATGTTTCTGACAAAAGTTGTAGGGGTTAAAGGGGGTCATCCTACGCTGACCTTGGCGTTAACCTTGAGGTCAAATTTGAAGGTTATTTGAGGGTCAAATCGCGAATTTCAAATGGAAATCCTAATTTATTATTACAGATTCTGATTCTGCGTGGACAAATATAAAAGTTTTGTATCATTTTTTTCGATGCGTGACAGATGGCGCTGTAATCGGCAGTTTTAATCTATCGATGCGAATATCTCAACAACTACGCATATAAAAAGGTAGAAAAGGAAAATTTGTTAATCTGGATAGGAGACATGTCATGACATCACAATCGCCCCCCCCCCTCCTATACTCCCCGTATGGAGCGGTTTCAACTTAAAAATCTGAAATGGGTACCCCAATTTTATATTGCAGATTCTAATTCTGCGTCGAAAAATATGGAAATTCTGTTTGAAACATTTTTTAGATTCGTGACAGATATCGCTGTAATCGACAAAATTGAAAAGGCGTACAAAAATCGTTACCGAATTTAAATTTCTCGAGAAATACACATCGTGTTCGATAGATTAAAACTGCCGATTACAGCGCCATCTGTCATGCATCGAAAAAAATGTTTGATACAAAACTCTCATATTTGTCGACGCAGAATCAGAATCTGTAATAAAAAATTTGGATTTCCATTTAAAATTCGCAATTTTACCCTCAAATAACCTTCAGATTTGAGCTCAAGATTAACGCCAAGGTCAGCGTTAGACGACCCCCTTCAACCCCTACAACTTTTGTCTGAAACATTTTTCGATATAACCATCTCCCTTTGAAGTTATTTTGACCGATAAATTACAGCGGACCACCCTTTATGTATATACAGGGTGTCCTATTTCAACTACCCCACGCGAATAACTGAAAATATGTCTTTTCGAAAAAAATATTTCAAATAAAAGTTGTAGGGTTTCAAAAAAGACATGCAATAGTGTCCTTCACTGTGACTTTGACAATCACCCTCAAGGTCATTTAAAGGTCAAGTTAGTTTTTTCTAATGAGAACTCCTACTTTTGATCCCGGAAATGAAAAAAGCGGAAAATTTTACGTTCTATATAGAATACGACCTTGACCATGACCTTCAAGGTGATTTTAAAGTCAGGTTAGTTTTTTCAAATGAAAACCCGTAATTTAAACGTCGGAATTAGAACAAGGCAAGACATGGGGTCCGCCCATTTAAGGGAAGTATCTCAATACCTTGCCAGTCAAGGCAAGGTATGGAGTCCACCCAGTTTAACGGGTTACCCCCACTTGCGACTTTGAAAAAATCAATTTTTTGTTAATTGCATTTTTTTGAAGTATAAGTATCTGAGAATATGACCTGGAAATTTCAAGTCGATCCGAACAAAATTGACTAAGATATGAGCGTTGAAAGAGAAGAATCCGTTGTGTAAACAACCGGCAATTAAAACTTTAAACGCGGTTTTCTCGAAATGGCATTTCTGAAGTCGGTGACCAAGATTACTCGAACACTAATGAACCGATCTTCTTGAAATTTTGCAGGCCTATTTAATACATAAAAATGTAGTCTTTAATCGTTCGATTTTTTGTTTCGAAAAAAATGGCCGTTTGATAGCCAAAAAACGACCGTTTTTTTTCGTTAAAATCGAACCATTAACTTTGACTGTCCGCCATTTTGTGAAAAATTAATATTTTTTTAAATCCTTCGATTAAAGACTAGTTTATACTTATATTCAACTAAATCTATCCACATTTTTTGTTTCAAATGATTCACTTTGCCGCAATGTTGGTCACCGCAAACCGTATAAATAAAAATACTATTTCATTGGCGGCCATTTGCCACTTAACAATGTAATATTTTGCAATAAAAAAATTACTGAAAGTTCTTCAAGATGTATTCTTCAAGATGATATAATAATCGTTTAAAAAAGTTTTGTAGTTTTCTTTAAAAAAATTCATGAAAAAGGCCTTTTTTGTTGAGCTACAACTGGGGGTAACCCCTTAAGAAAAACTGTTAATACGCAGCCAGTCAAGGTCAAGACAACAAGTCCGCCCAGTCAATGAAAGACTTATAACTCCCAGCCAGTCAAGACAAAGCAAGGAGTCTGCCCAGTTAAAGGAATACTCTTAGAACCCAGCCAGTTGAGGCAAGACAACGAGTCCGCCCAGTCAAAGAAAGACTCATAGCACCCAGGCAGTCAAGACAAGGCAACGAGTCCGCCCAGTCAAGGGAAGACTTATAGCATCTAGCCAGTCAAGGCAAAGCAACGAGTCCGCCCAGTCAAGGAAAGATCTTAGGACCCAGCCAGTCAAGGCAAGGTAACGAGTCCGCCCAGTCAAGGGAAGACTCTTAGAACTCAGTCAGTTAAGACGTCTCTTAAAACAGATGTTTAATTTATCGTCCATTTTCTCGAATGCACATATTTATTCTTTGACGGAAACTCAGACGGACCCTCTCTATTGTTTCAACCATGATAGATTCGAAAACTCTCTTTATTCTTTCTTTCATGTCCTCTGTGGTTGTTGGAGCTTGCGCAAATACTTGCTCTTATACAACACCCCGTAGAAAAAAATCCATTGGTGTGAGATCTAGTGATCTGACTGGCCATTCATAAGCTTGGCTGCCAATGCCAATCCAACGATTAGGACATGTTGGATCCAAGAATGCCTTAACTGGTAGTGTACGGTGTGCTGGAGCCCCATCTTGTTGAAACCACATGATTTGTCTTAAGGCTAATGGTACGTCCTCTAACAATTGTGGTACGTCATTTTGAAGAATATTTAGATAAAAAAAACCATTGAAATTATTTTTATAAAAAAATGGACCCATCACAATATTTCTTATTATACCTCCACATATATTCAATGACCACCGTCTCTGGACACGATGATTTCTTTGCCAATGAGGATTTACTTGGGAATAATAATGGGCCTTATGGAGTTTGACACCTCCCATATTGTAGAATTTCGCCTTGTCTGTAAATGAGAATTTGTCAAAATCGAAAGGATCATGGCGCATTCTATTAGGTGATCAGTTACAAAAATTTAAACGCCGCTGGTCATCTCCGATCTCAAGACCATGAGTGAGGCAGACATGGTATGGATGAAATTTCAAACTTTCAAAATGTGGTTATTAGTTGTTTTTAGAACTCCATGCGTTCGACTGATTTGCCGAGTAGAAATATGAGGATCATCAGCAACCGAAGCCAACACACCTTGTACAATATGCTCTCTAGAGCCAGTTCTGCGCCTTTTTCGTGTCAGATTACCTTGTTCAGTTCTTCTCACTAATCGGTTAATAACCTTTTATCTGGATGTCGAGAGTCTGAATATTTTTCTGCATAACGCCTTTCTGCAGCTCTGTAATTGTCTTGACACTTGCCAAAAACTTTAATCATATTAACTATTTACTGTGGCATATAATCAGCCATGACGGAAAAAAATGTAAGCCCGCAGATAAAATAATTCAAACACTCTTGATTAAAAAGATTAAAATTATTGGAACAAAAACTATTTTCTTATGAACCTTATAACAAAAAAAAATTCCAATTTTTTCTTATCATTGATCATGATGCCATGGCTCGTTTTTATGTATAAAAGAGTTAAAGATGCGAAACAGGGGTTGAAAGGAAAGAGAATTCAGCAGCTGGAACACAATGGCATTTCTTTAACTGAGCAGGAGTCGTTCCCTAAACGAAACTGGCTAGGGTCATAATTGAACGTCACCTTTTCCGCACTCATCAATTTCGGCATGAAAACAGAGATGTTCGTCAATAATTATTACGACCTTAATATGTCTTTGATCTCAAGATTAAGGTCAAGATCATAAGCTGTCGTAAAATGTTCCATTCTTTTTATCACTACGTTTAAAGGTAGGGTTTTTCCATTGGAAAAACTAACTTGTTGGCCCTAGAATGAACTTAAAGGTCATGGTCAAGGTCTTAGTCGTATTCAGACATAAAATTTTCCGCTCTTTATATTTCCGGGGTCAAAAGTAGGGGTTTCCATTTGAAAAGACTAACTTGACCTTCTAATGACCTTGAAGGTGATCATCAAGCTCACAGTAAAGATAACCATTTGATGTCCCCTTGAAACCCTACAATTTTCATTCGAAATATTTTTTTTTCCGAAGGACATATTTTTTAGAGTTATTTGCTTGATGCGATTAAAATGAGACACCCTATATAAGCTGGGGTAAAGATTGCTCTCTGTGCCAGTTTAGTTAGAAGTTTAGTCTAGAGCAGTAGTCTGTGTCTTAATTTTCTATGGATTTAAAGGCATGAGAAAAACGGAGATCAAACATATGTATTCTCGCTGCAAACAGGTTGATAAATTTTAACGGTATGATATAGAAAAAGCTTGCCAAAGCTTCCTCATGCGGCGTAATAAATAACAAAGGCGGTTGAACTCGTTAAGCTTAAAACCGCCGGGTTGAGATGCTTGAGTGCAATGTAAAGAGTCTAGCTAGGTGAAAAGGTTGACCCTTTGAGACGATTTTAAATCAAGATATTTTAACGCCAGTATGGCGACGAAAAATAGACATTTGTTATCAACTGATAAACAACCGAAAGAAACACGATATGGTATCATCGGCGCCGTTGACGGGATACAACCGAAAACGAAGCAAGCACAGGCGTTCAATAGACGTTGAAGCTTTGCATTTTGCTTTTGAGTAAGACCGCTGAAAACTACACACGCATAGTCAAAGTGGGGTAGATTAGTGCCTCAACCATCCGTTGCCTCTGTTTTCGAGAGAGCGCATATCTGTAAAACTTTAAAGAGTAAATCGCACGCTAAACACGCCAAGCGATTTGACAAACTTGCGTATTCCAATTTAGAGTAGAGATGAGACAAACGTATAGGTCAGAAACTGGGCTTAAACATTTTACAGAAATATTATCTATAATGATTGGTGGAAGAGCATCAAGATCAATAGCTGAAATATAAGGCTAGCTGCCAAAGATAATAAATTAAGTTTTGTCTGCATTCAATCTCAGTAAGTTTCTACGAGTCCAATCGAAGATCTCTAAAGCATCGTCATTAAGCTTGCGCATAAAGAGGAATGGAGGGAGGGAGAGAGAATATTGTTGTACTGTCAACGCTACGACGATCCAAAAACCGTCACTTGCCAAATTTCGACACGCGCTGGAGCCAAAGATAGCCAAGACCGAGTAGCGCCGTCACTAAAGCCTGCTTTTCTAACCGTCAGGTGTAGCCGACAGCCAATAACAAGTCACACTTACTCATACACGCACACGCACACTAAGAAGGTATCATTACCTTTGTATTGTATTTATATAACTGTATGCACATGTAAAATAAATATGTATTGGAATCTGCTTATAATCGGATACTTATTAAAACAAATATACCTACTCCTTTTTTAAGGTTCCTGCATCCCGGAGGTATTAGCGCACATGCGCGTTTGCCAAAAACTATAGGAGTCTAGCACATCAAAACATTTCGTGTTCGATCTGCGTTTTTTTTGACTGTATGTGTGCCATTAGTTGCGTTTCTGGACGTAACAATTTTAACTATTTTTTTTTCAGCTATGAAGAGTGAAACAAGAATCTCAAAAAATAAATTCGAAGTTTGAGTTTGCACCGAGTTGTCAATTTCGAATTTTTTCTTCGGACTTAGATATAAGCTCCAACTAATTTAATGTCCTTCTAACTAATTTTTGACATTTTCGAAATCATAAAGAGCTGCAATAAACTTCAAAAGAGAACCTTTTTTTGAACGTCTCTAAAGAAAGATAGTTTGCGGGTGTCATTTTGTTTACCTTTATACAATAAAATTTTAAAATATACTTAGAAATATACTTATTCATTATCTCCAATTAGATTCTTTATAAGTTTGTTTGTGTTAATATAATTGAGGTTGTGGGCAAGAAACACTGTAGATTATGGTAGAATTATTATTTATTCATAGTTTGTTAAGATTACAAAGATTTATTCGTATATTCTGTTAGCTTCCTCAAGACCACATTTTGTATCAGTCTCTTCGCTTGTTCACTGCCGACTCACCTTTTTCCTTAGATGTCGTAACATACTCTTAATTTACCCATACATTAACACTCCTCCTTAAATTTAAAGTAGTTACATTTTACAAACTTTTAAAGTTACTTCAAATTCAACATTTCTCTTAGTTTTACAAATTTTATTTTACTTAATGCTTTGGTTAAAATGTCCGCTATATTTTTCTCTGAATTAACTTTTATTATATCTATAGTACCATTCAAATAGCTTTCATTAACAAAATGATAATGAGTCTCTATGTATTTTGAGTTTTTTGTATAGTTACCGTATTTCGCAATACAAATTGCTCCAGAATTGTCCTTATAGACTTTTACAGGATTTTTTATAATAATTTTTAAATCTTCGAGTACATTTATAAACCATTTCAATTTGCTTATGGCTTCTGACAACGCCACATATTCGGCAGTTGTAGAAGATTTTACAACACTATTTTGTTTTTTTGATTTCCAAAACACTACATTTTCATACATTCTTATCATATAACCAGTGGTTGATTTTCTATCTACAATGTCACCTGCCCAATCTGCGTCAACAAAACAATCTAGTAAATCAGCATTATTCTTTCTTTTTGAAGGTAATCTCTTTTCTTTAGTTAAATATAGATATTTTCAAATTCTCATAGCATATTTGTAATGTGTTTGATCATAACAATTTTGAAAACGACTCAAAAAATTTACTGCATAACTAACATCTGGTCGTGTTCCACAACTTATATACAAAAGAGCGCCTATCAAATTTCTATATTTTAGATCTATAGACACAGATTGTGCTGGTTGACATTTTAGATTTTGTTCCAAAGGTGTTTCATACAATCGACAGTTTTCTATATTATATTCTTTGGCTAGTGATTCTGTATATTTTTCTTGATCTAGAGTTATAATAGTTCTGTTTTCATTATATTCTACATTTATGCCTAAATATGATTTTATTTCATCTTGATTTTTCATCGTAAACTTGTCGAGCAACAATTTTTTTACTTTTTCAATTTTTGTTATACTTTTACAGCAAATTAAAAAATCATCTACAAAAGGTAATAAAAATATTGGATCAGAATCTCCTTTATCTAAATAATACAAACAATAGTCATTTTCACTACGTTTAAAGTCTAGTTCTTTTAATACCTTGTTTAGACATTCATACCATACTCGAGGACTTTCACTCAGCCCATACAAAGCCTTTCTTAACTTCCATACTCTGCCTGTGTTATCATAACCTTCAGGTTGTTTCACATACACTTCTGATATTATATCACCATTTAAGTATGCAGAATTAACGTCTGTTTGATGTATTATTAAATCATTTTGTACGCAGTATGTAAATAACAATTTTAAAGTTTCGGTTTTGGCTACTGGAGATTATAAATCATCTATAATTTTATCTTTTTGATAACCTAATGCTACAACTCTAGCTTTATATTTACTCTCACCTTTTTTTGTAAATATCCATTTAAGATCTAGTATTTTAACATTTTTAGGTTTTTAGACTAGATCATAAGTTTCTTTTTCATCTAAACATTTGACTTCGGTGTCCATAGCATTTTTCCATTTTTCATTATCAACACTATTTATTGCTTCTAAATATCTTTTAGGAGTATTTGCGCTTACGAAATTCACGTAAATACAATAAGCATAATTTTCTGGTTTATACAAGTCTGTTTGTTTTCTTTCTCTAGTAGATCTTCTTAATGGGGTTTCAATTTTTTTATTATTGTTTATATTATACATCTTTTCATTTATGTTATTTTCATTTTGTTCTATATTTTTCGAATTTTTATTTTTCGTTTCATTTTGAAAACTTCCATTTCTGTTATCATTTAAATTAGAATCATTCTCATGTGAGTTTTCTACATTATCTTCACTAGAAATACCTACTAGTTTTATATCATCTTCAGCAATGTCAACATGTCGTGCAATAATAACTATTACCTACTAAAACTCTGTATCCTACTCTTTCATAACCAACAAGTTTTGCTATATCTGTCTTCCTATCCCATTTATTTTTCCTTTTAACTTCTGGAACTCTTACAAAGACTTTACTGCCATAAATTCTTAGATTACTAATATCTGGTTTTTCCCCTATCATTATCTCATAAGGAGTCTTTTTTTCTATATTATTTGTAATCACTCGATTTTTTAAATATGCTGCTAATTTAAAAGCTTCAGGCCAATATATTACATTTAATTTAGTATCAGCTAATAAACATCGAGCAGTATCCATAATGGATCTATTGTATCTTTCGGCAGTTCCATTAAGTTCGTGAACATATGTAGGACATGCATCTAAAATAATACCTCTATCTTTGATAAATTTGATGACATTATTACTTGACATTTCTTTAACATTGTCCAATCTCAATTTTTTAATTTTCTTATTTGTTAGATTTTCTATTTCATTAGTAAATTCAGTTAAATAATCAAAAAATTCACTTTGTTTTCATAATGTAAACTTTCACAATTTTACTGTAATCATCGATGAAACTAACAAAGTATTTTTCACTATTGTAACCATCTAGATGTGGTCCATTTATATTAGTGTGTACTATTTTTAGCATTTCTCTAGCCTTATGTCTATTGTTGTTAAAGCTTATATTGTGCATTTTATTTTTTATACATGTACTACACTTCAAGTATTCACTTTCTAATACATCTGGCATTCCATCGACTAGTTTATTTTTACATAAAGTATTTAAGTAATTAAAATTTTCATGTCCTAGTAATTTATGATATTTCTCTTTTTGTGTGTAGTTACATGTTACTTTATTTAAATTATATATTTCTTTGTTATTGTTTTCAATTATACTGTACATTTTGTAAATACTATTTGTTTTAACAGCTATACCATTTAATTCATTATTAGGTTTAGACTAGATTTTAGATAGGTTATCAATTAAAACAATTTTATTCTTCATTGTTACTTTACCGAAGCTTATGAGATTTTCATCCATGTTTTCAACGAAATATACATTTTTCAGTATGTTCTGTTTCAATTTACTATATACTGTAAAATAATGCACAACTGTACCTATTTTAGTTGCTTTTAAAACCCTTCCATCACCTACTTTTACATCTACTGGAATTTTCAGATCTATATATGTATCATACTAATTTATATTGTTTATTATGTGGTCAGAGCAGCCACTGTCTAAAATCCATTTTATCTCATTATTACAATTATTTACCTCGCATACATATTCATTTGTTTTGTACTTAACCTGTGTAATATAATTTTGACTACTTTCTTGGTTACCACTTGATTCAAATCCTCTGTCTTCTCTCTGTTGCTGTTGGCTGCTGTACTGATGCCAATTTGTTCGACCCCTTCTTCGCTGGTGAGACTGGTGGGGATTATTTCTCCATGCTCCTCTTCCATTACCTCGTTAATGTATGTAACCTCTTACACGTGCACCTCCTCGCGCTCCGCGTTGTTGACCTCTATAGTTTGTGTTATTATTTTTTTAATTCGACGTGGCGTGAAATGCGTTTGTGTATCCAGAACGAATCTTTGTATTTCCTTCCGTTTCTTTCTCTTCATGGATTTGAATTTTACTTCTTACATAATCAACTGTTTGTTCATCTTCTTTCAGCACATCTACTAAATCACCAATATGTGCCATTGAATTTGGTAGAGTTCTCAACAAATAATTCATCTTTTCTTTTTCATTTAGTGTTGCACCAACATTTTTCAATTCAATTGTTAGTTTCTCAAATTCGCTAAAGAAATCACTAGATTCTTCAAAATCTTATAACTTTGATTTTTCTAACTTGTTTCGTGTAATTATTTGTAGTGCTGTAGACTATTTTAAGTATATGTTATTTAGTTTTTTGATTATATCATAGGCTGTCTCTTAATCATTAACTAATTCCAGTTGTTTATTTGACAACGCACTATAGATGTAATTTATGGCTTTCAGATCCTTATTATTCCATTCTGTAGCTTCATCTGTTTCACCTCTGTTTCTTTGAATCACATCATCACATTTCTTTAATTTAAGTAATACTAATAATCTTTTTTTCCAAATCGTATAGTCATTGCCATCAAAAACTTGTATATTTATTTTAACTTCACCAGCCATTCTATCTAATTGTTTTTCACTTTCTCTAATTTTTAACTTTATTTCAACAAACTTTTTTATGATTATCACCCTTTTTAATTCTCTTAAAAATACTTTTCTTATATATTTTCTATCGTACGATATATTTTCATATAAATTTTCTTCGCTTTTAACTTTGGTATCGACCACGTTTTTTACCATAACCTCAAAACTTAAACACTTTAATTTTTAAATCAACCACGGACTGCTACCATGTTAATATAATTAAGGTTGTGGGCTAGAAACACTGTAGATTATGGTAGAATTATTATTTATTCATAGTTTGTTAAGATTACAAAGATTTATTAGTATACACATGTGTATTCTGTTAGCTTGCTCAAGATCACATTTTGTATCAGTCTCTTCGCTTGTTCACTGCCGACTCACCTTTTTCCTTAGATGTCGTAACATACTCTTAATTTACCCTTACATTAACAGTTTGTTGTCACAAAAAAAAATTTTAAACTTGACTATTCTTTGCTCATTTAAATGAGAAGCTCCTATTAAAACATCAAAAAACAAAAAAGAATTTTGACAGCTGTTTATTGTATATCCTTTTTTTTTTCAAATTGCAAATAGAAATGCAAGCTATTTTACTACATAATTTTTTCAACTGCGACTCAATGAATATATTAGGCATAAAAATGTCTTTGATTATTATTTTTTTTTTTTTTTTGTTTTTTCTTTAAAAAATTGAAATTTTTTTTACTATGTTGTAGAATAACAATTTAAGAATCTGCAGCTATCTCTAATATTATTCTACAACGATTAAAAAGCGGCTTTCTATGAGATCTTTTTTACGGAAATTTTGTGTTATTGCTTAAACAATCAATATTTTTTTTATAAAAATTTGTTAGAGTACACAATACGATCAATCTTTTTATAAGATTTCAGTTTTCTATCAAAATTATTTTCAATTTATTGTAATTTAATTATTAAATTAAAAAAAAAAAAAATTACACTTATCGATAAGATATATAAATAGTACAATAACTAGCATTAATACGTTGAGCCCGGCGGAACCGGGGACCGGCACTGGAATACATTGCACCGCTGCCGACTGAACGGAAAGGACAGCAAATTTGGCGCCGGGCTCAACGCGTTAAAACGGCTCGAAAGGTATGCTTTTATAGGTATATTTTTATAAGGAAGGTATATTTTTATTGCTAGAATATATATAGTTTTCTATCTCAAACTCTTGAAAATTAAATTTATTAATGTTATAATGAAAAACGATTTCTGCTGTTCACTTTAAGGATATGTACCACGGAAACGAAGCAATATTCGTAGATAAAAAAAAAATTTTTTTTGTTTTATAAAATATACTTCCAGAAAGATTAACATTGATTTAGATCCCGTGCCCTGCATTATTACTAGATCAAATTTTATTTCATCATTTGATGAAAATAAAGTATCAAATTATTATAAAAATTTCCTAATATTAATATTTGAATGTAAAGAAATAATAATTTACTTAATCATCTAATTAAAACTATTATATTTTATTTTCACAGTCGGAATGATGAGTTGACGCCAGAAGAAAGAGACGCCCGAACTGTTTTCTGTATGCAATTAAGTCAACGTATTCGAGCTCGTGATTTGGAAGAATTTTTTTCCAGTGTTGGAAAAGTTCAAGATGTTCGTTTAATAACTTGTAATAAAACAAGACGATTCAAAGGAATAGCTTATGTTGAATTTAAAGATCCGGAAAGTGTTACGCTTGTGAGTTTTCACTAAAATTTTACCAGTGCTTCTAATATTACACAGGCGCACAAAAAGAAGTGGTCGATCCCACAGACTAGACCTATCATTTCTTATGTGTCGTCATGTTTTACCAAGAACCACCCTTAAAAGCGGAAAATATGCAGAAATCATACTGCGTTTTGTACTGTTTATGCGAATGGAATCGGAAAATAGGCTGCTTTTAACTATAATACCTTATCAACATGTATTTTGATATGCTGAATCCAAATCTGAAGTCAAAAATGTTCTCCACTTCATCATTCTTTGTTTATATAACCAAAACCAACCTTTGAAAGCAGTAAATATGCAAACATTTCACTGTTCATGCAAATAGAATTAGGAAATAAGATGAATGTGACTGTTATGTTTAACTTCTATGTGTGTTGATGTGCCTTATCTAAATCTAAGGTTAAATTTGGTATGGTATCTTCTTTTGGTTTGTCAGTTTTGTTTAGTTTGTCAGTAGTAAAGTTAGGACCATCATGTAAAAATAACTTCAAGTGTTAATGTACGTCTTTGAATGCAACGATGCTGAATTTCAATTTCGAAAAGTTCTTTTATTGCTTTTTCTTTTGGTAACGTATCTTTTTGTCCTCAAACAATTTTTGTAGGGATTTCTTTTCCTTTTCTGGTTCTTCAGATGTGTTTCCTTCTTAAGCATCGAACACGCGGACCAAGAATCTAAAATCGAACCCACTATGAACAAAAATAGGTCAAATACTGCACTTTTTTAGATATGTCTAGAATTCTGCACATAGTTAGATATGACCGTAAGAAGTAGTAATCGACGTGGAGCCAAACGAATCCACCTTTTAAAATAAAATGGCGGCCATTTTTTAAACTAAAACGAGTATTTTGATTTCAAGTAATGTGCGAAAATAAATTGGTTAAACAAAAAAAAAATTAGTACTTTTAAGTTTTAGCAGCTTATTATAACATATACATACATAAAAAATGAAAAATTATTATTATTTGTCAATGTCAATTTAAAGTTAAAATTTAAAAAATTTTCATAAATTTTCACGAAATTTAAAAAAAATCGTATTTCTATTTAATTTACGAAAAAATGTTAGGATCATTGAAATATATTTTTGTTATTTTGATTTTAAAATGTTTCGGTTAATACAATATTATTGTTCTAAACGTTGGTTAAGTAAAGATAACCGGTCACTAAGAATTCTTTGTATTAAAGCTCTGATTAAATTTTTTAAAACTATAAGAGTGTTTTAAAAGTAATCCTAGAAAATAAAATTGATTTTCTGTGTAAGTTATCCAGCCGATTAACCGTAATTTATATACGTTATATTATACGTTAAGCCGTAATTAACGTTTCCAAGGTGTACCGCGTGAAGGCGAATTACTTTGTACCTCTGTTGTTTTCTTTATTTATTTATTTATTTATTTTTTCTTAATTTTATAATTTTATTGTGTTTTTACTTTTTTATTCGATTTTTTTTATTTCTTTTTTGCAGGATAACTGTAAAGTAAATTAATGGAAAGTTAGAAGCAATATTAACACATTTGTCTCTACATTCGCAAAGAAGAGGAATACATGTAATACAAGAAAGAAACATTAGCTCTTTTACAAGAACATCGGTTCTTACATTCAGTTTTTACATTTGATAAATGCTTTACAAGCTTCTCATATTAGTGGTTTGGCCACTTCGGTATACTGCTCTCAATGAATTTTGTCTTACAGCAGCGGATGTTGATTAGAAACATATTGATAAATGTATGTTTTCTTTCTGCCATGCAAGTAAATAATAAATTTTGCCAGTAATAATAGAACATTTTCTGGCAAAAAATTAACAAGTTTTAAAAGATATTAAAAAGCCTTAGTAGCTTCATCAAATACATTTCATGCCTTCTATGCTGATAGTTTCTCTTTTGAAGAAAAATAAGGAACAATGTCACAACCTGTGAGTGCCTGAAAACCTCTTAAAGCTTTCGACTTCCTTCCTTTTAACAATTCGGCTATAGCATATACTCTGATAAATATATTATTTCCATATGCTATCCATAACTCTACCAAACCTATACTTTTTAAATAATAATACGATATTGCAAAATCCACAACATTAGTATCATTACACTAAAGAGAAGAATTTTATTAGAACCATTATTTACATATTTTGCGTGCAATGTAATACGTTCATCAGCTTCTTCAAAATTGAAAAATAAAATATCTACTATTGATATTGCTTGCGTAGAAGATTTTATGGCATTAGTTGTATTACTAACTATTTGTACATCTTCAATGTTTTCTATAACGTATTAAGTAAAGAATTCAGTAAGATTTTCTTTGTTTTTGACGTTTTTAAGAAATTCTTTCCATATTTTATTTCCAATTCCTCTATGGCCTTTTACAACTTATTTGAAATTATCGGTATTATATAAATCCCAAATTAAAATTAATTTTTTTAATCATATAAATTTTAAGATTACCTAATATATGAGAATAAAATTTATTTCTGCAAAACTAAAGAAAAGTGTTTTATGTACGTGATTGTAGTTAATGAATAAGATCTGCACTATCGTAAATTAATGTATCATATTGTCCAATGAATTCTTGATCGTCTACAAGATTTTGTAAAATCGAAGTTAATTAATACTTATTACCACTTCTCAAGTCTCCAGAAACCGAAAGACTAGGTGGAAATGAATGATTTTCATGTTCAAAAAATACATGCTTATCCAGATGACAATACGAATTTACAATAAATCCCCCATGAAAAAGTTTTAGATCTGTTTCTGCTAGTTTCAATTTATCTATTTTCTTTGAAGTTGAAGCTTAAGAAAAAATAAACTATAGTGTTTACTTTTTTTAAGAGAAGAAGAAATGTTTTACAAATTGCTCTCGTATAAACTCTTGATATAGATTATTTCGATTTTCTTCTGGAGATTTTAAAACTGTAACACCTTCTGAATTTACTACAACACCAGAATCTATTGCAATTATAACATATTGTTATGGTGTCAAGTAGATTTTAAGCTAAAACTATAGCCCTACCATCTACTTTAATATAAGCATTATGTTATTCATGAGCTTGATGCGCTAGTGCAATAAAAAGGTTTTTAGTTTTCTTTACTGAAAATTTACCAGCTGAAAATTGAGCGTAAATATCGGGTACCGTTTAAGGTAATTTATCTAAATCTCTTACATGGACCGCTAACCATAAATAGTTTATAAATACCTTTTTGAATTGATTGCACAGATGTTAATCAAAGAATTTTAAGATTTAAATCATCAACCAATAATAAAATGTGGGTGATTCAGAAATACGTCTGCCAATCCTCAATTTAAAACTTTCTTCAGTAGATTCATTTTTATAAGCTTCATGTTACCAGATATAAAGAACTGTAGCAATCACTTGATGAATATCTCGAGCCTTTAGTTACACAAACAACTTCTAAATAACCTTCAACTATTACTTCTGTATCAACATCAGATTCAACTGGAAAAACCAACCTGTTCTGAATTTTTCATAAATTTACTAATTACATGAAGAAATGTTCATTCTATGTGAAACATGAAAATGAACTTTTTTTCTCCATAAATATCAATTCCATTCTATGCAATAAGTTTTCCAAGTGCAAGTAAAGGCTGATCTACACAAATTATGGTATCTTGACTATTAAGTAAGAAGTGAATTGCATTACAATATCTGTTTCATGAAGCATCGTACCTATAATTTAAGAACTTCAATAAAACAATGGTAACGGAGCTGAGTTGGACGGAATAATAGTTGTTGTTGATAAATGTGTTGCATGAAATGCTGCCCAAAAAAAATTCTGTATTCTCTTTATAATATTGGTCGTTCTTTACATAATTAAGCCGTAATTGTTTTTTATAAATATTTTTATTCATAGATGACAAAATCATAGATTTACTTACCTGTTCATTACATTTAGGATATTCTGGTGTTTTTGTTTTTAATATTAATGCTGTAACGACTGCGTATAAATGTAGTAGTTCAATTTTATTTAATTATTTTATTTATTTTATTTAATTATTATTACATTGATTAAAAATTTTACCTATGTCGATAGTATTTGACCTAACTTCACCTTCATTAAGTTTCACTGGTAGTTGAAAAACGGAAACGCTTATATCATGAAAAAATCCCTGAAAAGTCGAAGTAGAGGGGTTGTGATCAATATTATCGAGAGCACCAATAGTAAATACTCCTTTTTTAAAATTAGCAAGACAAACAAGTCCTGCTTCAGCTCTTCTTGTAACAATATAACATAAAGAAGCCGTTATACCATCAGTACGAGTTGGAGATATAGACAGACGTTTTCAATGCATTTTATCTATTGTTTTATTAGATTCATTCAGTCTTCTTAGATTCATATGCAAATAAAGCATTATAGACTGGAAGTGGAGGCTCGTAACATTTTACATTACGCATAAATTCTTCTTTAACTCTGAATTTTAGAAGAGATTGTAGGACAGACTCTTTTTCTCAATCTGTTTCAAAGGTACTTTTAAAACAGCATTTCTGTTGTTGCATGTCGTTTGTAAATTTTTTATTAATTCAAGTTGAGTTTTATCTTGACTATCTTTTAAGATTTAAACACGTTTATGTCTTTATGGAATAGAAAATATTCTTTTCCATTTTTTGCAACTGAAGTTCAAGAAATTCTAATAATATGCGCTCGTGAAATCTAGTGTTATGAATTAGAGATACATTTTTAGGTTCAGTTTTAATTAGTTCTTCAATTTTTTGTTTATAAGTGCGATATAAAGTACTTATTGAAAATATGATATATGTTATTACTTAAAGATGCAAAATTTTATTGCACAGGTTTTTATGATGCGACTCTTAGCGGTGAATATTACAACTACATATCGATTTTAGTTTAAAAAATTTGATTAAAATGTTTAGTAAAGGATTTTAATAAATACATGTTACGATAAGCTTTAAAAAGTTAAAAATACTACTTTTTTTTAATTAACTCATTTATCTTTGCACACTTTTTCAAACACATTACAACACTTGTTTTCGTTTGAAAAATGGCCGTCATTGATTTAAGAGGTGGATACACTTGGCTCCACTTAGATTATTACTTCTTGTGGTCATACCTAACTGTATGCAAAATTTCAGACTTGCCAGAAAAAGTGCAGTATACTGTCCATGGGGGGTGCGACTATTATGGATATTGACAAGTTTCTCATAAAAAAGGAAGGTGATGAGATGCTACTTGATGAAAATTTTGAAGTGAAAAGCGACTGAAACTGAAGACTGATACTGAAGAAGAATTTGTACCGATGGAAAAAAGTAAGACTCCCGAAACTTTCAGTCGATAGAAGATAAATGTATTTATGTAGCTGCTGTATTAAAAAATAATAACTTGTTGTCAAAAAAAATTAAAGCTTACGTTTAGCGCTATAAGGAATAAAAAAAGTTTTTGTAATTTGTTAACATTTTATAAACTGTGTATAGTATATCCTGGAAATCTTCAATTTTTTTATTTTTCAATTTTGCGAATCGTTTTTGAAACTTAGCCATGCTGCTTTTTCAGACTCAGTCATTCGTGATAAATATTATATCGTTAAATATATAGATTCGAAGACCGTGAAGAATACTTTCTTTTAATTTAGTATCACTTATTTCTGAAAACTTATTAGCTAAGTATTTGAAAGAGTCGCTTTCTATGTCCAAGGCTTTAAAATACTGTTTTATGAATCCTAATTTGATATGAATAGGTAAAAGCAGAATATTTTATGGTTCAATGAGAGGTTCGCGTATTATATTTTCCAAACCTGGTTGGAAATCTGTTCTTTTTTGCCATTCTTTCTGTATATATTAGGTGCGCAACTAAGTTTTCGCTATTTTCGATAAAATGCAACTTTAATGTAAAAAAATGGTTACAAATGAATCATTTGAAGTATTGCCCATCGCTAGCTACAAATTTTTTCCATCTCTTTGACAGAGCTCGAATACCGTTACGGTAAAAGTGTTCGTCTTCTGAAGCTATTCACGAATTAAGGCAATTTTTGATATCTTCATATGAGCGGAATTGCTGATCAGCCAGACTATGTGCCGTCGAGCATAACAAGTGATAATCGGACTGCGCAATATCTGAGGAATATGGCGGGTGGGGTAAGACTTCCGATTTGAGCGTTTCCAAGTAGGTTTTATCGGGTCCGGCAATGTGAGGCCGAGCGTTGTTACGCAGTAGAATGATTTTATCGTGCTTCTGCTCGTATTGTGGCCGCTTTTCGCATAGTGCTTGGCTCAACCGCATCAACTGAATTCGATACCGTTGCCCATTGATGGTTTCGTTTGGTTTCAACAGCTCATAATAAATAACACCAGCCTGGTTATTTGGCACAAAATGAGACATTTTTACAGAACCAAAAGTATATGACGCCAAAACAAAATCAATAATGTGTCAAAGCGATTTGTTTATCATATGTTTAAGCTTGCTTCATGGCGTTTTGAATACTAAAATCTATTGACAAAGGGCGGAAACTCAGTTGCGTACCTAATAATGACTCTTTCTAGCTTCACTCTCTCATAAGCACAAGAAGCATAGATATTTCGTAAATCCTGATTGCTGTCCCAAAATCATAGTTAAAATTTTAAGATTGCGGCAAACTTTTCACTTATGTTTTAAGTACTTCATTTTATCTAATTCTATAATATTTCTAGTTTCTCATGTGTTTCTTTGAATTTTATCGAGTGGGCTGTTGGAATCAGAGTATAAGTATTAGCATTATGTAGAAAAAGAACTTTAACTATATTATTTAAAAATATTTCAAGATTACTTTAAGACTACGTGTTGATGAGTCAATAAACAGTTTTCACTCCTCAGCTTCGTTAAATTTTTTTTAAGTTCATCTACCAGGCTGTTCAATAAGTTTTGCGGTTCGATAAGAGAGGGTGTTGCTACTAGCTTTAATTTTTTTTTGTTATTTTGGTACATTCTTTATATGAACGTATGTGAAGTTTCATTTCAATCTGTCAATTCATTCTTTGTTTACAATCCATTTGGTATCGACGTGTCACAGTATTTTTTTACAATGGAAAAAATCAAGTATCGTGCAGTGATTGAATTTTTATTTTTGGAAGGTTTAAAAGCAAAGGAAATTTATGAACGAATGTTGAAAGTGTATAAGGACTCTTTGCCTTTAATTAGTACAGTAGAAAGATGGGAAAGAAATCATAGAAAAAATACAGGATATCGTATTGGAAAATCGTCGAGTTACTGAAAGAGATTTAGTAGAAGCCCTAGGCATCTCATTGGGCAGTGTAAGCAATATTTTGACTGAAGTATTGGGTTTCAGAAAGCTGGGTGCACAATGGGTGCCGCATTCGCTAACAATGGAACAAAAACGCATTCAAATGCGACTTTCTTAGCAACATTTAGAGCGTTTTCGAAAGGATAAAGTGGATCTTGAGCTTCGATTCATCACTATGGATGAGACTTGGATCTATCACCATGATCCTGAATCAAAACAAGAGGCTAAAGAGGAATTTTGTTTGTGGATTACTTGCAAACTAATAAAACAATAAATTCTGAATATTATTGTAGCCTTTTAGACCAGCTGAAGGAAAAAATTCGTGAAAAAAGACCTGGTTTGCAGAAGAAAAAAATCATTTTTCATCAGGGCAAGCACCGTGTCACAAGAGCATTTTGACAATGGCTAAAATCCATGAATTAAAGTTTGAATTGTTGGAGCATTTATCGTATTCACCAAATTTGGCCCCTAGCGACTTCCACCTGTTTCCAGACTTAAAAAAATTCATGCGTGGAAAGCGTTTTTCATCAAATGATGAGGTCATAACAGATGTGGAAGCGTATTTTGCAGCCTTTCCAGATTCTCACTTCAGGGATGGAATTTATAAATTGGAATCTCGTTGAAACAAGTGTATTGATGTTCAGGGAGACTATACTGAATAATAAAGTGTATTTCAAACTATACAATTGAGTTTTTCTTATCGAACCGCAAAACTTATTGAACAGCCTAGTATTATTTCTTTTATATCCGTAAAGTACGTCAATAAAATTTCTGTATCTTTCGTAAAGAATTCTCGAAATTTTTCTTTCCTATTTTGATAAACGTAGGCTTCAATTACTTTTAAGAATGAGTTTCTATTTTTTAATACTGCAGCTGAATACTCGACTTTATCTTTCGGAAAACCCAAATTTCTTATGATAATTTAATTTTTTTTGATTGACAGCAATCCTTAAAAAACGTCTGGATTTATGGCAAAACAATTCATGGCTTTTGCACTACGATAATGCACCTGCTCACACTTCATTGCTTGTTCGTGAATTTTTGGCCAAAAACAATACTGTAACGATGTCCCAGCCTCCATATTCGCCAGACATGGCTCCGTGTGACTTTTTTCTATTTCCAAAAATAAAGAGAACCTTAAAGGGCCGTCGTTTTACAAGCATTGATGAAATTAAAAGCGCATCGCTGAAAGAGCTAAAGGCTATCCCAAAGATCGAGTTCCAGAAATGTTTCGAGGATTGGAAGAAGCGCTGGCATAAGTGCATAATATCTAATGAGGGCTACTTTGATGGCGACAACATTAATGTAGACGAATAAATAAATATTTTTTTTTAAAAAACGAAAATTGCCGTTATTTTCTGAACACACCTCGTATAGGTATACCGATTTTTAGGCTAAAACAGCAAAAAAAATTTATCTTAAAATACAGCTTCCAGGAATTTTCTCACTATTTTTTTTTCTATTTAGCGCTTAATATTATCTGATGAGAACCTCAAATATATTGTATGGTGTAGATGATCAATATATGAACCAGACCTGTCCTTCAAACTTTAAGCACGTCAACGCACTCAAAGTTAGGCATAACAGTCACATTAATCCTATTTTCTAATTCCATTAGTATGAACAGTACAATTTTCGAAAAATGATGCGATGGAGTCCACTTCTGAATCCGAATTTAGATTTAGTCTGTCAAAATAAATTAGAAATAATAGGTCTAGTCCGTCAAAATAAATCAGAAATAATAGGTCTAGTCTCTAGAACCGGCCACTTCTTTTTTGTGTGCTTGTGTTATTTTCAATCATATATTCAATTCAAAATCATTAATATATTTATATAATTTTTTATTGTTTTAACATTAATTTCTAGATTAACACATTGCGTACGGCGCTCTGCTCGCGCGATGCGCTCACAGGGCCCGCACATTTTTAGGCGCCGATTAAGTCGAAGAAACCTGAAAACGAGATATCTTGTCTCCCGGCCACAACGTTCGGATTGCTAAAGATGAGATATCTCGTCTCACGTACGCAATGTGTTAAGAATATTCGAAATATTAAACACCGTCTATCAATTTTGAAATCATCTACCCAAACAAATGACTATAGGTTAATAGAATTCTCGCGGAGGATTTTAATATTAACTTTAAATTCGACCTTAAATGTTTTACTCATGACCATTTAAAGGTCAACTTTATTTTTTCAAATACGAGCCCTTATTTTCGAATTCTGTAAGAGCGTAAAGCTCGTCAAATCGGGTGAAAGAGGTAAAATGTCGGATGAACTCGGCTGCGTTAAGTAAGAAAGAGAGAAGTACGGATGAATGAAGATCTAATAAACGAAAAAAAAGCCAGCGTAACTTCTAAGTAGGTAGAGCGAACTTCTTAGTCGGTAGAGAGAATCCGTCACGATTTAATTAATAAATACTTCTTATTTAATTAGCGCGCGCAAAAAGGCGCATTGTCAAGGATTCCGACAGCGGGCACAACGCGGAAACTCGCAAAATTTTGCGGTCGCAGATACTACGCAACGATGGTTCGAAAAAATGCCTGATCGCGGACGCGATGTGGATGCGGCTTGGCTGCTCGCTCTCAGGTAGCCAGACTCAGTTTCAAGCCTTCCTACGGCGACGCTCATTGCCTTCCTTCTGCTCGGACGGACGTGGTCCACTGAGCTGGATAAAAAGTCAGTTCGCATGAATTAGATGCAAGCGCACGAGTGGATTTGCTTTGAGTGACATCGTAATTCGGAGCTTTTTTTGCTAGTGCGACTTGTGGTCGCGCCTTAGCAACTGCAGCTCGCAAAGCTTTGAAAAGAAGAAGTTGAAGCTCTCATTTAGCACGAAACCCGGCTTCAACTATAGACGGTGATGGTCGCGATGATTTGACTGATTACTGTTGTCGACTTACTACTAACTGGCTCTGTCGTCAACTGATTCTGCTCACTCGTCCGCGAGCTTGGCGCAAAGCAATGCATTCTGGGAGAGCGATGTTAGGAGCTCGACGTAGTGAGTAGCGATTGGTTCGCGTGTTTGCGTGACTCTGCTGAACCGTCACCCGGGCAAAGTGCTGCAGTCGTTGCGCTTACACGAAATTCTGTGCAAGTTTCGTGTGCCGCGAGAAAAAGGCGAGAAAATAAAAAAAACAAAAATGTACGTTAAACGCTGTTTAATGTCAAGCGTCAATTTTATGTTCGGATATATAACATTTTATTATACAGGGTCTTCAAAAAGTCCCAGACCGGTTAAAAAACGTGAAACGTAGACGTTTCTCGAAAAAATGGTTGAGACAAAAGCTTTAGGAAATTCCCCTGGCTATCCAACCGCGTCCTCGGCCGTGATCTTGATTTTGACTTTCAAGGTCATTTCAAGGTCAAGTCCATTTTTTTCAATAAGCAACCCCCAATTTCGATACCAAAAATAAAAAAGACAGACAATTTTACGTCCAGATACAATCTTCACCATTGGAAAAATTTGATCTCGAAAAGTCAAGTCTAGGTCAAGCAGTGACCGGTTGGATATCTTGAGTAGAAGGCGTTGCTCAAAAAAATTGTTGAGACATAAGTTTTAGGAAATTTTCGTGGCTATTCGACGGCGATCTCAGTCGTAAACATGACCCTGTCCTTTATCTCTTTCATCCGCCATGTTGTATCTGCTATCTAGAAATTTTAAGTTTATAAATTCTAACCCTAAATTAGTAATCAGCGACCTTGAAAACCCATGTAAAAAGTTTTTAGTACACTTTTATACAAATTCAAAATTGTCCGTCTGCCATGTTGGATTCGCCATCTTGAATTTTAAAATTCTTAAAATTTGACTTCAGAGTCTTGATTAACAAAAAGTAATAATTGTGTGAGCGAAAAAATACAATTTATAATATTTCCAAATTGCTTTTAATATTCATCATTAAGTTTGCTCCTTACTTTTGTTTTTGTTTATTACTTTCAAGAACTGCGTATCATTTTCTTTGATGATTTAGCCGTTTTTTTCATTGATACTTTCTTCCTTTCGTAATTTTTAGGTCTTGCGATCTTATCGCTTTTCATATTGTAATCTTGAACTTAAATTTTTCTATTAGATTATTCCTTTATCTGAATGTAACATAGCTCCTCTCACTGAACGAGAGCAAAAAATTATTTTTATGGTGAAAGGATACGGTGACAGAACGAGATCTAATGAAGATGTACGGATCTTATTCAACGATACTTTTGGGGTAGGAATGGAATCGATATCCAAATCGACAGTATAAAGGACAATTACGCGTTTCAATTCAAGTGGGGGTATAAAAGATCTTCTTAGAACAGGTCGCCCAGTTACAACAACTACTGAAGAAAAAAAGCTAGATATTGCTCTTTGAATCAATGAAGATGACCACAAAACAGTTACGAAATTGCATGAGCAACATGATATTTGTGTCGGATCAGTGCGTAATATTTTGACAAAAAAGTTGAAGTTTTATTCATATAAGGTGAAACTTGTACATGAATTGCTTGAACATGATCCAGTTAGATGCGTTGAGTTTTGTGACTGATGATGACCCGAATAACTGCTAATGAATATTTTTTAAATAAAATTGTATTTTTAGACGAAGCTACCTTTAAGCTTGATGTCAATGTCAATAGACATAACTTTAGGCATTGGAATGATATAAACCCAAGATGGATGTCGGATACTCGCAGTAATCAATACTCTCAAAAAGTGAATGTCTGGGCTGGCGTTATAAACAACAGTATTGTTGGCTCTTCTTCATTGGAAGAAATGTTAGTGCGATTAAGTATGAAGACATGCTCCGAAATGAAATCATCCCAGGATTTTATGTGATTGTGGGCAATGATTTTGATCAAACGTTATTCCAGCAGGACGGTGCACCACCTCGTTATGGGCAAGGTGTACGTGCCTATTTGAATGAAGTGTTTGCAGAAAGGTAGATAAGCAGAGAAGGTGCAATAGAATGGCCAGACAGATCTCCTGACCGTCCGATTGATTATTTTTTGTGGGATAGTATTGTTATAAATAACCTTACCTTAAAGATAAGGTATATCAAATGAAACCAGCGAACCTCGATGAACTCCAGCAGAAAATTATGGATAAAATTATTACTATTAATGAAGGCATAATTTGTTGAAAGTGTAGCAGCATTTTACTATCGTAAAGCATATTGCCAGGCAGTTGAGGGTAGAAACATCGAGCGTTTGCTAAAATAAAAAAAATTGATCGATATTTGACTAAAGTAATTTAACATTGCCTTCACCTGATGATCTTTACTTTGTCTTGCCTTTACTGGCTAAGCATTATACCATCTTGCCTTAACTGGCTGGTGTAGCTCTTTGCCGTGCCTTCACTGACTGGGCATCATACCACCTTGCCTTAATTGGCTAAGGTGGACTCTAGCCTTGCGTTTACTAACTGGGCATTACGCCAACTTGCCTTATTTGACTGGGATGAACGCAAATCACAGTTTCTTTACGCTACCTTACCTTAATTAGCTGGTATGAATGCAAGCCTCATTTTATTAAACGCTTTAAAAAAATTATGCCTTAATATGATCTTAAAGATCAAGATATTACCATGAGACAGCTAGGGCAATTTCTTACAACGTTTTGCTGTAACATTTTTTTTTGAGCGATGCCTACTTCTCAAGATATCCGGTCCATCCGGTTACTGCTTGACCTTGACTTATACTTCTAAAGTCAAGTTTTTGGAATGGTAAAGATCGTATCTGGACGTAAAATTGTCCGCCCTTTTCATTTCTGGTGTTGAAATTCGGAGTTGCCATATAAAAAATAGACTTGACCTTGAAATGACCTTAAAGGTCAAGATCAAGGTCGCGGTTGGATAGCCAGGGAAATTCCCGACAACTTCTGTCTCAATCATTTTTTGGAGTGACGCCTACGTTACAAGTTATTCAACCGGTCCAAGACTTTTTAAAGACCCTGTATATCATTAGTATTGTTATAAATAAATATTTAAAAATGGTTTTTTCATGAATCGAATTCGTTATCAGCGAAATTAGACTACCATAAAAACATGCTAAAAGAATATGATAAATATATGAAAGATTATGAATATGGAGTCAGATTTTGCAAATTCAAAATGGCGGATCAAGTATGGTGGACTAAAAATTTTAGATTTCATAAAAATTGTATTAAAATACGTATACATGTGTTTTTAGAGTCACTCATCGTGAATTTGAAATTAGATTTCTAAAATTTAAGATGACGGATCCAATATAACTCACAAAAAATATCATATTTCGTAAAATGTGAGCTAAAAACTCGTTTTATGGGTATTCAGAGTCGATAGTAACGAATGTAATGTCAGATTAAAAATTTTACATATTCAAAATGGCGGATTCAATATGATAGACGAAACATTTTAGATTTTGTTAAATTTTAACTAAAAATTATATACGTAGATTTTTAGATACACTCGTTATGAATTTACTATCAGATTATGAAAATAATGGCGGTTTCAATAATGAAATAAATCTATTTTTTCAAGCTATAATGATCGTGAGATCTGTAATATATTATGAGACAAATAAATATTCTCCATGCTATTTAATATCAGTGCTCTATGATTCTTAAAATCCAATGTGACGGATCTAATTAGGCGGAACAGTGATAAAAAAAGTACTGCTCCTCAAAAAATTTGAAATTCAGCACATCAAAAATTTTTTCTAATACTGAAGTTTTGGAAATAATCTAAGTCTGATTGATAAAATAGTAGATCAAACTTATTTATATGGACATCAATCACGTAAATCTTATCAAGAATCAAATAAAGCCGCGTTACTAAAATTTCTTGTTATTAATATCGTGATCAGAGTGAGTAAATTACCTTCTATTCGGGACTATTGGTCTTCAAATTCAGTTGCATTATATATGTATAAGCTTTATATTGACTCTAAATAGGTTTTTTACTCTGCTATCGACCATCCATTTGAAGTCCAGTCGGATTAGACTTTTTTCAAAAAAAATTAAAAGAGGGAGTTTTATTCTTAAAAGTTGTTGGGGAGGGTGTCAGGATATTAGGGTAAGTGTTTGCAGTCACAGATTTTTATCGATTTTTGTTTAAACAATGAATGAATATACAAAAAAACGGTTTCTTTGCTTATAACTTTTGAATCGTTGTTGATATGAAAAAAATGTATAACACTTAATTGTAGGTATTAAAATTATCTATAAAGTAAGCTAAGTTGAATTAAAATTGATTCATTTGGTTTCTTGCAAAACTAAAAACTGCTCATTTAGGCCTTTTATACAATCTTATATAAATATATAATTTTGGCTTTTAAATAATCGTAGTGCAGCTGAATTCGAAGATAATTATATGATATACAAGTAGCATAAATTATAACTTTAAATATTAATTAGTTTTTGTCAAAATCTATTTGTTTATTAAAAATGCCTCTTAGCAAAATTAAATTTTTTCATCCTACAGACGTCTTACAGACTTTTTGAAAAGTTTATTTTACTCGTAAAGAGTTATATTATAAAGTATTGGGTGTACAACTTTGCTTCCGCCGTTTTGCAATAGATGGCTGTAGCGGTAAGTGGTAGTTAAAATAAATAAATCATAGATGTCATACAATAAGCTTAGGTATTTGTAAACATAACGCCATCGAAATATTAGTCGATTTGTGTCTGCATCATAAAGTTATTCTCGATTAAACATGTCAGCTTACGAGCCAAATTCTCGTCATTTGCGGGAGGTTTTAATTTTCTACTTTAATATGAAGAAATCTGCGACTGAGGCTCATCGAATGCTCTCAAATACCTATGGTGAGGCCGCTATTAGTGAAAGAACGTGCCGAGAGTGGTTTCAACGCTTCAAGAACGGCGATTTTAACGTCGAAGACCAGCATGGCGATGGAAGAAAGAAGGTTTTCGAAGATGCAGAATTAGAGGCATTACTTGATCAAGACTCGTGTCAAACGCAACAAGAATTGGCAGGATCATTGGGAGTGACGCAAAAAGCCATTTCAAAACGCCTGAGAGTCATGGGAATGATTCAGAAACAAGGAAATTGGGTGCCTTACGAGTTGAAGCCGAGAGATGTTAAACGGCGTTTGTGTGTTTGTGAGCAGCTGCTTGCAAGGCAAAGACGGAAGGGATTTCTTCATCGCATTGTGACTGGAGACGAAAAATGTGTTCACTACGATAATCCCAAGCGCAGAAAATCATGGGAATATCCCGGCCATGCTTCCACGTCGACGGCCAAACCGAATATTCACGGTTCCAAGGTCATGCTCAGTATTTGGTGGGACTAGCTCGGCGTAGTGTATTATGAGTTGTTAAAACCGACTGAAACAATCACAGGCGATCGTTATCGAACGCAACTAATGCGTTTGAGCCGAGCATTGAAAGACAAACGGCCGCAATACAACGAGAGACATGATAAAGTGATTTTACAGCATGACAATGCTCGACCCCATGTTGCGAAAGTGGTCAAGACATACTTGGAAACTTTGAAATGAGAAGTCCTACCCCACCAGCCGTATTCTCCAGACGTTGCTCTCTCGGACTATCACTTTTTTTGATTAATGGCACACGGCCTGGCTGACCAGCACTTCCGGTCTTATGAAAAAGTGAAAAATTGGATCGATTCGTGGATCGATTCAAAAGATGACCAGTTTTTTCAACGTGGGATTTGTATGCTGCCCGAAAGATGGGAGAAAGTAGTGGCCAGCGATGGAAAATACTTTGAATCATAAATGTATAACCAGTTTTTTACAATAAAGCCTCGAATTTCGGAAAAAAACGGCGAAGCAAAGTTGTACACCCAATACATTGAAAGAAAAGTTGATTTTTTGATTTTAAATTGTTTAAAAACGACTTTGAAAATTATGTAATCTTAATAATTCATTTTAAGTAGTAAAACTTTTTTAAATTAAATCTACACGTCGATTGTTTAATTGATACGATTTTTCTGCAAATTTTGAGCTATTTTTTTTACTTTTATGAAAAATGTATTTTTATTTATACCCTATATACAGTTTGCGTATTATTATACATTAATGCAATGCCAATCGCATACATATACTAAAAGTTTTTTTTTTTTTTTTTTTTTACAAGTAACAAGTATAATTGTGTAAGTATAAGTGCCGTTTATTTACATTTTATTTTTGACAATACTCATTATTAATAAAACACAAATCGTATACATATATTTTAATTTCTTTTTTTTAAATAATACATATTTTAATACATACTTGAGTGATTGTAAACTAATGTTACTGAACCCTACGCTTTTTGCTATTGCTACAATCCTAGCTGTTATCATTATCGCAGCCCTTGACGTCCTTATTTGAGTCGTTATCGTCGTTATCATCGTCATCGTCGTTATTATGGCCATTGTTATCGTTCTCGTAATTGTTTAAATCTGTAATTGGTAATAATCCAAAAACAGTGTCTGTGTCTTCTTCTAAATTGCATGCAGTTTCGTCGCATACTTGTCTTGTCTTATCTTGTTTATTTGGGCAAGTTTTGCCATGGCAACCTGCGCATAGGTGTAAGCAAACGTAAACGGTGTTTTTTGCAACCGCAATTCTTATTTTTGCGACCACTTTCGCATTTACAGGTAATTAACATCAGTAATTCATTTGGAATTAACGGCTTATCTGTAAAAATGTCTTGTTATCCTTGCTCAGTTATTTTCCATCCCCACTGCTGAACATTAATCTCATTTCCTAACCATGCTTGAATTTGATAAGAAGTTCTGAAGGGATGTTGCTTCGCAGCACCTGCAGTCGGAGGTGATGATTCTCATTTACAAACTTTTTTTATAGTAGATTTTTGAAAATGTATGAATCTTAAATCTCCCAATATTTTTTACTTTTTCTTTGTGCTATATAATGCTGCTACTATTTTATTTCCGCAATTCTCGATCTTCGATTGGCTTGTATTCTCATTATGAAACTTGTCAGCTAGCATTTGCAATGTTGAATCGTTTAAGAATAGCTTAATTAACTTATTTTTGCCTTGCTTATAAAAAGATGATGTTGTGTCGCAGCTTGTGAATGCTTGTAAAAATGTAATATATTTTTCAATTCGTCGTATTTAAAAGAATTATTGGAATATATCTGCTGTTCGGTTTTCTTTTGTTTGGTTTTAGAAAATAGATATTTAAATCTAACGGAGTTAATTGTGTCAATAAAACTAAAAGGTCTACATCCTCGCCAACAATTACAAAGTTATCATTAGTTTTAGACTCAATAGCTGCTGTAATAATAAGAGAGTTGGTATCTTCCTTGGCGATTTTCATTATACATCCTACTTTATTAAATTCTACACATAATAATTTACTTAATTTTTTCTTATTTTTATTGCTAGATAAAACTTTTTTCTGGGAAAATGTTATTTTTGTTGTTACATCAAAATTTATATCAGTTCCTATACTTTTTTGTTGATGTCGTAAGCGCTCAGCTGATTTTGTACCCGTTTTAAGTAGCCATCGAAGACAATGCAACAATTTTTTGTGTAGTACTTTAATACGTATGCCACGTATTGATGTGAAATTACACTTATTGTCTCATTAATATGCCACACTACTCGATGAAGAAGAAATCCGCCATTAATAACATAAAATACATTTTGAGACGGAAGCACGGAAATCTCATTAAAATTTTCGTAAAAAGCTGATTTTCGAGTTTTTCGCATTCCTTCGTCGTCAAATAATGAAAGTGGATACGGTGCTAATTCACACGTCATAAATTTTTTCATATCATTTTTTGATTCAATGTTTAGTGACAATGTTTGAAAAATTTAAGTAGGGTCGATAATTTGTGTTGTTATTCACTTTCATTGAAGAATTGACTGCCTTTAAGGGGTTACATGGGTTTGGAATAATAAAAAAAGCGGCTTCATAAACTATTTTTTTTAATGGTAAATAATGTATTGAACTATTATATCTTATTACTATCAAATAAAGTAACTTTTGAACTGAATGCAAAAAAATTTTTATCAAAAAATGTTGAAAATTCGCCCTCTGACGGCTATTTTATGAGAATCTTCAAAAAATGCGGTGGACATCATAACTTGGGCTTGAGTCATCTGAAACAAAAGAACCAAATTTTTCTGTTAGTGTATAAGTTTAGCTTCTACTTGAACGAAGGATTTGTAAAAAAATTGAAATCTGAATTTTTGGCAACGTTGCGTGTCAAAAATTTATTTTTCGACACATAAACCCAATAAATAATGCCATGTGTAATAAATTCCATTAAACAAAAAAGAAAATCCTTCATTCAAGTACAAGCCAACACTATTTAAAAGAAGTGTGCAAAATTTGGATGAGATTGGTGTATCAGTTTTTGAGTTATTGTGTCCCCCGACTTGAAAAATACCGTTTTGAGAAAAACCCGTTTAAAGTTCAAAGTAAGAATAGAGCGATTTCTTTTCGAACTTACATAAAATCATTGATACCAGGCCTGTAAAGCAATTATCCTTCTGCTGCAGCTATATCTAAAGCCTCTTTTTGCTTACGCCTAAGTTGAATTCTGGCCTCTCGAGTTGTAGCTTCCGCTCTTTTATTTGCGATGGTTATTCTTTGTTTATCCTCCGTTTGCGCATAATTGTGACTATTTGGCCCAAGTTCGATATCCATACCATGCATAAACGTTAACAGTGCAGAGGTGCCCTCGTTAAATATGCAGGCAGCAGCTAAAGCAGCTGATTTAACTATTTTAGAACCAGCAGGTAATATTTTTGGCGTAATTTTCCAAATTATTTGATTTAAACTCTCGTTATTGTTTTGAGTAAAGCCACCAACACAACGTTCTAAAAGCGCATCTTTACTAAGGTCTTCGTTAATTGGCTTTATTGCTAACAAAACATCATTGGGCAATGGTTTATAATCATGTTTAAATGATGATAAAGAATTCGTAGCTGAAGCTCGTTGCCAAGCACACCATGATTCTTTACCACTTGACATTTTTCGTGTTGAGGGTTTTGGTCCGTTGAGCTATAATGTACTAGTAGCTTGCCCAAATAGCATTCTTCATTTTCTCAGCAGAATCAGTATTTCTCCTCATAGCTAGACCATAATATACCGGCAATTTATCAATCATTTTGCCAGTAAGCTTGCCCTTTCCAGACAAAATTTTCTTTCTTATAATTTTACCATTTTTATCTTTTTTTTCTTCAATCGTTTTTTTCACTAAATCACGCAGTCTTGAACCCATTCTTTTTTGCACGTGGCCTACGCATTCTTTTTTATTTATTTGACAATCTTCACCGTAAGGTTTTTTTTCAAGCACTGAAGAGTACGTTTTGAAGTCGCCGTCTCCAATGTAATTGAAATATCGTAAACCATGCTTTTCAATCGAACGTTTAAACATTTCTACCACTGCCAAAACTTCCATATTACCAGCTGCTCCCTCATGGTTGGCACTACATTCATTTTCTTCCAAATGATTTTGATACCACTCTTCAAACTCTGCTATGTTTAACTTTTTTTTCCATGTCTCACACATTTTACAATACGAACTTTTCACGATTACATTCAGTACTTCCCCAAAAAATAACCAATCAAGGAGGTCACTCCATATAATGATGTAAATCCACGTTTTTTCCAACTTCCATCTCCAGATACAGTTATGTCTGTCGTATCTTCGACATTATTTTCTTCACACGTGAATGTTTTTTTTTTTTCTTTCTCAGCAGAGACAAAAAATGTGTTCGAAACTGATTGTAGACATTCGTGAATTTTATTTATATAAAAATCGTATGTTGATTGATTCAAAAAAGAAGAACTTATATCCATTAAGCCGCAAAACTTTTTACATCCCGCGAGACCTAAGCCTAATATGCGCATAACAAAAATAAACCTGCGATATATTTCATACGACTTTCCTATTTTTTCAGAAGATGGAATATATCGAGGTAAACAATTTTCACACTTGACCATAATATTAAAACTAAGACCCTGTTTTGAACTCTGTTTAAATTCAACTTTATAATTGCACACTTTTTCCTCGCCATTTTCATTAATAATGTTAGAGCACTTCACAAAACTAGAGAGTGTTGAAAAAACTATTAAAAAAAAATTTATGATTTCATATTGAACTGTTACATTTATCGGAATATTTTGTGTATCTTCAACTCTGAGTTTTTTTGCTGATGCGCTGGAGAAAGATGTTTCGTCTTTTTCAGGCGTTTTTGGAATAAATGATTGTTTTCTTTTTTTTGATCTGTCTTTTCTTATAGCAACTTTCTCTCTATCAGCTCTAATAACTTTATTACGACCCATTTTTTTCAAATAAACAAAAAAATATTCGCAGCGCACACATGTATTCTGAAAATAAAAAAAAAAAATATATAACTAAGACCTCGTGGCTCAGCAAAGTTATAGAGACTGTATGTCGAGTGTAAATAATATATACACAGTGTGTCCCATGGAAAGAGAAACTTTTTCAAAATAAAGACAAAAACTCAATATTCCGGCAAATCTCATTTATTTATTCAAAATAGTCTCCTTCCACATCAATACAACGTTTTGCACGAACAATTAACATATCGAATGAGTTTTTGAGATCATTTTTATCCATCGACTTTAGTATGTCGGTCGTCGCTCTTTGGATGGCCTCTACGTCGGCATAACGTTTTCCTTTCATAGGCAAGTGCAATTTGGAGAACAAGTAGAAGTCGCACGGAGCCAAATCTGGCGAGTACGGTGAATGGTTAATAATTAAAATGGAATTTTTGATAAAAAAATCCGTAATCAAGTTCGATCGATGAGACGGGGCATTATCATGCAACAAACGCCAATTCCTTTTTTTACGGTATTGTTGCCGCACACGACGAATACGGCTGAGCAAACGCTTTAAAACACCAAGATAAAACACAGCAGTAATCGTTTAACCAGGTGGAACGAATTCACGATAAATAATACCCTCCGAATCGTAGAAACAAATCAACATTGTCTTCACTTTTGACTTTTCAAGACGACTTTTTTTCGGATTGGGCTCGGTTAGGTGCTTCCATTCAACACTTTGACGCTTGGTTCCGGGATCATATTGAAAACACCATGTCTCGTCACCAGTCACAATTGAATATTTCAAGTTTGGGTCCTTTTTTGACTCTTTAATCAAATCCTTACGATGTTGAATTCGGAGCAATTATTCGTAGTCGGTCAATTTGTATGGAACAAAGCGTGCACACACCTTCCGTAGATTCAAATGATGGGTCAAAAGGCGATAAATTGAATTTTTGGACATATTCAATTCCATTTCCATGTATCGCAGTGAAGATTTTGGCTCATTTTTTATAAATTCACGCACTTTTTCAATGTTACTTTGAGTAACCACGGTATTCGAAGGACCTGGATGTTCGTCGTCCTGAATGTCTTCACGACCTTTCTGGAACCGCTTATACCACTCATACACTCTGGTACGAGATAGACACTTATCGCCATAAACTTGTTTCAGCAAATTATGCGTCTCGGTAAAGGATTTACCGAGTATAAAACAGAACCTAATATTTGCTCTTTGTTCGAAGTTTATTTTTCGACCGATGCCACAAACACACTGTCACTTTGAGCGCGATATTTTGGTTTCCATTGAACTAAATGTCATACAATTCTGACAGGATGTCAGTTAAGAATGGACCTTTCCATTACTAACATCCACCAATAGTTGGCGCCAATATAAATCGATGTTTTAAAAAAGTTCCGTTTCCCATGGGACACACTGTGTATATAACACATCGTTGAATAAGTCCCGAGACTAACAACGAAAACAACATTTTTTTTCAAAAATCATTTTTATTCATCAATATAATCTCCTTTTAGAGTGATACAATCTTTCCAACGCCTTTCCAACATTTCTATACCATGTTTATAGAAGGATTTATCCTTTGCTTTAAAATAGGCTTTAGTTTCGGCAATGACCTCCTCATTTGAGCCAAATTTTTTCCCCTGGAGCATTTTTTTGAGATCAGCAAAGAGCCAGTAGTCGCTAGGAGCTAAATCTGGCGAATACGGTGGGTGGGGAAGCAAATCAAAGCCCAATTCGGTCAATTTTGCCATTGTTTTCATGGACTTGTGGCATGGTGCATTGTCTTGGTGAAAAAGGATTTTTTTCTTCTTCATGTGCGGTCGTTTTGCTGCGATCTCCTCCTTCAAACCACCAACCAACAAGTCAATATAATAATCACTGTTGATCGATTTACCTTTTTCCAGGTAGTCAATGAAAATCACGCCATGTGTATCCCAAAAAACAGACGCCATGACTTTGCCAGCAGACTGCTGCGTTTTTGGACGCTTTGGGCGGCTTTCGCCAGCCATGCGCCACTCAGATGATTGCCGATTCGACTCCGGAGTGAAATGATGTATCCATGTTTTATCCATGGTCACGTATCGACGCAGGAAATCCTTTTTATTCCGAGTAAATAGCGATAAACAGCTCTCTGAATCGTCGACTCGTTGCTGTTTTTGTTCCACTGAAAGCAATCGCGGCACCCACTTGGAAAAAACCTTTTTCATACTCAATTTTTCATAAAGGATTGTAAATACGCTTCCAGATGATATCTGTGTCATTTCTGCAATCTCTCGGACCTTCACTTTGCGATTTTTCATTACAATTTTTAACACTTTACTCACACTTTCCTGTGTAACGGCTTCCAATGGCCTACCCGAACGTTCCGCATCGTTTGTGTCCGTACGACCACGTTTAAACTCAGCATACCCACGACAAATCGTTGGTTTGGATGAAGAGGAGTCCGGGTAATGTTTTTCAAGCCATTGCTGGGCTTCTACGGTGTTTTTACCTATTAAAAAACAATGTTTTATCAACACGCGAAACTCGCTTTTTTCCATTTTTCAAACAAATTACAAAGTGACTTCACTCTAACCTCGATAACTCTGCTGTCTGTGATCTGATCGACGTAAAATTTTTACACGTTTCATGTTAAGATTCGCACTCTATGAAAACGTGGCCAGTTTAGTACTACTAGCACCATCTCTGGGTTAGTCTCCGGACTTATTGAACGATTTGTTAAGTCAGCTGCCGACTACACTCATATATTTTAAAACTTTCTCGATTTTAAATTTTCGTTCATTTTTGCAGGTGCTAGAGTGGCCAACGGCGGGCCACCTTTTTTAGAGATGGTCACTTCACGGGGCGTGCCATTAATTACCGTAACGATATTTTGTCATAAAAAAAATTTTTTTTTGTACTTTTTATTGTATTAAACAAGTGGCAAACAATTTGAGTTGTTTATTAATTTCCTTCTATGCAAAAAAAGGGGATGCAATACCTTTAAGGGGTGTAACGCCACATGGGTCAGGGTGGCGTACAAATGTAGGGAAAAACGGGCGGGTCGCTTACTAGCACTAAGTAACAATTACAGCTTTGAACAAAAAAAAACAACACCATTTATTTGAACTAACAATTAACTATAATAAATTTATTCTCGCGTTTTACGCGAGCCAAGGGCGCCAGCTACACTTGTGTTCTACAGCGACTAACTCACGATTAGAGCGGTCGCGGGCGTATAGCATAGAACAACGACCAAAATGGCGCGTAATACGCGACGCGGTCGCACACGCACAGCCGAGTAGGACACGGGGACGATTCGGGGAAAGGGATGCCTCCTGGCAGCTGTTACTGCACCTTGGCACTTACCAGATATTCTACCACACACGCGGATACTACCCTGACGTTCGCTCGCTCGAATTTCTTTTCAACAAAAACGGCCTTCGTTCGCAACTGCTGTCCACGATTATACCAAACGGAGTGTCGACTGCTCGCTAATATCGTGACTTCTCGCTAAAACAGACCCGAACGTAGTAAACGAGAAGCTCCTGCGTGGCACCTTCGCGATCGCGGATTTAGATAATCGTTCTGCGCCGGCGCAACGTACGTGTGAAATACGTTACGCGACGCAGCCGCCGCGCGCGCTCAGCGCTGTCGGCAGTTGACATTACCGCGCACCAGCAGCGCGCGTTTAGGTTATCCACTCGCGAGTGCCGGTGTTGTTATATTTTCTCTGGAGCGGCGAGAGTCTACCCCCGATGTCCAGGGAGTCCAGGTAAGTCGACGCGTTCCATGGCTGGTAAGCGTCGACTAATTTGTCTCTTATCTCTCCTTTCCATGTGCGGCATTGCGGCGGATCAATAGCAGGCGAATCGAACGATGAGCGGCGGAGAAAGCGAAGCGGCGGTGTTGGTAGCAGCGATAGCCTGCTAGCAGCGGCAGCGAGGCAACGCTCCTAGATAATTCCAGGTACGTAATTACTTGCACGTAGATGCGGTGCTTAGGTGTCTTTGCCAGCCTCCTAACCTCTCCTTGTTAATTCTCCTTTGATGTTATGTGGCAGCCTGTGCTCTCCTTCCAAGGTGCGGCTGCTACTAATATTTTCCCTCTTTTACTTAATAATTGCTGTCTGGGAGCTTGCAGGCACGGCAACCACGACAAGGACAGGAAGGAGCTTGGAAAGGAATTCCTGCTGCAGTGTGTGCGAGCACTGCCATCAACTAGCCATGGGCTCCTGAGACTGGCTCCTCGCTGGAGCCTTACTGTAGCTCCAAGCCCCTGCACCTGAAGGAGGTACAGTATACAGAGCCCTGCGTGGCTGTTATTCAGGGTCAAATGTGGCAGTCCTGCGAGACTGCCAAGATTGTAAAGGGTATTGTGGGCTACGAGGAAGCTTATAAGCTGTGTTTTAGCCTCCTCATGTGACTGGTCCTAAAACAACACGTCACAGGGGTTACATGGGTTTAATATGATGAAAAAATCGATTTTTCTTTCTTATTTCATCTTAATGTACAACTCAACGAAAGTACTCTCTCAAACTTTAAAGTCGATCCGAGTCATATACAGTCTGTCAAGAAAGCGCGTGGTCGTGTTAATTTATAAAAAAATATATTTGATGAAACTTTCATATTTATATATACATTGTACACATTACAAACAATGATGCAATTCGGTCAATAATGTGTCCAGTCACCACCGGCGTCGATGATTGCCTGGCATCTCCGAGGCATGCTTTCTACTAATTTGACGGCGTATTCTAGTGGCAAGGATCTCCAGATCCGACGAATTTCGTAAGACAACTGCTTCAAAGTGTATGTGCGTCTTCCACGAAGCTTCCGTTTAATATATGCCCACACATTTTCAATAGGGTTTGCATCGGGCGACTGCGACGGCCAATCCAATGTAACGATGCCAGATTGAGTCTTCCACTGAGTACAGAGCTTGCTGCGGTGTTTAGGATCGTTGTCCTCCTGCAGAATCCAATCTTCATTTTTTGTGATGAACCATCGTTTGGCAGATGGCAGTAAAGCCTTTTTGTAGATTTTTATCATTTTTTCGGCATTTAGGTTGTCAGTAAAGAGGTGCAAAGTGCCGAATCCCTGCTTTGAGAAGCAGCCACAAAGATGCACCTTTATTCCATGTTTTACGGTCCGCTGAACAAGCCTATTGGTGAAAGTTGACCAGACTCGCGTTAGGACAGAACGTGCCCATATAGAACATTCATCAGTAAAAATGACATTTTCAAAATCTCTATCAATATTCTCATGCGCCCAAGCGAGTCGCTTTGTCACATGTTTTTCAGTCAACAGAGGCTTCTTCACTGTGTTGCGCCATTTCAGATGATGAGTACGAAGATAAGTTCGGATAGTTTCGTAGGATATATCTAAACCTTTTGCCATTAATTTTGCTTGTCCTTGCCGCAGTGTTAGAGCAGGATTCGGCGAAAACAGATTTACTATTCTTTTTTCATCTTTTTTGTTCACTTTTCCTATCGAGCCACGTTCTGGTAAATCATCGACATTTTTAGCCACTTTATATCGTTGTGTCCACTTCTGTACAAATGCCTTCGACTTTCTCATATGTTTAGCAGCCGCTGATTGCGACATTTTGGGACCTTTCGCGACGCGTACTTAGCACTCATGGCGTTTAACGTGATTCTCTTTCTAAAGATCAACGACAACTGAATTTTTGTTGACAATGCATGAAGGACAAAGCTTCTTTCTATCGGCTCGCGAAGGAATTAGAGCAAAATCTTGCATTACCTGTCGGTGAAATCGACCACGCTCTTACTTGACAGACTGTATTAGAAGGGAAAGCGATTTTCCCACTTTGATCTGTCCCACTTGTGTGAATCATATTTTTCGTTTCACGCAACTTTTTCAACTTTCATTTCTATCGAGTAGGATAAGTGAGTAATGGAAGGGAAATGAGCCAGTGACTGTAGATGTAGCATTCTATAAATATAGAGCGTGTGAATATACATACATACATAACACATTGTTCAATAAGTCCCGAGACTAACCCAGAGATGGTGCTAGTAGTACCAAACTGGCCATGTTTCCATAGAGTGCAAACCTTTACATGAAACGTGAAAAATTTCACGTCGATCGGATCACAGACAGCAGAGTTATCGAGGTTAGAGTGAAGTCACTTTGTAATTTGTTTGAAAAATGGAAAAAAGCGAGTTTCGCGTGTTGATAAAACATTGTTTTTTAATGGGTAAGAACGCCGTAGAAGTCCAGCAATGGCTTGAAAAACATTACCCGGACTCCTCTTCATCCAAACCAACGATTTGTCGTGGGTATGCTGAGTTTAAACGTGGTCGTACGGACACAAACGATGCGGAACGTTCGGGTAGGCCATTGGAAGCCGTTACACAGGAAAGTGTGAGTAAAGTGTTAAAAATTGTAATGAAAAATCGCAAAGTGAAGGTCCGAGAGATTGCAGAAATGACACAGATATCATCTGGAAGCGTATTAACAATCCTTTATGAAAAATCGAGCATGAAAAAGGTTTTTTCCAAATGGGTGCCGCGATTGCTTTCAGTGGAACAAAAACAGCAACGAGTCGACGACTCAGAGAACTGTTTATCGCTATTTACTCGGAATAAAAAGGATTTCCTGCGTCGATACGTGACCATGGATAAAACATGGATACATCATTTCACTCCGGAGTCGAATCGGCAATCATCTGAGTGGCGCATGGCTGGCGAAAGCCGCCCAAAGCGTCCAAAAACGCAGCAGTCTGCTGGCAAAGTCATGGTGTCTGTTTTTTGGGATACACATGGCGTGATTTTCATTGACTACCTGGAAAAAGGTAAATCGATCAACAGTGATTATTATATTGACTTGTTGGTTGGTGGTTTGAAGGAGGAGATCGCAGCAAAACGACCGCACATGAAGAAGAAAAAAATCCTTTTTCACCAAGACAATGCACCATGCCACAAGTCCATGAAAACAATGGCAAAATTGACCGAATTGGGCTTTGATTTGCTTCCCCACCCCCCGTATTCGCCAGATTTAGCTCCTAGCGACTACTGGCTCTTTGCTGATCTCAAAAAAATGCTCTAGGGGAAAAAATTTGGCTCAAATGAGGAGGTCATTGCCGAAACTAAAGCCTATTTTAAAGCAAAGGATAAATCCTTCTATAAACATGGTATAGAAATGTTGGAAAGGCGTTGGAAAGATTGTATCACTCTAAAAGGAGATTATATTGATGAATAAAAATGATTTTTGAAAAAAAATGTTGTTTTCGTTGTTAGTCTCGGGACTTATTCAACGATGTGTTAAATTACTAGATTTAGCGTACAATAAATGACCACTTTCATGAAAATAAGGTAACATTTGCTGCATGGTTTTTAAATAAAGATTCCAATCACCTGTTCCTTCTGCTTGTATGAACTGCTTCATAATTTGTACCATCGTAAAATACTGTACCCACAGTTGTGCAGTAGGACTGTTGTTTTTAAAACTATTTAATTAAAAAACGAATTTATTGTTTAACTGTTGAAAATGAGTATTTTTCATAGCGTTTTGCAAATTGTCCTCACTAATTTTACTTAAAATATTATTCAAAATATTTATATCATTTTCGTTGAAATTTAAAGTAGATAAAATCGTGTGTGTGAGTGATTGTTGAACTAAAAGATGTCCTCGAACTACTCTTGAAAAAGCATGACCGACAAGAGCTATTTCAACTAATATTTCTGCATATAATTCAGAAAAAGCTACCTTTAATTCACTACCGTCTATAGTAAAGCCTATCGAGCCAAGGTATGACATGAGTATATGAAAACCTTCTAGTCTTACGATTACAGAATCTATAGTTTTTTCATTTTCTGTACGTCTTAAACAAGCTGCAATCTCCTGAGCCTTATCGTTTAATGGCTGATCAAAAGTAACGAACGTATGCGTTTGATTATTTGCTTTGCATCTAACATCAGCTTCAAGCAATACAGTCAAAATTGACTTGGTGGAGCATTTACAAATGGTAGTGGAACAATTTTTGTTAATATGTACTCTTGCTTCAGTAGTAAATTCCATAAATCCATTCCGACCGGCAGTTTTGTCTGGATTTTTATGTTTCCCATAAAACCATAAAAAGTCTGCCGAAGTTATTTTCTATGTCGTTTGAAATTGATTTTAAAAATTAATTTTTGATTATAATATTTTTACGACCTGCTGAATTGCCCTTCTTAAAATGCTGCAGAGGAATAAAACCAAATTTTCCAGTAAAATTAGCACTAGGAATTTTTTTTAGTCGAGTGATCGTATTCGCAGATTTTACAGATGAAGAAGGAGATACACACATAATGCCGCCCATGAAATAAAAGGTGTTTTGTCCATCTATTGTATTTGTATTATGGTCAGCATTGTCAAATACTAACTGAATACAAGAATTCGTTAAGTTATACTGCTGCGGATCATGAATAATCGAAGCTTCGAAAAGTCTCTTCATAAGAAACACAAAAACCTAAGTTGTGTAAGCTATCAATTAAACTTTTAGATGCGTCCGTAGTCTGACTGCAGAAGTAATGCAGTGTGCATATGTTTTAATTTGATTGTCCCATTTCGTAGAATTTTTTGACTTTTTAGAACGTTTAATTAAAATTTCAAGAAATAATTTTAAATTAACTGAAATGTCTAAATCAATATTATCTAAAAAATAATTTGGTGATGGATAATTATCGAGATCATAATATTTAGATCGAATTTCTTGTAACGTTATTTTAGCAGCAGCAGCTTTTATTATTCTTTTTTTTTCCTCTTCTTTATCTTCCAAACAACTATTGCACCTATTCTTTGTTAAAATTTGTTCTTTAATATCCAAAAAGCATATTATATAGTCATTTTTTACGGAATACATTGCAATTTCTCGTCCAAAATATTCAAATAACTTTTGTTATAAGTACTGAATATTTGGTTTTTCACCTGTATATTTATCAAGAATATATCTTAAAAAAAATTGGCATTCATCTGAATTATTTAATATTTGCAAAATAACAAACTGCAAACACGATTGTATTGCAACATCTGCAGTACGCTCTACTGTCTTATTTTCTCGATAACTGTAAAATTTGTTCATACAATTTAAATAATAACGTGCATTTATTTCTTTAAGATTGACTGTTAATTAATCGTTAATATATCGGATTCGCATACTCATCATTTTCTAACCCACGCTCTTTTATGGTTTTTAAAATGTTTTCACCTGTTTCATCTTTATTTACATATATAATTTTGCAATAGCTTTATGGGTTTGACCAAAACTTTTCTCTACAATCGTCGGATGCATCGTCGCCACAGAAAAAGCATAGAAAATCAAAATCGAAATGTCAAGCATCGCTGGCTGATCGGCGTTTTCGCGAAGTAGATGCGGATGTTTTCTATGCTGCCACATTTATATTTCTTTCTTGTATGTATGCTGAATGACAATTGACGTGGACTTTTCCATTCGCAAATGCTTCTTATCTTTTCTTTCCTTACTTGCTTTAATCAAGGAAGCAATGGCGCGTTCTCCAATAGTTCGTTTATTTTTCTCCAAAAGTTTTGTATCGCACAATAAACAAACTGCATTGATTTCTTCCATTATTAAAGATGTTGTGCTGAATTACAGAAAAAATAGCAATTTATTTATAATATTACGTAATATACATTTAAATGAAATTAAAATTTTTGTACGTTAGCTTAAAATGATAAATTTCACATTGCTTTGTTAAGTGTATTAATAAACGTAAGGTGTATTAATGACCGTTTCGCGTGCTACATATTTTAGATTAGTATTTGAAAGTTAACGGGTTACCTCCACTTGCGACTTTGAAAAAATCGATTTTTTGTTAATTGCATTTTTTTGAAGTATAAGTATCTGAGAATATGACCTGGAAATTTCAAGTCGATCCGAACAAAATTGACTGAGATATGAGCGTTGAAAGAGAAGAATCCGTTGTGTAAACAACCGGCAATTAAAACTTTAAACGCGTTTTTCTCGAAATGGCATTTCTAAAGTCGGTGACCAAGATTACTCAAACACTAATGAACCGATCTTCTTGAAATTTTGCAGGCTTATTTAATACATAAAAATGTAGTCTTTAATCGTTCGATTTTTTCGTTAAAATCGAACCATTAACTTTGACTGTCCGCCATTTTGTGAAAAATTAATATTTTTTTAAATCCTTTGATTAAAGACTAGTTAATACTTATATTAAACTAAATCTATCCACATTTTTTGTTTCAAATGATCCACTTCGCCGCAATGTTGGTCACCGCAAACCGTATAAATAAAAACACTATTTCATTGGCAGCCATTTGCCACTTAACAATGTAATATTTTGCAATAAAAAAATTACTGAAAGTTCTTCAAGATGTATACTTCAAGATGATATAATAATCTTTTAAAAAAGTTTTGTAGTTTTCTTGAAAAAAATTCATGAAAAAGGCCTTTTTTGTTGAGCTACAACTGGAGGTAACCCCATAACTCCACTTAAAAGAGAATTAATCAAAAATCGTCTGAAACGACTTTACTTGATTTATTAAATGAAAAAATTCAGAATTTATTCTTGTAAAAAAGTTGAGTGATAAATTGTGTAACTGTTTGTATAAAAAAATAATTTAAACGAATTTACGAATTAAAATAGATGTATATTTAATAAAATAACATACCTTTCTTATTTCACGTATCGTATTTGTAAGATGAAGTTCTCACTGACTTTGATAAAAAATAACTTGCAAAACAATTAGCACCTAAACAACTGCTAGCTGCGTTTTTTTCAAAATTTACACACGCGTACTAGATGAAACTTTCACAAAGATTGTTGAAAAATAAATCAAAAACAATCAGCACTTCAATATGGCTTGGTGGAATCTTTCTAAACTTTCCAAGCGCTTCGTAGACGATGCTCTCTCAAAGACCGTTGAAATGTAACTGCCAAAAGGACCCAACACAGAATATATAGATATGTTGGAGCAGCTGCTAGCCAAGTCTTTTCAAAACTGGCGCATGTGTAGTATTGACCATCTGTCCTTCTTTAGATTTCAAAAGAAACGGTCTCGATTTGATACTTTCGTATACCTGCACTTTATATACGTGTCCACAACGTTTGTATACACTTTAGCTGAATTCAATTTCGTTAATTTCATGTAAATGTAACGAAAGCAATTTAATAACTAACTTTAAATGCAGATGTATCAATTCGGGGAAATGGCATTTTACTCACTAATGAATTTTCATAATATCGTTAAATAAAACGGTTGAGACGACCCTAGAGACACTATTATATTACCATCAGGTCAATGATATTCAGACGATCATAAATGTATAATAAAAGTACCGATATGAATTTCATTTACAGTTGAGCGATTTATGTTTGATGAATACTGTATATTGTCGAAAATAAAATGTAAATAAACAGCACTTATACTTACACAATTATACTTGTTACTTGAAAAAAAAAAAAAAAAACTTTTAGTATGTGTATGCGATCGGCATTGCATTGATGTATAATAATACGCAAATTATATATTGGGTATAAATAAAAATACATTTTTCATATAAGTAAAAAAAATATCAAAGTTTTAATTTCAAAATCCTCAACATTTCCTTACGAATAATTTTTAATACAATACAAATATTATTTACAGTGTTGTAATGAAATAATGTTTAAAATTAAATGCTTTATTAAATTTTCCACTTGAAATTATTTGTTATACAATAATCTGACCTAGTAGTTATCATTACTTTTTTATGCTACCCCAAATTAAAAAAAAAAATCATTATAATTGGATAATTAGTTGCCGAGATATCGCGAAATTTTTTCACTTTTAAAAATATAAGACGCGTGATTAGTTTCAGTTGCGCAACTGCGCTAGCATTCAGCTAACTAACTAGAGCGAAGAGCGCACGAGCTCCCCACTTTCTTGCTTGCGCGACAATCTTCGCGAAAAACGCGATTCCGAATATTTCCATAAATTTAATTAAATATTTATGTGTATCATTGTTTAAATATCGGATACAATAATTTAACTTTTACTCTAGACTACCTGTAAAGTTAAGCTCTTAATATTAATAAACAAAGCGACAATGATTTTTCAAAAAAAATTATCTCAGCTCCAGAGAATCGTAAAGCTACCAGAAATAGATTATAATTTGCAGAAAAAACGTATTAATTAAATAATCGATGTGTAGATTAAATTTGAAAAAGTTTTACTACTTAAAATAAAGTATTAAGATTACATAATTTTCAAAGTCGATTTTAAACAATTTAAAATTGAAAAATCAACTTCTCTTTTAATGTACATTCTGTCAAAAAAGTACTGGGAATTGTCGATTTAAATCTGGCGGGGCAATTTAGGCAGGCAAAATTTTTTTTTCTAGGTTTGTACAACCGTCCTTAATGACTATGCCAAGTTAGAGCGGAATCTGTCAACGAGTGTGTTTACAGTAGCTGGTTAAGTCAGTTGATGTCAATAGGGCGTGCTGATTTTTTACAATGGGTGATTACGTTGAACAAAGAATTTGTCTAAAATTTTGTGTTGTAAATGAAATTTCGTGTGCCGATGCATTGAAAATGTTGCAAAAGGCTTTAGGTGGTTAAGCACTATCGAAAACCCGTGCGTATAAGTGGTACAAAGCCTTCAAGGAGGGTCGTGAAGTCGTCGAAGACTTGCCTCATTCCGGACGCCCAAGGACGGCTTAGACCGCAGATAACGTCAATAAAATTAAGGAAATGGTGCTTAAAAACCGCCATACCAGCTTGAGAGAGATAGAACATGAACTTGAGATATCCCACGAGTCCACACGTACGATTTTAATTGATATTTTGGACATGAGAAAGGTGGCCGCAAGACTCGTTTCAAAAGAGCTTAATTTTCTTTAAAAACGCTATCGCGAACAGGTCGCTTCGGACATGCTAGATCGCGCCAATTCCGATCCCGCATTTATGGAATGCATCATAACTGGTGACGAAACGTGGGTGTACGAGTACGATATGCAAACAAGCGAGCAAGCATCGGAATGGGTGGGAAAAAACGAGCCGAAACCGAGAAAACCACGCCAAAGCCGCTCAAAAGGGAAGGTGATGCTCGTTGTTTTCTTTGATATCCGTGGCGCGGTGCACTACGAATTCGTTCCAGAGGGTCAGACGGTAAACAAAGAGTATTACCTAGGCGTTATGAAACGTTTGCGTGAGCGTATCCGTAAGAAGCGGCCAAATTTGTGGACGAACAACTCGTGGATTTTGCACGATGATAACACGCCGTCTCACCGAGCTACGATTGTGACCGACTTTTTCACCAAAAACTCAACGAACACGCTTGAATAACCACCGTATTCGCCGGATTTGGCTCCCTATGACTTCTTCCTCTTCCCAAAACTTAAATTGCCGCTCCGTGGCACCCGTTTTCAGTCGATTAAAGCCATAAAACAAAATTCGGCGCGCAAGCTGAAGGCCATCCCAGAAAGCGCCTATAAAAAATGTTTCGATGATTGGAAGTGCCGTTAGCATTGATATACCGGAGCAAATGGAGCCTTTTTTGAAGGCGACCCAATAAATTTTGATTATTAAACGTAAAAATTTTGTTTTAATTTAAAATTCCCGGTACTTTTTTGACAGACAGTACTTTATAATACAACTCTTTATGAGTAAAAAAAACTTTTCAAAAAGTCTGCAAGACGTCTGTAGGATAAAAAAATTTAATTTTGCTAAGAGGCATTTTTAATAAACAAATAGATTTTTACAAAAACTAATTAATATTTAAAGTTATAATTTATGCTACTTGTATATCATATAATGATCTTCGAATTTAGCTGCACTACTATTATTTAAAAGCCAAAATTATTTATTTACCAGGCTGTTCAATAAGTTTTGCGGTTCGATAAGAGAGGGTGTTGCTACTTGCCTAAATTTTTTTCTGTTATGTTGGTACACTTTTCATATGAACGTATGTGAAGTTTTATTTCAATCTGTCAATTCATTCTTTGTTTACAAGCTATTTACGAGGTCTGGCAATTAAGGGGTTACCCCCACTTGCGACTTTGAAAAAATCGATTTTTTGTTAATTGCATTTTTTTGAAGTATAAGTATCTAATAATATGACCTGGAAATTTCAAGTCGATTCGAACAAAATTGACTAAGATATGAGCGTTGAAAGAGAAGAATCCATTGTGTAAACAACCGGCTAGTCTGACACCTGGCACGCTCGACCCTCTCGACGGTTTCAGTCGATTGTTTGATGACAATGGTCGTATACCTGGCATTTACAACGTTTATATAATAGACTGAAACTTGTAGAAACGAATTTTCGTTGCCTCTTATCGTTTAAATTCGTCAGTGTAGCTTGAAAGTTCAACTATATGAGACGTATTTATTTCCGCCGTTCACAATATTATAAGCGCAGTTTTTATTTATTTTACATTAAAAAATGGATCGAAAAAAAGGTTCGCGAGAAACAAGAAGCAGTGAAAATTCACGTAAATCTCGACCAAAAAAAAGGAAGGGTATTTTTAACCCGAACCTGGCCGAATCAGAAACTGAAACTTTCAGCACGTCTGCGAAGAAACTGAAAGATAATATTGATATGACTGTGAATCAAAGCCCAAATATTGAATATCGCATTTTAAACTTTTGTGTTGTGTTTGCTGCAATTTCAAGTTTAGCGAAGTGCAAAACGTGTAATAAAAATATTAAATTTGAAACTGCAAATGCAAGAGGACTAGGCTTCAAAGTCGTTGTGAAATGTGACTTATGTGCAGATAATTTGATACCATCTTCTCCTTTTGTGGCACATTTGTATGAAATAAATCGTTGATTTATATTTACTATGAGAGTTCTCGGCATAGGATTGGCTGGAGCACAAACATTTTGCGGACTTATGGACATGCCAAGGTTTCTTACCGAGAATACATATTCAATAATTTTAAAAAGTATTTATGAGTCTGTGAAAACATGTGCAGATGTAATATTTAAAAAAGCCGTACAAGAAGAAATTGAAAATAAACCTAATGCAGCAGAAGATGCAACTTCTAAATTAACAGTTTCCGGAGATGGATCCTGGAGGAAACGAGGATATTCGTCGTTGTTCGGAGTTACATCAGTCATAGGCTACTACAGTGGAAAAGTACTTGATCTCGTGGTAAAAAGTGCGTATTGTAAAATGTGTGAATCGTGGAAACATAAACTAAATGATGCGAAATACGAACAATGGTACGAAACACACGAAGATAACTGCAGTGCAAATCACAAAGGCTCCTCGGGAAAAATGGAGGTGGACTCTATTATCGAAGTCTTCAAGCGTTTAATAGCAAAATATAATGTCCTGTACCGTTACTATATTGGAGACGGAGATTCGAAGACGTACACTGGGCTATTAAAGTCTCATCCTTATGACAACGTAGAAGTTATAAAAAAAGAATGCATCGGACACGTCCAAAAGCGTATGAGATCCCGTCTTCGTAATTTAGTAAAAAAAAACAAAAAGCTTGGTGGTAAAGGACAGCTGACAGGAAAATTTATTGACAAGCTCACTGTGTACTATGGACTTGCTATTCGACGCCATTCTGCTTCTGTTCACGATATACATGAGGCAATATGGGCGACCTTCGATCATTACAGTTCAACCGATGCAAAACCACACCATGAGAGATGTCCAATCGGTGAAGAATCGTGGTGTTCATATCAACAAGCTCAGGCGAGAAACGAGGCTTTCCAACACGATTACAGACCACTTCCATCAAATGTATTGGATGCCATCAGACCTATATACGACGATCTGAGTAAAGAAACTTTACTCGAAAGATGCGTCGGTGGCTTCAATCAAAATAACAACGAAAGCTTCAATCAACTTATTTGGAAAATCAGCCCAAAAATCGTCTCGAGTGGAGCAATCGTTGTAAATTTAGCAGCTTATATTGCCGTTGGACTATTCAACAAAGGTTTAAAATCATTATTATTTTATTTGAACTCAATCGGAGTGAGCTGTGGACACAACGCGTACGAATATGCTGATAAAATGGACGAAGCACGGATTGCACTGGCAGAGAGACGTGCGGCCGAGAGCACTCGTGAAGGAAGAATGTTACGAAGGCAACACCAAATTACCGTTTTGCAAGCGGCATACGGAAAGAACTTCTGTATAGACCCGGAATAGATGACTCTATGTAAGTTAACAAAAAAAATTATTTTCTTCGTGTAAACTAAAATTAAAACTTTAAACTCGTTTTTCTCGAAATGGCATTTCTACAGTCGGTGACCAAGATTACTCGAACACTTATAAACCGATCTTCTTGAAATTTTGCAGGCTTATTGAATACATAAAAATGTAGTCTTTTATCGTTCGATTTTTTGTTTCGAAAAAAAATGGCCGTTTTATAGCCAAAAAACGGTTTTTTTTTGTTAAAATCAAACCATTAACTTTGACTATCTGCCATTTTGTGAAAAATTAATATTTTTTTAAATCCTTCGATTAAAGACTAGTTTATATTTATATTCAACTAAATCTATCCACATTTTTTGTTTCAGATGATCCACTTCGCCGCAATGTTGGTCACCGCAAACCGTATAAATAAAAACACTATTTCATTGGCGGCCATTTTCCACTTAACAATGTAATATTTTGCAATAAAAAAATTACTGAAAGTTCTTCAAGATGTATTTTTTAAGATGATATAATAATTGTTTAAAAAAGTTTTGTAGTTTTCTTTAAAAAAATTCATGAAAAAGGCCTTTTTGTTGAGCTACAAGTGGGGGTAACCCCTTAAATAACAAGACTGCGCGCCTAGAGGGCGCCGTAGAGAGGTGGAGAAAAAAACGAGTAGTGCGTTGGGTATCTAGATATCTTGTCTATGCACGTACCAAAACACGTTCTCGTCACTATTATTGTATTTGTGCAGTAGCGGTTTAAAACGAACGTGTTTTTTTCTCGTGTGTGACGAAAAACAGGAGCAACGTATCAATCTCAAATTTCTCGTTAAATTGAAAAAAACTCCGACTGAGTGCTGTAAATTGTTGCAAGAGGCCTATGGGGACCTAGAATTCTCTATCTCGTGCGCGTGTTTTTGAGTGGTGTAAGCGCTTCAGTGAGGGCCGAGTGAGCACTGAAGATGATCAACGCCCAGGTCGCCCTGTCACTGTTTCAACTCCGGAAACAGTGACCAAAATCAACCAATTTGTGCGTGCAGATCGTCAAATAAGCATTCGGATGATTGCCGAGGCTGTAAACGCCGATAAAGAAACGGTTAGACAAATTTTACACGAGGAATTACACATGACAAAAGTCTGTGCGAAGTTGGTGCCAAAAAACCTGACTCCTGACCAAAAGCTTTTGCGTGAACAGGTCTGCTCAGATTTCCTTGAAAGGTTAAAAAACGATTCCGGACTGATCAAAAACATTGTTACTTGCGACGAAACGTGGATTTTTCAATACGATGTTAAAACAAAGCGGCAATCGATGCATTGGAAGACGCCTGAATCGCCCAGAATCAAAAAAGCAAGGATGTCCAAATCAAAATTCAAGGCAATGTTGATCGTTTTTTTCGACATTAACGGTATCGTGATGACTGAATGGGTTCCAGAGGGTCAGACTGTCAACCAGATTTACTATTTGTCAGTTTTGGAAACACTGCGAGAACGAGTTCGTAAGAAACGGCCTGAGTTGTGGAAGAACAACTCGTGGATTTTGCACTAGGACAACGCACCTGCCCAAAACGCGCTATCTGTGAAGCAGTATTTGGCCGGTAAGCGCACTCCAGTGCTCGAACACGCGCCGTACTCGCCAGATTTGGCACCGTGCGACTTTTTTTTGTTTCCGAAGATAAAATCTGCTTTGAAAGGGACCCGATTTAAGTCGATGGAAGCGGTAAAGCAAAAAACGGCAGAGCTCCTAAAGGCCCTCACCAAAGAAGACTTCCAGCACTGCTTCGATCAATGGAAAAAACGTATGGATAGGTGTGTGGCGAGGAAAGGGGAGTGTATTGAAGGAAAGCATTCGAATGTAGAATAATTTTTATAATAACACCCTTTTTCGTAACCAGTCTCGTTATTTAATTGCCAGACCTCGTAGTATCGACATGTCACAGTATTGTTTTACAATGAAAAAAGTCAAGTCTCGTGCAGTGATTGAATTGTTATTTTTGGAAGGCTTAAAAGCAGAGAAAATTTATGAACGAATGTTGAAAGTGTATAAGTACTCTTCGCCTTTAATTAGTACAGTAGAAAGATGGGTTGCTGAATTGAAACGTAGTCGTACAAGCCTTGAAGACGATCCACGTCAAGGACGTCCAAAAATAGCAACAACACCAGAATTCGTAGAAAAAATACAGGATATCGTATTGGAAAATCGCCGAGTGACTGAAAGAGATTTAGTAGAAGCCCTAGTCATCTCATTGGGCAGTGTAAACAATTTTTTGACTGAAGTATTGGGTTTCAGATAACTGTGTGGATAATGGGTGCCGCATTCGCTAACAATGAAACAAAAACACATTCGAATGCAACTTTCTCAGCAAGATTTAGAGCGTTTACGAAAGAATGAAGTGGATTTTGTGTGTTGATTCATCACTATGGATGAGACTTGGGTCTATTACCATGATCCTGAATCAAAACAAGAGGCTAAAGAGTGGTGTAAACCTGGTTCTTCGGCTCCGAAACGAGTTCGTGTCCAGCAATCGGCCAAGAAGGTGTTAGCATCAGTTTTTTGGGATGCGAAAGGAATTTTGTTTGTGGATTACTTGCAAACTGGTAAAACAATAAATTCTGAATATCAATGTAACCTTTTAGACCAGCTGAAGGAAAAAATTCGTAAAAAAATCTGGTTTGCAGAAGAAAAAAATCCTTTTTCATCAGGACAATGCACCGTGTCACAAGAGCATTTTGACAATGGCTAAAATCCATAAATTAAAATTCGAATTGTTGGAGTATCCACCGTATTTATCAGATTTGGCCCCTAGCGACTTCCATCTGTTTACAGACCTAAAAAATTGATGCGTGGAAAGCGTTTTTCATCAAATGATGAGGTCATAACAGATGTGGAAGCGTATTTTGCAGCCCTTCCAGATTCTCACTTCAGGGATGGAATTCATAAATTGGAATCTCGTTGAAACAAGTTTATTGATGTTCAGGGAGACTATACTGAATAATAAAGTGTATTTCAAACCATAAAATTGGGTTTTTTTTATCGAACCGCAAAACTTATTGAACAGCCTGTTATATGAGATTGTATAAAAGGCCTAAATGAGCAGTTTTTTCAGTTTTGCAAAAAAACAAATGAATCAATTTTAATTCAACTTAGCTTACCTTATAGATAATTTAAATACCTACAATCAAGTATCATACATTTTTTTCTTATCAACAACGATTCAAAAGTTATAAGCAAAAAACCGGTTTTTTGTATATTCTTTCACCGTTCAAACAAAAAGTAATAAAAATCTGTGGTCGCAAACACTTACCCTAATATCCTGACACCCTCTCCAACAACTTTCAAGAAGAAAACTCCCTCTTTTAATTTTTTTTTTGAAACGATACTTTTTTAGTTTAATCCGACTAGACTATTGAACAATAACTTTACAATGCCAGCAGCTGGTGAGCCTGCTTACGATAAAATAAAATGCTTACTGAAAACTCTCTAAAAAAATTATTTATGGTACTACAAACCTTCTGAAAAACAAAATGTTAATAAAAGTGTGATAAAATTCAAAGAAAGAAGTATCTTGAAACAGTACTGTACAGCTGAACCGTTAACAAGAGGTTTTAATGTTTGATTTAGATTTGATGAACATGATTTTGCCTGCGAGTGTCAACTTTATACGGGAAAAATTGATGATACAGTAGACAACTATGTTGGCAAGAGAGTTCTGAAAAATTTAACATTCAAAATTTTTTATAAAAGTTATCAAATTTGATTCGATAGTTTCTTTACCAGTACTGACTTGATGATTGAGTTGATAACATGTGATATTTTAGCATGTGAAGTGGTTTGAAGTAATCGCAAAGGCTTGCCTAAAAATCAGATTTTCGAAAAAAATATGGAGAAAGAAGATTATGAGTTTCAAACCTGATAAAAATATATGATAACGTATGATTTGAATAAATAATAACAGTGAAATATAAGTGTAGTACTTCAATGAAATGGAGAGACAATTAAGCCATCTAATTTTTGTCTAACTTCCGTGATCTTTCCATAAGTATAACTGTAGGTAGATGCCAAGAAGATGGCTTTCATCCACTAAATCCTCCACAAGTTGTTTGAGACTATAACTATTATATGGATTGTGTAGACATAGTAGATCAGTTGAAATCTACTTATAAGATCAGTTGCAAAAGTAAAAAGTGATGGCTTTGAATACTTTAGCATTTTGTTGACGTAACAGTAGTAAATATATTTCTTATTTACAAAAAAAATAATCCAGCTATAAAGATAACTTTAAAGAATTTTTTATTAAATTTTGTAAAGGAACTTGTTGGCTTTTCGATCCCTTCTAACAAAGAAACTACCTTATGTGTCCCTTCCCGATTTCAATAATACTGAGATATGTCCTAGTAAATCAAAAACTAGAAGACGCGTTGTTTTTTTATCGGCGCATTTGCACTTCAAGGGGTTAAATGGGTTTAAAATAATAAAAAAAACGATTTTTTAAACTATTTTTTTTAATGGTAAATAATGTATTAAACTATTATATCGTATTACTATCAAATAAAGTAACTTTTGAACTGTATGCAAAAAAATTTTTATCAAAAAATGTTGAAAATTCGCCCTCTGACGGCTATTTTACGAAAATCTTCAAAAATGCGGTGGACATCATAACTTGGGCTTGAGTCATCTGAAACAAAAGAACCAAATTTTTTCTGTTAGTGTATCAGTTTAGCTTGTACTTGAACGAAGGATCTGTGAAAAAATTGAAATTTGAATTTTTGGCAACGTTGCGTGTCAAAAATTTATTTTTCGACACAAAAACCCAATAAATAATGCCATGTGTAATAAATTCTAATGAACGAAAAAGCAAATCCTTCGTTCAAGTACAAGCTTAACTCATACACCAACAGAAAAATTTGGTTTTTTTTGTTTCAGATGACTCTAGCCCAAGTTATGATGTCCACCGCATTTTTTTAAAGATTTTCGTGAAATAGCTGTCGAAGGGCGAATTTTCAACATTTTTCGATAAAAATTTTCTTTGATACAGTTCAAAAGTTACTGTATTTGATAGTAATAAGGTATAATAGTTTAATACATTATTAACTATTAATAAAAATAGTTTAAGAAGACGTTTTTTTTATTATTTTAAACCTATGTAACCCCTTAAGGGGGTGAAAACGACACCCGAAGTCACCTCCAAAATCACATTGCTTTCAATATTTTTATGTCTTTTTGATATTTTTTAACAAAACAAAATAAAAAAACCTGTCATAGAGAAACACATAGATTTTGATTTTAAAAGAAATTATTATAACAAAAGCATATAGGTTTTAGTTATAACGGTTGAAACCCTTAGATTTAGTAGAAGTAAAACTATATTTTTTGAGTATTTTTCTCGTGTGAAATTTTACAGAACCGTTATAAAAATATCAAAAAATGTTTTTCTAATACAGAATAACAATAAAAAGTTGACGTGTTTCGGTGTTTTCGCAGAACCTTGTATTACGGGGATGAACTATCTCTAAATCCTATTAAAGCAATATAGACAAATAATACAATAACCTAAACCCCGATTTTAATATAATTGTGATACGAGGTGTGGCAGAAAAGTAATGATACTAATTTATTCACCAAAGTCTTTATTTTTTTCAAACATCAATGTTGTCCCCTTTGAAGTAGTTCCCTTGGGCAGCTACACACCGATGGAGACGTTGTTCCTACTTTTGGTAGCAGCGTTAGAAGTTTTTAACCGGTATGGTCTTCAGCATGTCCGTTACATTCTTTTGGATGTTTTCTAAAGTCTCGAAATGACGTCTTTCGAGGACATTTTTCAATTTAGGAAAAAGGAAAAAGTCACAGGGACTGAGATCATGTGAATAGGGGGGCTGGAGAACCACAGAAATGCCTTTTGAGGTCAAAAGTTCTGTGACATAGAGGGCAGCGTAACATAAGGCGTTGTCATGATGGAGCATCCACTGTTCCATTTTGTGTGACACACAACCAAAACACAACTTTACTTATAGCAGTCACAAAAATCACGTTGTTGACGGAAAGAGTTGAAACTCGCACTAAGTCATGGGAGGGTACTGATACACGTGCAAGCGATCTGGCAACAGCGCGCAAATAATTAACTTTTGATTGAAATGGAAAATTATTTATTACTTTTAAAATTTTTTTTTTTTTCTTTTTTTTTCAATTTTATTTCTTCCTTTTTAGTTCAACCAAAAAATTGTTAAACATAAATTTTAATTTTTGTATCTTCTAAATTGAGTTCTAATATATTTTAATTACACCAATAAAAGAATTAACTTGATTATATTATATTAAAAATAGAAAAAAAAAAAAATTTTAATTCATTAGGTGCGCGACTAAGTTCCCGCTGTTTGTCAATAAATGGCTTCAGCTGTAAGTGCTTGTCGATTTTGGCGTTCAAAGCGTCAGGAAGCAAGCTTAGACATATGATAAACAAATTACTTTGACACATGAGTGATTTTGTTTTGGCATCATATACTTTTGGTTGTGTGAAAATGTCTCATTTTGTACCAAATAATCGTCATTTGCAGGAAATGTTCCTTTTTTTTTTCATTCGAAGAAAACGGCGGCTGAAGCACATAGGGAGCTCCAAAACGTTAACGGAGATGCTGCTCTAAGTGAAACAACGTGCCGTGATTGGTTCTGTCGCTTCAAAGACGGTGACTTCGATATTGACGACCGTCTGTGTGAAGGAAGGCCAAAAACCTTTGCAGGCGCTGAATTGGAGGCATTGCTCAACGAGAATCTATGCCGAACGGAAAATAAGCTTGCTTCTGTGTTAGGAGTTACCCGCCAAGCCATTTACAAGCAATTGCATGCGTTGAAAATGATTCAAAAGCAGGGAACTTGGGTCCCTTATGATTTGAAGCCAAGGAACGTTGATCGTCGTTTTTCGCCTATGAACAACTGCTCAAGCGGCAATAAAGGAAGGGTTTTCTCCATCGTATCGTGACAAGTGATGAAAAATGGATTTATTTTAGCAACCCGAAAAGTAGGAAGTCATGGGTACTGCCCAGTCATGCTTCTACGTCGTCGGTTTGGCCGAATATTCACGCTGCGAAGGTTATGTTGTGTATTTGGTGGAACCAAGTCGGTGTTATTTACATATTATAAGCTGTTGAAACCAAACGAAACCATCACTGGGCAACGGTATCGAATTCAATTGATGCTATTGAGCCAAGCACTACGCGAAAAATGGCTACAATACGAGTAGGGGCACGAAAAAGTGATTATATCGCATGACAACGCCCGGCTTCACGTTGCTGGACCCGTTAAAACCTACTTGGAAACGCTCAAATGGGAAGTCTTACCCGACCCGACATATTCTCCAGATATTGCGCCGTCTGATTATCACTTGTTCCGTTCGATGGCACATGGTCTGGCTGATCAGCAATTCCGCTCATATGAAGATATCAAAAATTGGCTTGGTTAGTTGATAGCTTCAAAAGACGAACACTTTTACCGTAAGGGTTTTGAGTTCTGCAAGGAAGATAGGAAAAAGTTGCAGCTAGCGATGGGCAACACTTCGAATGATTCATTTGTAACCAATTTTTTATAACAAAGTTGCATTTTCATCAAGAAAAATAGCGAGAACTTAGTTGCGTACCTAATAATAAAAATGAAGTTAGTTAAAACAATTTAATAATAAAAAAAATTTTATAAATCAGTTAAGAAATTTTGGAATAATCGCTGGATAAACATAATAATTATTTATGATTTCATTCCTTTATTTATTGATTGAATACTGATCCAATTCGAAAAAAACTTAATCAGGATCACCGGGAGATAATACTTCTTCATTAAAAAAAAAATTATTAATCGGTTGAGAAGTTTTGGAATAATCACTGGACGAACAAAAAAAAAAATCATTTAAACAGGTCGAATTGAGAACCTGCTTAAAATTGAGAAACTCCTTTTTTTAAGTCGGTAATGAAGAAGGTATATCATACGATTATTACTAAATTAAAAGCGGTGAAATACCGGAAAAGTAGTGATCATAAAAAAATTTGAGTTTTGAATCAGTGCAACAAAAGATTAAAAATGTAAATTCTATAAGACAGTTGCGACGCTGGGCTCACACTTTGAATAAAGGAGGGACATTCAGTAAAAAAATTTCTAGAATATGTCAATTTACATTGGGAAATTTGAAAGCTTACAGTTGAAGCCAGATTGGTCGTTTATGATCAAGACTTCCGTAATATAAATGAGTATTACCAGCTCAAAAGGAAATAGGCTTTAAAGTTATTAGATTTAAAGCTTCAAACCACTGAGTAAATCGTTTATCAGAATCGTATCAAGAAAAATTAATAATTTTGTAGCTAGAAAAACTTAAGAAATTGCTGCAAAATTAGAAAAACGTGCAAATGAATTTATAACTTATGTTAAATAATGTGCAAAAGAGATAGAAATAAAAAAAGTAATGTATACAATTCTGTTCAAAGTGGTTTTTAGTTAGAAGCGCATTCTGATAAACTATTAGCTGTTATAAGATAAAAACAGGAATAAACGAAAAATTCGAAACGCTGGATAAAGTTGAAAAAAAAACGCGATTTTAGCACTTTTAGGTTAAAATATCTCAAAAGCCAGACGTGTTAGAGCAATTTTGAGGTCAGATTTGGATTTGGCATCAAAAACTCTATGGGAAATCATACAGCACTTGCTCAGAACAAAAAAATGTTTTTTGTACCACAGTGTTGCTATCATACCTAAAGTTATGTATGTATATTTTATTTTTGTTTTTTGTTTACCTAATTCAGTAAATATATTTTTAATCTCTTGGAATAATATCGCTTGTCAGTTTTTCAGTAATTTTTATTTGAGTGGTTAATGCATCTATGTCGTGGTATTAGATAATTATCGGTTACGGGAGGTAAGATGATGGTTGAATTCAAACTTAATTTTGAGTTGCAAGTATAGGTTGAGTTCAAGATTATATGCATGCCGGATAGTATGACTTCTTCGTGTGAGCGTTGCATTTTCCGCGTAATGTCAAGATGCTATTATTCTTCTTCTTTTTTTTTATTATTGTTGCAAAATAAGATTTGGAGTACAAGCTAAGAATAACCATTCATTTGCTTTTATTAGTCAGACGCATTTTGGTTTTGAATTTGGAGAACAATTTACAGTTGTTAAGAGTGGCAGTGGTGGGTTGAACGAGAAGTAGGTACTCGCAAGGACGCTTTTCGTCTTTAATTTCTAAAAGGAATCTCAGTGGACGAAGAAATGGTGGCCTTTAATGCTCAAATTTAGATAATTCTTATTGATTTTCATGAATCTTTTTTAATATAGCGTGATAAACATGTTGTTAAAGGATGGTTTTACATTCACATAGCCATTTAAATCGTGCGTGAAGTTAATGGATATCAGGTAAGCATGTAATTTATAATTAATTATCTATGAAGAATGGGTGTCAGAGGATATTATTGTAGTTATTAGCCTCTGTTTTGTCGTGATAACGCTGGTGCGTATAATAGTTATTAGGGGTTCTATTGTTGTTTTTGAGTTCTCTTATCGTACAGAGTGTTCACGGGGGTTTGAAATTATATATTTCACTAATTTAAAAAATTTTTCAGGTGTGATAAATTGAGGATAAGTCCAATAGCATTGATTTCTAACGTATACAGGAAGGTATTATAATTAAATATAGTCATCTCTTAGACCTTTCGCATTCGTTAAACCATTTTCGAGTGATAACTTTTTAATGGCGTTCATCGTTTTCCGATTGTAGGTGACTGGTTTCGTTGAAAGATAGCATAAAAGTATCTTGTTTGAATTAAATTGCGTTGATGTATCTCGAGGTTGTCGTGAAAGGTTTCTAATCTGGAATGAATTAGATGTGCTTGATTCTCGGTGAGTTGCGTAAGGATTACTTTTGAGGCGTACAATTCACCTCTTTCTTTGTTAAGCTATTGTCATATGAGACATGTTTCGAAGCTAAGTAGGCTCTTTTGCTAAACAGAGATACCGTCTGAAACCGTGGTGAGACAATTTTCAGATGCCCTTGGGAATTGTCAAGAGTGCTTACGCTTCGTGCTGCTAAACTGCGAGTTAGTAGGAAGACCTACTAATTAAAAAATGCTCGTGAGCGTGCCCGCATCTCGATATTAGCGCTATGAGGGGCTTCGGGTTCGTCAAAATAAACATATTCATTTACGTATACACATTACGCGATCAGGACATTTCGCAAGTACGTAACATAATGCATGCAAACGAAACGCGATTTTCATTATCCACTATATTATGATTTAATTTTTTTAAGCAATGTATTAAATATTTCTTTGTTTCGTGATTTTTTTCTTTGTTACAGATTTGACAAATCGAAGTAGCGGCCGAAGGCGTTCAGCATCAATATTTTAAGTTTCGTCTAGATTTAGATAGGTTAGATTTTTTTTGTTAGATTATTAATTTGTGTTTTTGTTATTAAGTTTATTTGTTGTCTTTTTTTTTTTTTTTTTTTTTTTTTTTATATTAAATATGAGGAAAAGTTGAAGAGAATCGAATCTTTATTATTTCTAACCTAAAACGACACGCGCTCTTGGAAATGAAGGATTGGCGACTTCTAGGCGCTCTTAGAAGTCGCAAATCAAACAATAATATTAATAATGAATCTTAACCAGGAGGTGCACCTGGTTACAAATATAGTAATCTTACTCCCTCTTTATAAGATTCTACTAATCTTAACGTTGCTTTTATCTAAGCCGCGTTTTCTATACTATTTTCCACTACTACTTTTCTTTTTCTTAACTTCATAATCTGTATGTAGAACTCTTTTTCCTTCATTTCTTTTTTCCTTCTTTTCACTATCGTTAACCTTCTAATTTTATCTACAGTCTCAAAATTTACTATTACATAATCTATCGCATACTTTTCCTTTTCCCTGTGTATGTTTACTCGGCTGTTCCCATGACTTTATCGTATCTATTTAAAATAATCCATTTTTGTTTACTTATTTCCTGTAGTAATAGCGAACCTTCTTTGTTTATCACGTTGTCGTCAGGTTTTTTTGTGTATTACTTCGTATAATCGCATCTACTTTAGATAAAAATAGCTCAGATACTGCACTTCTTTAGGCAAGTCAAAAACTTTGTACATAGCTTGATATGACCATAAGGAGTAGTTATCGACGTGGAGCCAAACGAATCCACCCCTTAGAACTAAATGGCGGCCATTTTTTGAACTAAAACGAGTATTTTGTATGTATTTCAAGTAGTGTGCAAATATAAATTAGTTAAATAAAAAAAAAATATATTAAGTTTTAGCAGCTTATTGTAACATATTTATACATAAAAATTAAAAAATTGTTATTATTTTTCAATGTCAATTTAAAGTCTAAATTTGAAAAATTTTCATAAATTTTTACAAAATTTTAAAAAATCTCGCATTCCTGTTTAATTTACAAAAAAATGTTAGGATCATTTAAATAGTTTTTTGTTATTTTGATTTTAAAATGTTTCGGATAACACAATGTTGTTGCTCTTAACGTTGGTTGAGTAAAGATAACCAGTCATTAAGAATTTTTCGTGTAAAAGCTCTGTTTAAACTTTTTAACAGTATAAGAATGATTTAAAAGTTATCCTAGTAAATAAAATTGATTTTCTGTTTAAGTCATTCAGCCGTTGTTATTAACGTTTCCAAGGTATACCACGTGAAGGCGACTTACTTTGTACCTCTGTTTTCTTTATTTTTATTTTTTTTTTATTTTATAATTTTATTGTGATTTTATTTTATTCGATTTTTAAAATTTTTATTTTTGGTGAATAACTGTGAAGTAAATTGATAGAAAGTTAATCAGAAGTAATATTAACCCTTTCGCTACGGGAGACTTCTCCGCTGAACGTGCTACTGTACAAAAACGCATTTTTTTTGTGATTTTTATTCTTGAGAAATTTCGTGAGAAACAAATGATAAAAACAAAATACTGATGTTACATTCCAGAAAAAGATACTCGAAGTAAAATAACTTCAATCACTGGCAATATATCCAATACGCGGCATCTTATGCAGAGCGGCTAAAGTCGCCTGTAGTATATCAATTGCATTTTATAAAGAGCGACTTTAGTCGTCCGTAGTACATCGTTGGTATTTTATGCAGAGCAACTACAATCGCCCGTACTAACGGAAGGGTTGAAAAGAAATCTGCAGCTGAAGCACACAGAATTCTTGTTAAGACTTATGGTGACAATGTTCTATCGGATACGACATGCAGAGACTGGTTTCGATGCTTTAAAAATAATAATTTTAAACTTAAGATTAAAGAACGTTCTGACGCATCGAGAAAATTTGAAGACAAAGAATTAGAGAAATTACTTGATCGAGACCGATGTCAGACGCTAGCAGAACTTGAAAAAAAATTACAAGTAGATGAGTTAACAGTTTCAAAACGTTTAAAAGTGTTAAGAATGATCCAGAAGCAAAGATATTTTATGCCTTATAATTAAAGCTCAGAAACGTCGAACAGCGTTTTCTCACGTGTAAACTACTGCTTTAACAGCAGAAAAGAAAAGGTTTTTCACACCGTATCATGACTGGCGATAAAAAGTGAATACACCACGATAATTCAAAGCGTAGAAAATGATGGGATAAGCCCGGTCATGCATCAACATCGTCCGCAAAACTAAATATCCATAGTTCGAAGCTTCTCTGTATCTGGTGGGATCAGCAGGGTGTCATTTATTATGAGCTGCTTAAGGGAAGGTTTAGCTTTTTATTGACCAAAACAACAGTTTCTTTTGGAATTTTTTTTTTGCATAGAAGGAAATTAATAAACAACTCAAATTGTTTGCCACTTGTTTAATACAATAAAAAGTACAAAAAAAAATTTTTTTTATGACAAAATATCGTTACGGTAATTAATGGCACGCCCCGTGAAGTGACCATCTCTAAAAAAGGTGGCCCGCCGTTGGCCACTCTAGCACCTGCAAAAATGAACGAAAATTTAAAATCGAGAAAGTTTTAAAATATATGAGTGTAGTCGGCAGCTGACTTAACAAATCGTTCAATAAGTCCGGAGACTAACCCAGAGATGGTGCTAGTAGTACTAAACTGGCCACGTTTTCATAGAGTGCGAATCTTAACATGAAACGTGTAAAAATTTTACGTCGATCAGATCACAGACAGCAGAGTTATCGAGGTTAGAGTGAAGTCACTTTGTAATTTGTTTGAAAAATGGAAAAAAGCGAGTTTCGCGTGTTGATAAAACATTGTTTTTTAATAGGTAAAAACACCGTAGAAGCCCAGCAATGGCTTGAAAAACATTACCCGGACTCCTCTTCATCCAAACCAACGATTTGTCGTGGGTATGCTGAGTTTAAACGTGGTCGTACGGACACAAACGATGCGGAACGTTCGGGTAGGCCATTGGAAGCCGTTACACAGGAAAGTGTGAGTAAAGTGTTAAAAATTGTAATGAAAAATCGCAAAGTGAAGGTCCGAGAGATTGCAGAAATGACACAGATATCATCTGGAAGCGTATTTACAATCCTTTATGAAAAATTGAGTATGAAAAAGGTTTTTTCCAAGTGGGTGCCGCGATTGCTTTCAGTGGAACAAAAACAGCAACGAGTCGACGATTCAGAGAGCTGTTTATCGCTATTTACTCGGAATAAAAAGGATTTCCTGCGTCGATACGTGACCATGGATAAAACATGGATACATCATTTCACTCCGGAGTCGAATCGGCAATCATCTGAGTGGCGCATGGCTGGCGAAAGCCGCCCAAAGCGTCTAAAAACGCAGCAGTCTGCTGGCAAAGTCATGGCGTCTGTTTTTTGGGATACACATGGCGTGATTTTCATTGACTACCTGGAAAAAGGTAAATCGATCAACAGTGATTATTATATTGACTTGTTGGTACGTTTGAAGGAGGAGATCGCAGCAAAACGACCGCACATGAAGAAGAAAAAAATCTTTTTTCATCAAGACAATGCACCATGCCACAAGTCCATGAAAACAATGGCAAAATTGAACGAATTGGGCTTTGATTTGCTTCCCTACCCACCGTATTCGCCAGATTTAGCCTCCAGCGACTACTGGCTCTTTGCTGATCTCAAAAAAATGCTCCAGGGAAAAAAATTTGGCTCGAATGAGGAGGTCATTGCCGAAACTGAAGCCTATTTTGAAGCAAAGGATAAATCTTTCTATAAACATGGTATAGAAATCTTGGAAAGGCGTTGAAAAGATTGTATCACTCTAAAAGAAGATTATATTGATAAATTAAAATAATTTTAAAAAAAAAATGTTGTTTTTGTTGTTAGTCTCGAGACTTATTGAACGATGTGTTACAATCATCGCTAAAAATAAAAAATTAACAAAATGGCGGGCATTTGAATTTTTTTTTTCATTATTGAGTTTTTTTTCACTCTTTGAAGTACTCTAAAAATAAAAATAATGCATATATCATCTTGATTGTAGTCCACTTTCCGACTACACTCATATATTATATAAAACTTTTTCGATTTCTAATTTTCGTTCATTTTTGCAGGTGCTAGAGTAGCCAACAGCGGGCCACCTTTTTTGGAGATGGTCACTTTACGGGGCGTGCCATTAATTACCGTCACGATATTTTGTCATAAAAAAATTTTTGTTGGTACTTTTTATTGTATTAAACAAGTAGCAAACAATTTAAGTTGTTTATTAATTTCCTTCTATGAAAAAAAAATTTTTTTAAAAAACTGTTGTTTTGGTCAATAAAAAGGTAAACCTTCCCTTAAACCAAATGAGACTATCACGTGAGATCGCTATCGACTTCTATTGTTGCGTTTGAGTCGAGCCTTAAAAAAAAACGGCTGCTATACGAGCATAGACGCGACAAAGTGATTTTCTTATATGACAACACTCGGCCTCATGTTACAAAACCAGTAAAAACTTACCTGGAAACGCTTCAATGGGAAGTTCTATCTCACCCACCGTATTCACCTGACATAGCCTCTTTCGATTTTCACCTATTCTGTTCGATGACACATAGTGTGGCTGAGCAGCACTTCCATTGTTACGAAGATACTAAAGAATGGATCATTTCTTAGATAACCTCTAAAGACATATCGTTTTTCCAACGCGGAATTGATATACTGCCAGAAAAATGGGAGAAAGCGGTCTCTAGTGATGGGCAATATTTTGAGTAAAATGTTTTTGTGCCTTATATTTTAAATAAAACTTTTATTTTGTAAAAACAACAGCGAGAACTTACTTAAGGTCCTAATAGTACTAGTGGTTCTTTACATAATCAAACCATAATCGTTCTTCTCTATAAATATTTTCATTTATAGATGATACAACCGTTGATCTACTTACCTATTCATTACATATAGGGTATTCGGGTGTTTTTGTTTTTGAAACTAACGCTTTAACGACTGCGTATGACTGTATGAGTTTAGGCATTTTATTATTACATTGATCAAAAATGTCAACCATGTTGATAGTATTTGGTCTCACTTTATCTTTATCAAATTTCACTGATAGTTAAAAAACTTTATTGCTTGTACTATAAAAAGATCCCTGAGAAGTCGAACTAGAAGGATTGTTATCAATATTATTGAGAGCACCGATAGTAAATACTCCTTTTTCAACATAAGCAGGACAAACAACTTCTTCTACCTTAGCTCTTTTTGTAATGATATGACACAAAGAAGCAGTTTTACAATTATTACGAGTTGCAGATATAGACCAATTTTTGAAACGCATTTTATCTATTGTCTTTTCAGACCTATTTCATTCAAATGTGGATAAAGCATTATAAACTAGAAGTGGAGGCTCGTGACTTTTTACATTGTGCATAAATTCTCTCTTACTTCTTAAAGGCCTGGAATGAAAATCAAATAGAATTAGTTGACTTTTACTTAATACTGCTAGTGTTATATTAGAATGACTAGTTCTATTGAGAAACATACTTACTATTTCCCAAAGAGATTGTAGAACAGAATCTTTTTGACAATCTTTTTCAAAGGTACCTTTTGAACAACATTTCTTATGTTGCATGTCATTTTTGACTACATTGTACAATTTTATTCAACACGTTTATATCTTTATTAATAGAAAATAGTCTTCGCCATTTTTTCGCGATTAAGTTCAGGAAATTCTAGTAATATGCGCTCGTGAAATCTAGTGTTATGAATTAGAGATACCTTTTTAGGCTCAGTGTTAATTAGTTCTTTAATTTTTTGTTTACACATACGATATAAAGTACTTATTGAAAATATAAGATTTATATTATCTTTGTTATTAAAAGCAAAAATAGAGTCAGTAAAAAGTAGCAACAAAATCAGTTATGTAAGTAAAAGCAACGTCTTCTGATGATAAAAAATTATCTGCATTAATAAAATTATGCTTTAGATTTCATATACTGATTATATTAATTGATATGATAGCTTTTATGATATTGTGCCTTTTGACCCATTAAATTGCTTACAGTTGTAGTATTCAATAGGTCAAAATTATTCAATTTCTTTCTCCAATTTCATACATTTATAAAAAATTCTTTTGACCTTACTTGTCGCATTTTTTTGATTTCTGTATCATTTTTGTGACAAATAAAGTACGACTTAACTGATTTGATTTATCTCTATTTATTATAGTGTTTATCACATCTTATTTCTTTTACTTAATCTTTAAACATTGAAGTTAGCAAGAGTTAAAATTGTCATAGCAACTTATATGCCACTTTTCTTTTCGTAATGAAAGTGTTGTTTCAATGCGATTTCTTTCATTTTAAGTTTTTATATTGACAATTAATGGAAATGCATTTGAAGCATCAAATCCTTTAAGATTATTTAGAAGATTGCAATATTCACTCATACGTTTATCAAAATTATTATTTACACTTTGAACTTCTAAATCTATCCTTGCATCTGATTGACAAACACATCATTTTGACCAGTCAATTTTTAAGCTAGGATTATTTAATTTTGCTTTTATATTAACTTTGAAACGCTTTCTAGAAACTGTTATCAATATTAATAATAAATTAAGTTCATAAATGTATAAACATAAATACAGGGTGCGGCAGCATAACTTTCTTTTATAAAATGCGCGCCATTCAGTCGATTGATATGGTAGCGGAGCGCTAGTGGCCTCGTTCGAGAGGCGGGACTACAAAATCCTTTCCCGACATAGTTTAGTCGCCATCTTGTTTTTGCTGTTGAGGCCTACTTATTGAGCAGATGTTCTGTGATCGCAACCCAGCGCACCTTTCGGAATCGCTTTAAATTAATCCCATTGGCTTCTGTCTTGGACCGGGAATCAATTGTTACGTGGGTCACTATGTTCAGACAAACTGCAAGTGCGACAAGACGAAGAACTGGAGTCCCTCAATTTATTAGATTATCTGAGAATATTGAGACAGTGCGAGCTTCAATGTTGCGATCACCACGGCGTTCTGCGCGCAAACATGCATCTGCCCTTGGACTTTCCGATTTAGGAAACATTTGGTCCAACAAGACGGTGCAACGGCACACACTTCAAGAGCATGGATGGTTATTTTAAGGGAACACTTCTCAGAGCGCCTCATCTCTATTAGAGGCGATTTGGAGTGGCCGGCTCGCTCTCCCGATTTGGCCCCTTGTGATTTTTTCTTATGGAGTTTTTTGAAATCCCCTGTTTATGTGAACTGTCCGAAGACCCTAAAAGATTTGAAGGCCAACATCCAGAAAGAGATTGCCAATATAACGCCTGCTATGCTGGCAAGAGTCATGACAAACGCCAGAAATCGATTTACAGAGGGTATAGAGAATGGGTGACGCCTACCTGATTTGATCTTCAAAACTATGTAAAACAAAACTTTGAGTATGCGCCGACATTATAAAAAACAGATAATCTTTTGATTCATACAATGGGTTTTATTCAGTTTTGAAAAAAGGAAGTTATATTTTACTTTTAGAGGGTCGGAATGACGCATGCATGCGTCAGAAAATAAACTATTGTATAACACATTTTTTGAAACAAATAATTATAAAAAATAATTATTAATAGTTATAAAAAATTATTAATGATAATTACTGATAATAATTTAAAAAAATAATTAATAATTATTATTTTTAATTAATATATATACTTATATATACATATATATATACACATATAGTTACATTATTAAAATTCAAAATGACGAACTAAAGATTGTTGCTTGTTTCGCTCAATTTTGATTTTGAATAGATAATCATACGTATACAATTTTCTAACTGATATTGATTCAAAATTATATATTGAGCATACACATATTTAGAATCTTCGAAGTTTTATTATTTACATTTACTTGAAATGATTTTTCTAAAACGAAAAAATAATTTTGGAAAAAACGTAGATCAATCATAATATAAATTTAAAGCTTTATCCCCTTCCGGAAAGATTATCCATCTAGGAGCTACTTTCTCAACTTATCACTAAATTGCGTGTTAAAATCCACAAGCAAAATGCCTAGTTGGGTGTATAATTATAAGTCTCATATCCAGATCTGAATAATAGCCGGTCTCAATAGTGTATGGTTTTAGTAAGTGATTATTTCAATGATCTAGCTCTTTCATATATTTCTTTAACATGAGCAGTGGAGAATCTGAATCAGACTCTGAAATAGAATCTGAAGCTGACCATGAAATCACCAGTGATGATAGTAACATCATTTATATTCTAGGTCAAGAAACAGTTTATAACACTTTATGAGTTTTTTTTCCATCTATCAAAAAATTTACTTCACGATTTGGGATACAAGAGATATTGTAATGCATGGAACTAAACCTATTCGCAATTTTGAGTTTTTTTTCGATAACGCTATTCTCGTACTTATTTGCACTTAAATCAATCTATATCAAAGTCGAAATCCAGAACCAGTTCGTGAAAAAGTGCTTAAATGAAGAGATTTAACAAAAAGAAGTTATTGGAATTTTTAGCATTATCTATTTTCATGGGATATGTTGTAAAAGGAACCTCAATTATTGTAGTGGTTCTCCCGCTTTTTTGACTCCTATATTTCAGCAATAATGCCTCGAAATCGTTACCGTTAAAGTTAACGTTTTTTACATTTTCAAAACAATTAAATTGTATCTGATTATTCACTTTTAAAAATGTTATTAATATTTTGTAAACAAAGTTTTCAACTATCTTATGCTTTGGGAAAAAATTATATATAGATAAAAGTCTTCTTCTATGGAATGTACGCTTAGCCTTCGAATAGTACCTCAAAAACGTCACAGGTTGTGAGTCAGGTGTGATCTTAGACTTTGTCATTTACACAGGTGCTACTACTGACTGTGAGAATTTCGAATTGGATTTACCAGGAAATATGATCGTCCATATGATAAAATCTTATTATAATAAATGTAAGATCTATTACATCGATAATTTTTATTCCTCTCCAATATTAACAGAATTTCTTGACGAAGAAGATACAGGCTTGTGATTCAATCAAGAAAAACAGAAAACGGCTTTCTAATTTGAATATTAAACTTAAAAAAAAAAAAATTTCAAGTTGCGCACATGATTTAGATGGTTTTGAAGACAAAAAAGAGGTATACATGATATCATCTGTGCACGAATTTAGATTTATAAATTCCGAAAAAAAAGATTACAATACTGGGAAGTATAAAGTAAAACTAACTTGTATAGTCGACTATGATAAATATATGGGAGAAATAGATCTAATTGACAAAACATTATCTTTGCTGAAACGATTAGTACGAGGGTGAATCAAATGTAAACGGTAATTTTTTTTATACATATATTGAATAATATTACACACAAACCATATCATCAACATTTCTGAATGTAGTCTCCTGCGTTGTCTACACACTTTTGTCACCGTTTTGGAAGTTTGAATATTGCTTGTTCATAAATAATTTTAGGACGAGTAGTCAGTCAACTGCGCACGTGCTTCTTGACTTCTTCATTGTTTTTGAATCGTTTTCCTCCAAGTGATTCTTTTAGGGGCGCGAACAGAAAGTAGTCACAGGGGGACAAGTCTGGACTATAAGGAGGGTGTTCGAGTGTTTACCAGCCCATTTCTTTTAGTTTGTCCCTTGTCAAAGCCGCGGTGTGCGGCCTAGCGTTGTCATCGAGAATGATGACCTCTCTAATGGGCATATCTCGTCTTTTTTTTCGGTGGAAGATTTTCGCTGACTGTAAAAACTGACAATAGTAGGCCGCATTCACTGTTTGTTGATCGTAAAGAAAATCAATAAGTAAAACTCTTTTTGGATAAAAAGGAATCGCTGCAAGCACTTTTCCGGATGAGAGGCGAGTTTTAACCTTCACTAGCCAGCCTTCATCCTTCCTTTGCCATTCCTCACTTGCCATTTTCGATTCGGGGGTATAATGATGGACCCACGTCTCATCACATGTGACGATGCGTTTCGAAATATCATCCCCTTTTTGTCGAAATCGATTTAGAAGTCTTTCAGTGATCTACAATCTGAACTCTTTTTGATTCCCGGTTAACAACCTCGGAACCCATCGAGCACTAATTTTTCTGAAGTCAAAATAATCAGTGATAATGGATTGAGCACTTTCATAGTTGATACCCATTCTTGACGAGATTTCTAAAACAGTTAACCGCCGATCACATTCATATAGCTCTCGAACGGCATGGATGTTGTCATCTGTATGACTTGTCCTTGGACGTCGATCATAACTTTTGTTTTCAACACGTTCTCGCCCATCCTTAAATTTCCTGGCCCACGTATACACTCGATTCTGAGACAATGTAATGTCCTCAGACTGCGCCTTTAACACTAGATTTACCAACCAGTCATTTTGACTGGTCGTGAAAGGTATATTTAAATAGGTATATTTAAATAGCTGGTAAATCTAATGTTAAAAAAATTGTCAAATTAATTCAGAATTAATATGTGATTCAGAATTTAAAGAAAAATTAACACTAGATTTACCAGCTATTTAAATATACCTATTTAAATATACCTTTCACGACCAGTCAAAATGACTGGTTGGTAAATCTAGTGTTAAACGAGTAAAAATTTCCGACGACTCAACGCCTTTATTGGTTGAAAACTTGATGATACGGGTTGCGCGACAGACGTATATACCTCTTGCTCAGTCATGGCTGTACTCAAGACAGAACCGAGCGAGGCCGCTAAATCAGCTAGTTCCCCCTCTCTTTATGGAAATAAGCTAGTTCCGCTAAATAAGCTAGTTTCCCCTCTCCTTATAGTGCGTGTTAAGCAGAATAGCTAAATTACTGTTTATATTTGATTCACACTCGTAAGTCAATAAGATGATATAAAAAGTTATTTTTCCATCTTTTTAAAGACTCTTATATATGACCATGTTCTGTATAATAAAAATAATCCGGAAAATAGATTATCTTTTCCTGATTATAGGCTACAAAATATTTTTAGAATCCTCAATTTAAAAAACGAGAGGTGTTAGCTATCAAATATCCGCAACACGTCTTATGAGAATACATTTACTGGTGGCAATAGAAAATTGAAAAAATGTACATTGTGTAATATGACCAAAAAAAAACAACAGTCTCTAAATTTTAACGCAACGACTATTCTGTAACATTATGTATTACTCCATGCTTTTGTATACAGCTTCTTCAAAAAATCCCGGACTGGTTGAATAACTTGAAACGTAGGCAATGCTCAAAAAATGGTAGAGACAAAAGTTGTAGAAAATTTCCCTGGCTATCCAACTGCGGCATCGGCCGTGACCTTGATCTTGACCTTCAAAGTCATTTCAAGGTCAAGTCCATTTTTTTATATAGCAACCCCTAATTTCGACACCAGAAATAAAAATAGTAGACAATTTTACGTCTAGGTACGATCCTTACCATTGGACAAATTCGCCCTCGAATGGTCAAGTAAAGTCAAGCAGTGACAGGCTGGATATCTTAAAAAGTAGGCGTCGCTCAAAAAAATGCTTGAGACATAAGTTGTAAAAAATTTTCCTGGCTATCCGACGGCGATCTCAATCGTAAACTTGACCCTGACCTTCATCTGTTCCATCCGCTATGTTGTATCCGCCATCTTAAAATTTTAAGTTTTTAAAATCTGATTCTAAATTAGTAATCAGCGACCTCGAAAACCCATGTAAAAAGTTTTCTGTACACTTCCGAACAAATTCAAAATTTTCCGTCCGCCATATTGGATTCGCCATTTTGAATTTTAAGGGGTTAGGCGACTCTAGAGGCCGAGAAAATAGGCTTTTTTAGGATTTTATTTTCAGAAATACTACAAAATAAATCGAGATTCCAACAGAGTGTTATTATACATATCAGTGACTGTATACAAAAATTTTTTTGAAGCGATTAATTTCAAAAGGGCGGCTGTGCAACATAACATATATCTCAAAACTGCACTTTGTAAGTCGGCCGGAAACGTAACTCGGACAATTTTCAAC